>CAJQTU010000041.1:0-488062 GCA_906901685.1 Desoria tigrina
AAGAGTATAATTAATAGAACCTGAAGATTCTAGAAATCTAGGAACTAGAAGATTCCGCTGAACGTAAAATCAAAAATGAAATTACGAACTATACTTTGTGCTTTGCCATCTTCCACTTCGCATTATAAACCCTTAAAATTTTACTTTTTAATTTTAAATTATGCTTCCTCATTTTGTCAAGTCCATTGGATCGCGAAATTTAAAGAATAACTCATAATCAAAATCTCATTTCCTAGTTTATCATTGATTGATTGTAAACTCTTTATATTTCTTTCACCCAGCAGCCCAGCATATCATCAGCTGGGATGTTGGTTTCATTGTTTTTCTTGCAACTTAAACTTGCTATTTCGTTTATATTAATCATATTTGCCCATCCATCATGTTCCATGCATAAGATTAAGATGGCACACCAAAGTAAAAAATATCATGTATAAAGATGAAGATGTTATAAGTTGACCTTAACATATTACAAATTAAATATAATATGATTGCTCTTTGGAAAGAATGGTGGCCCTTAAAAGGGCCGTTGGTTTAATAAGGTTTTTTAAAGTTGTTCCGGAACGAAGTTAAGCTTTCTTTGCTTTGGGGGCAGTCTTCTTAGCAGCTGCGGTCTTAGGTTTGGCAGCAACCTTGGGCTTCAAAGTCTTAGGGAGTTTGACTTTGGGGGCCTTGGGCTTCATTGCTTTCTTTGCCTTTGGGGCTGGTTTAGGTGGGGCAGCTGCTGGGGCCTTCTTGGGTGAAGCGGGGGCTTTCTTGGCAGCGACAACAGGGGCCTTCTTGGGCGACGCTGGTTTCTTTGCTTTTGGAGATGCAGCAGGTTTCTTGGTCTTCTTTGCTCCAGCAGCAGCAGCCTTCTTGGGTGACTTGGCTTTCACAGCCTTGGCCTTCTTTTCACCAGCAGGTTTCTTGGCAGGCTTGGGCTTGACAGTGAGCTTGAAGGATCCAGTTGCCCCGGTTCCCTTGGTTTGAGTCAACTTTCCAGCCTCCACTTGCTTCTTGAGAGCCTT
Organism: Desoria tigrina; assembly: GCA_906901685.1. Taxonomy (NCBI): domain Eukaryota; kingdom Metazoa; phylum Arthropoda; class Collembola; order Entomobryomorpha; family Isotomidae; genus Desoria; species Desoria tigrina. The sequence continues at coordinate 1,008 of CAJQTU010000041.1, forward strand.
TCGGAGGAAAGGTGCCAATTTCTCAACGTCCACTTTGTAAACAGCAGCAATCTTCTTCTTGATGGCAATGAGAGATGAGCCTCCTTTCTCGGTAAGAGCGGCTACAGCCTCCACGACCATCGTGTTGGCTGGGGGATGAGTTGCAACTGGTCGGGGTTTCGCAGCCCCAGCCACTTTCTTAGCCTTGGGTGACTTGACAACCTTTGCTTTTGGAGGTCCGGCGGGTCTTCCCTTGCCCTTCTTAGCAGCTGCTGGAGGGGCAGCGGGAGATCCGGCCGCAGGAGCAGTTTGTACGTCAGCCATTATAGATTTTTCAGTTTTTTTCTGGGATAAAGTGAGATACTTTCGGTAGCTATTCCAAAATATCAATGAGGGGAGAAAGTTTTAGGAGGAGACTAAATAGTTGAGGTCGGACGTGACTGAACCGAATACAGCAGCTGAAATCCTATCCATTTTACTACTGGGAAAAATGCCATTCAGACTTCATAGTTACCCTATTTTACATCCCGCCTAAAATCACCTTTCCGTCGTTCTGTGTTGTGTTCATTTCCTTCATCAGTTTTTTTTTTCCTTTTTTCCCACTATTTTTTTTACTCCGAAGCATTTTAATTTGGTTTTATGAGATTTTAATGTGCAAGAGCTATTATTTCAAACTACTAAATGCTGCAAAAAAGTAACATATTGATGACTGTAGCCGTATAACATGTTTGTTGATATTAAATGCCGAATTATTTAATTGTAATTCCTTGCGAATGAAGCGAATAAATATAATACTTTATAAAGTTATAATGAGCACTATGCACAATATGCACATGCAGTTATCACTACAACTAAATCACAATCGGGTAATATTAATTATTGAATAGGAATTTTTTGTAGGAAGAAAGGAACACTGAAGAACTACTCTCTATTTACTTGTCTGTGACGTCGGCACTCGAGTATAAATACGGAGCCCAAGTCCCATTCTACTTCATTCACATCTACAGCTTCAGCTCGATAGATTGTACTACATTTTCGTCAACTCTTAAAGTCTTTATCATGACTGGTCGTGGTAAGGGAGGAAAGGGCCTTGGAAAAGGGGGAGCCAAGCGTCATCGTAAAGTATTGCGTGATAACATCCAGGGGATCACGAAGCCTGCCATCCGTCGTTTGGCCCGTCGAGGAGGTGTGAAGCGTATTTCGGGTCTCATCTACGAAGAAACCCGTGGCGTCCTCAAAGTGTTCCTTGAGAACGTGATCCGTGACGCTGTCACTTACACTGAACACGCCAAGAGGAAGACCGTCACTGCCATGGACGTCGTCTACGCTCTCAAGCGACAGGGACGTACCCTCTACGGATTCGGAGGTTAAATAAAAACCCTCGCCTGCCTGACACGTTGAAACTGATCTCGAACCCAACGGCCCTTTTAAGGGCCACCACTCATTTCTGAGAGCAAAATATCTTCGTATTATTATAAATTATATCCAATAACTATTTTTAAATCGGCTTCGGCTTGTAAGTACATGTACATACAAGTACAATGATTAAAAAAGCATACGATTAATTTGTAAATTTGATTTGTTGTCCCAGTCTCAAGTAATAATTATTTAACACAATATTTTTATTCCGTATTTCGTTTCGTAAGCCAGAGCCAGCATAGCATCGTTTATATCCAATCTTGAATCTAAAATTAAGCACGAAAGGACACTAGGGAACTTCGAGAATTCAAAGGGACAAAAGGACGGTCTAAACTTTAAAGTCATCTGCATGGCTGGGGCATCGGGCATTGGAATTCTGATAAAGTCAGTCCTTCCTAATGTTCAATTTATATACCACCCGTTGCCAGTATATATCAGTATAATATAATCCGTTAATGACATTTTCATTTAATTTATTGACTTTAAAACCTTTAACCTTGTGCAAATGACATCATTTAAAATACAGTGTGCACGCATATTTATTACACCACATTCAATTTCAATAACATCGATTCATGTGTCAAGAGGCTTGGGTAATACCAGAAACAGAATGGTATTAAAGCTGTGAGGTTGAGCGTCTCAACAATGGAGTCATATTTTGATTTGAACCAATAATATATATTGTATTTCATATAGCTCTTAGGAAAGAATGGTGGCCCTTAAAAGGGCCGTTGGATTGTAATAGGTCTAATGTGATGAATTTAGGCTCGTTCTCCACGGATTCGTCTGGCGAGTTGGATGTCCTTGGGCATGATGGTGACCCGCTTGGCATGGATGGCACACAAGTTGGTGTCTTCGAAGAGACCCACCAAGTAAGCCTCAGATGCCTCCTGAAGGGCCATCACGGCCGAGCTCTGGAACCGGAGATCAGTCTTGAAATCCTGAGCAATTTCACGGACCAATCGCTGGAACGGCAGTTTTCGGATCAGAAGCTCCGTCGACTTTTGATAACGTCGGATTTCTCGGAGGGCAACAGTTCCGGGGCGGTAACGATGGGGCTTCTTGACACCTCCGGTCGCAGGGGCACTTTTACGTGCTGCCTTGGTCGCCAACTGCTTACGAGGAGCCTTTCCTCCCGTAGATTTACGGGCTGTCTGCTTGGTACGAGCCATTGCTGAAGAAGAGAGTAAGAGATTTAGACAAGTTGAGTTCAAGAAACAAAATGCAAGTGATGACTCTCTTGTGGTTGGGGTTCCCTTTTATAGAAAACCGGTGAGTAGCCGGTTCTAAATAATTTCCCTCCACTTCCACTCTACCTCTTTTATCATTGGCTATCACTTTTGGAGGGAAAGTCTCTGCCCAAGCTACTCATTTTTTTCAGCAACTGAGTCGAGGACGACTCAGTGGAAAAGTATAAAAAGGAAGCTCTGCTCAACACAAGTCATCAAAGCAACTTCATCTCTTGAACTTGTAACAGCTCCGTTTATTCTCAAAACTCTCTGAAAATGTCTGGACGTGGAAAGGGAGGTAAAGTGAAGGGAAAGGCAAAGTCCCGCTCCAGCCGTGCTGGACTCCAGTTCCCAGTCGGTCGAATCCATCGTCTGCTCCGAAAGGGTAACTACGCTGAACGTGTGGGAGCTGGTGCCCCCGTCTATTTGGCCGCTGTCATGGAGTACTTGGCAGCCGAGGTGCTGGAGTTGGCCGGCAACGCTGCCCGTGACAACAAGAAGACCCGTATCATCCCCCGTCACCTTCAGCTCGCCATCCGTAACGATGAAGAGTTGAACAAACTCTTATCCGGAGTCACCATTGCTCAGGGAGGAGTCCTGCCAAACATCCAGGCCGTCCTCTTGCCCAAGAAGACCGAGAAGAAATCCGCCTAAATCTACATAATCTCATCTTAACCCAACGGCCCTTTTAAGGGCCACCATTCTTTCCTAAGAGCACTAACACCTCTAACAGATTCTTATCTGAAATCATTCTATATGTATAAATAGATTTAGATAAAGAAACGGTTTTATGTGAATCAAAATCCCCTACTCGGTCAATTACTATATTTTGTAAGCATTTCATATTTCAATAGGGGCAGAATGAGACAACCCGAAAGGACGATTCGGTTGAATCGTCTGTAGAATTTGATTCTCTTTTCGTTCTACCAAATCTAATTAAACACAAGAGGGACACTCGCAGTGTCGAGATCGGTATAAGTTACAGCGTCAGATTCACCGATCACGTTCTCAAAGACCTCTTTACTCTACACTAAGGACCCCATCGGTTTCTTTGTAAATCAGACCGGAAGTACGCTTGACACCTCCACAACGGGCCATGATTGTGTAAAATGAGTAAAGCTAAAGCCACTATCGTATAATATTCTATATATACCTATTCAATGACTAGTTACAAACTTGATCTTGAATTATTAGATGGTTAGCTTTAATATTTAGTTTGTAATTAAAGATTTTATTAGCATTCGGTAGGCTCCTAAAAGATTGCAGACCTAAAGCTAACATTAACTTTACTAATATACTTTATCCTATCCTACACTAACTAATTTAATTCGAAGAAAAACTCAGTCAATCTTTGATCCGGTAGTTAGACTAATTAGTATAATTATCGACACATGGAGACTTGCTCACGGGTAAATAATTCTCATTGTCATAGTCTGCTGCATTAAAGGGCGGATAGGCAGGGCAATAGACGGCTCCTTTAGTTTTTTCAAGTTCAGGACCGCTTGGGCAGTGACATGGGACCTCGAGGGAGTTGTTGAGTATCACCGGCTTCCGGTGATGACGTTTTCTCTTTAGACATCTTGCATCGCAATCGCAACAGCAAGTACACAGAGATACGATCCAGCAGAGGAGAGCCAACAGAAAAGCGAATGCCTGAACAAATAGGGTTTTATGGTCACAATTTGACAAAAAAATGACACCCGACAATAAGAATTATTAATTGTCCAATATTCTTTACCACTGCTCCCAATTTAGAAGGATAATCTTGACAGAATCCAACGTCAACCAAATCCAGCTTCTGACAATGCTTTCCTCGAATTTCAACAGAAGCGATTGTATTCGTCAAGGGTCTATGACAGAGCTGGACCACTGCTTGGAGGATAGTGATCTCTTCGATGTTTCTCGGGGCAGTTGAGCCATAGGTGGTATTGTAGTAACGGTAACGGTTCAAATGACCGTATGCCTTTTGAGCGTGATCGGAGTAGCCATTCAAAACCAACAACCAGAGTAGCACTCCGACTACAGCGTTCAAGAAGCCACCGAAGAACAACCATGGTTTAATCTAGAAATTAATTAATTATTCGACACATTTTAGCTCAGGAACTGTCTAAATTCTAAAAATACATTAAAAATCGACGTAGAATTACCTTAGTAGGTAGGACGAAGACACAACACAGGAAGAGGGTGACGACTAGGAAAGCGGAAATGGAACCCAGAAATACGAGGTCGACAAGTCCATTTCTCCTCAAATCGACACGAAGGGGTTCAAAGTCTTTGCCAGGAAGTCTAAAAGTTTTGCCTTCGAAATATTTACAGTTCTCAACGCTGGGAAATGCTCTTTTGCCTTCAACTACATCGTTCCATTTACAATCCTCTAGATAGCCAAAAGCTCCGTAACCCAGGGCCCCAGCCCCCAATGCCTGCAACAGGGGGGAATTTAGTATTGTAATTGGAAGGGTTAAATGATATTATTACGATGTATTAGACACAATATAATGAACTAAATTTACCATGACACAAAGAAGAAGGGAACATGATCCAAAAAATGAGGGGCAGTCATCGCTACCTGGAAATTGGGCGAGGACTGCGGGATCATATTCTGCTGTTAAGATAGGATCATTTTGAGGTCGGAGTTTGGAATGACGACGTGGGCTCATTACAAACAATCCTTGTAAAAATGCTAACTTGGGTGAATTCGGAAGTTTTAGGTAATGCAAATTCAACGAAAAATCGACACGTCTTTCTAAACGGTAAGTTTTTAGAGCCTTTGGGAGAAAATATTTAAATCTGGAGAAATTTTAGTATCCAAGGTTAATTGACTGCGGGACAGGGATGATGGAATAGCTGGCCTCTCAATCTAGAGATAATCTCAAGCATTGACATGAAGATGAAGATTGTATAACTGATGAGGCTTGTATATATACAACATCAAACATGATTTGGCGGATTGGACAATTACGAGTTAGTTCATGATTTAGGGCGGCTATTCTTTTCAACACTTTAATTGAGACAGCAGGAATGCGAATGAGATCACATCATGCTACAATTTACAAAATTACGAAGTGGTTTAGATGAAAAAATAATGTTATTTATTTGATGTACTGGTGCTGTAAGTTTTAGAAATTGAGTCCAAGGGCATGAATAATATTAAATAGCATTACTTTGAGATGGAAAGCATGGATGGGGAAAAGTGAGAAAATTATTATTTCAGAATTGTATCGTATTACTCGTACGGGGATCAGAGGACTCCTTACATTTGGTACTTGATATCTTGATAACAATTTCGGATTTTAATAATTCTATACAAACAAGTCTTCAAAACTAAATACATTGATTCATTAAATTAACCCTTTTTTAAGCCCGACTTCTATTTCATAGTTAAGTTGTGAAATTGCTCTCAGGAATGAGTGGTGGCCCTTAAAAGGGCCGTTGGGTTTGTTGTTGGAGTTTTGTGAAAGCTGATTTACTTGGATGAGGTGTACTTGGTGACGGCTTTGGTTCCTTCGGAGACGGCGTGTTTGGCCAATTCGCCGGGGAGAAGGAGTCGGACGGCAGTCTGGATTTCCCTTGAAGTGATGGTGGTCCTCTTGTTGTAGTGGGCGAGTCGTGAGGATTCCGAAGCGATCCTCTCGAACAGGTCGTTCACGAAAGAGTTCATGATGGACATGGCTTTGGACGAGACACCCGTGTCAGGGTGAACTTGCTTCAACACCTTGTAAATGTACACGGCGTAGGACTCCTTCCTCTTCTTCCTTCGCACCTTCTTGTCCCCGCTTTTAGAGATGTTCTTTGCCTTGGACACGGCCTTCTTCCCCACAGCTTTCCCTCCTACCTTTGGTGGCATGATGACGAGTAGAGTTACTTTTCAGAGCTTTGAACGAGTCAAGAGATGAAATGTGAATGAGATGGAAGTGGGAGAGGACTTCTATTTATATGGGACCGCTGAGTAGCTGAACAACACAAAAAATGAGTAACCCGAAGGAGGTTTGAGTAGTTTGCTTTTACTTTGAGTAGAACACCTTTCTCTTCCATCCTTTCCAACTGCATCTGCCAGTTCTGAGTCTTCTGAGTCCGTGAAAAAACGCGGGATTTGTTGGAGGGAATCGATACCCCACTTAAAGAATCTGATCTAAAGGATTCTCAATGAGGGAGATCCTCACACACGGCAATCACGAAAATCAATGATTCCGAATCAGATCAAGAGGTGCTAGAGGCGAACGATGGAACTCACATTATTTTGATTTTCGTGATTGCCGTGTGTGAGGATCTCCCTCATTGAGAATCCTTTAGATCAGATTCTTTAAGTGGGGTATGTCCGGTAGTCGTCGATGGTATGTAGAAGCAGGTGGAACCGTCCTTCTGTTTTCTAAGTCTTATTTGTTTTTGTGAATACAAATAAGCGGGAGTAAGAATTTTGGTCGATAAAGTTGGAACTAAACGAAATTCTTTGAAATTTTCGTCAACAGGATTGCGTTCCTTCGACCACTGGAAAATAATCTTCATAGTTAATTGAATGAATTGGCCAAGTACTTTTCTTTCTCGAAACGTATTGTGGTCTTTGATGACTCTATTGGTAAGAGCGTTATTGTTACTTGGATAACCCGGCATCCTCCCTTCATACCAACCACAATGGTTTACCAAGTATTCGGCTTTAAAATATTAGACAAAATTATGGACACTCGCTATTGTGTTCCACTTCTTTAACCAAAGAGATGACGCTGCTTCAAACTCTTCCTCATTTCCGGCCTCTTGAAGGTGGTGTCGTTGTAATTGCTTCTTTAAGCTGCTCCAGTTCCATGTCCCCTGATTTGTTCTTTATTAGCCAGAACTTCTTGTTATAATTTCTGAGCACGTGGGCCCAACAGTGCACACGAGCAGGGTCATCTCCAAATACATACTGGAAACCATTCGTAATATATTTTAGGAACTGGTAATCCCGAGTTAGAAATAGCCTGTAGGAGAGACTTGGGATTTTGTACTCCATTGTTCACCATTTCCGCTATTTTGGCTTTGACGATATCCGAAATTCGGGCAGTCGAAAGGACATACTTTCGTGAAAGATAGCATCAGATTAGAATATCATACTTAGATTAGATTACAATGCCTTTGAATATCCTTATTTTATTATTAGTAATATATTATGTCTATTTTGTGGATTCAGTTCTTATTATGTAAATTTTCAATATAAATTATGTTGATTTAAGACTTACTTATGCCAATGTAAGATTATGCCGTTTTCAATAAATGATTATGCAAGTTTCAATATTAATTATGTGGCATTAAATGGTACCCATAGTACAATCCTGTGCAGCACGAAGCTATACTCCCAAAAGCCATACGACCATAAGCCCGAATGACATAAGCCATAATGACAAAATCTATACAGACCAAAAGCCATACCGGTCCAAATGCCATACAACCAAAAGCCAGAATGTCAAAAACCATACACGACCAAAAGCCATACTGTTCCAAATGCCATACAACATACACAAACTCATAGGGGTAACGGAGTTGACGCTGTCGCTGTAGGTCATTGCCGTTGACATGGGCCGGTTAGGAGGTTTTCCATGCCACGTATGATTGCCAGATTCAACTTGAAGGTTGCAGATTGATGTGAATTTAATTTAATACATCATTTATTAAGTGTTGAAAACACTTTATGCGAATGACTAGGCTGTCCGTCCGGCCGTCTGTCTGTCGGTGCGATAACTGACGAACGGCTTGACCTACGGTCACCAAATTTTGTACACTTGTTCGTTGACTCAAGAGTGAGACTAAAGTTCGAACTTCGGTCAAATCGGATACACCCCCTTGTCCCCCAGAAACTAAACCCCCCACGAAAACCATTAAATGAGTAGCAAACTACCATATTTTGAAACTGCCTCTTAGGTAGTTTACATTAAACTCTATGTCTATCATCTACACATGATAATATACCGAAACTACCTTTCAAGGGTGCGAAACCAGGGCTTTTTGGGGTAAATTGAGATATCAGTTTGAAATTAGTATGAAATAACATCATTTACATATACGGGACCACTCCCACTGACATTAGGGTGCAAACCCGGGCTTTTTGGAGAAATTTGGATAAGAGTTTTCTTTGTTTGTGAATATGTTTAGCACTTGGTTACGCCCGTTACATCGGTATATTTGAAATTAGTGAGATTAACGCTAAATTTTGTAGACGTATTAAATTGATAGTGGAAGATCGTCCCAATCAATTAACAATTGATTGTTTGAGAACGATTTCGCATAATTTAGAGCTAGCAGTTTAGGTTTTCATTGTACATTTATAAATTTTAATGGTTTTTATACAGCAAAATCTTCGTAGGTTTATCTTGCAGAATAGTATTTCTATAGTATTATAGCAGTATGTACCAAAATGTAAACGCGTGTCTTGAAATGAAAATTATTTTAGAGTTCACATTCAAATAAAAATAAATTTAAATATGAAAATGAACATTAAAAATAAACGTCTGTGAACTTTGTAGTTTTTAGTTAAAAATTAATGTATGGCATTTGGTGCAGTATGGCTTTTGGTCGTGTATGGTTTTTGACATTCGGTCTTCTGGTAGTATGGCATTTGGACCGGTATGGCTTTTGGTCTGTATAGATTTTGACATTATGGCTTATGTCATTCGGGCTTAAGGTCATATGGCTTTTGGGAGTATGGCTTTCGGTATGGCATCAGTAAAATATCTCCCTGTTCCAGCTTTGCCTTGATATAATATAGCTGCCTATTTTGAATTATTATTATTGTTTAATGTTTAATAAATTAAATCAGTTATGATCTATGAAGATGAGTGTTAATTACTTATCACTTTGGTGAACACATTTTTTTGTTGGTGTTAACTTCCTCAGTTCATGTTTGATCTTTATCACTATACATATACTGTATTTAAAAAGTAGATTAAGGCTTAATAACTAAGATAACGCGTAATAATTAATGAAGTCTAAATGATCATAGTCTATACTAAAAATTAATGATCGAGATTGGATGTCATCCAGATGAGATTGCAACATTAAAAGGACATAATGTTAAACTCCTAATTTTAAAGGATGGATTTCTTCTCTTATTTATTTAAACTAACCAATCAGAAATGTCGTAATTAATACAATTCATTAACTCTACAATAATAATGTTTGTTATTTTTTGTGTACATTGACAAGCATACCGTTAAAAATAAACAAATAAATAACCAACAATAACTCGATTATTCTCATCGTTTTTCTGAATTCTCGTTGTTTTATTTTTCAGTTTTTCACTGATGTCTTGTTTTAAATGGTTCTATTTTTAATGATCAGATCAATGATTATGGACTCATGGTCCATTGAAAGCTGCATGAGCTGACTTGAGGCTGATCGCTGATGTCGTAAAAAATATTGAGCATAAGTATCGAAAGGCTATTCACTGTTACAAAAAATTGTTTGTTCAAATGAAAAGGTTTGTCTTGGTACATGGATGCAAAATCAATATTGGATTATTCAGAAATCACTATAATAATAAGAACAACATCATTATCATCTCCATTCTCATGCATTCCTAAAGTATCTTTTGATTCGACTAAATTGAGGGATGAAACGCTTCATGCTTTTACTCATCCTGTCCGTTCGTCCTTCCGTGCTTTTTGGAAGTTCATAACAGTCGGGTTTCTGTTTTTGAAACCCTATTTTTAGGGAATAAGTATAGCAAGCACTTCTAAATGTTTTTTTCGAACACACAATATTCCATATCCCATAGTCCAGTATGAGAAAAAGCTTAAAAAAATATTCAAAATAGTGTAGGTTTATTGAGGGTATTCTCTACAAGAATTCAATTGTGTTATGACCAGTTACCCCTCCCACTAGCACCAAGAGGTGTGGTCAAGTTTGGGGGAAATCATATTATTTAATTTTACGAGATATTTCAGAGTCCAAACGACGATGGACATTAATTGTATTTGGTGCTACCACTTTGTTACATTTCCTTTATGATTGATTTGTTATTGTCGTTATTGATGGATATCCAGTGCATCCCCAAATCACATATACCCGATAAGACAGCTGAATAATTGTTCCATTCGACAAGAGTTAAAAGATAACTGGCACTGACAAAATCTGTCACCGTAAAACATCAAAAAAATCATGAATAGCAAATAAAGCAAATAAACAAGCCTCTTGAAATTGGACCATTTTTGGACCGTAACAAAAGCATCAATCCAACGAAAGTCATTCATCTCCAAACATTATATTATAAATTACTTACATTTAGTCAAACAACGTAATAAAAAGAGACGGATTTTTTCCACAAAAATGGCACATCCTCTAGATTCTCTAACAGCTTCTGAAATATCAGAGTCTTCAAAAATTATTCGAAATAGCCGTCCCAATAGCAAAGGCTGGAAATTCAATTCCATCGCGTTGGTCGAACCTCCAAAAACCCAACTCGCTCCACTACTTCTGAACAATGCAAAGTTAGAGGGCCTGTTCCCTCGGAAAGCTTTCATAATTTTGATGGAAGGAGGGACAGGAAACGTTTTCGAGGCTATCGTAAATATAACGGACCGAACGGTTGAAAAGTTCGAAAACGGGGCTCCGGGAGTTCAACCAACATTCAGTCCTGAAGATTGCTTGGAAGCTGAGAGAATTGTTCGAGACTCTGTTGAAGTTAAGGAACGTTGTGCCCAACTTGGGTTACATGACATGGATTTGGTGACGTCTGAACCTTGGTGAGTTTTTAAGAGACTTTTACACAAAAATCATATTTACCTGTTTGATCAAAAAACTTTGATTGGCAATTTTAGCTTATAAAACGACATTATTTAAAGAGCAGTTAGAGTTAATATCTTTTATACAGACTTGTTAGAGCGTAATTTAGACATTTTAACAGCTTTGAGGGATAAAAACCATTTTTAAACATACAAAACCGTTAGATCCGGAAATTTTTTAACAATTAAATTGCATTATTCAAACAGGTCAATGGGATATCAGGCCGAGCCAGAATACGAAGGGAAACGGCTCGTTCAGCTTTTCATGTACAAAAGAAATTTCAAAGGAGACAATCATTTTGCCCATCCCTTAGATTTCTTAGTTGGTAAGTAAAAAAATATATGCAAATAAAACCGTTAATGCCAATATGTGCAAATTTTAATCAGGAATCTATCCTTTAACACGAATCTCTCTAGTCGTGGACATCATAAAAGGGACCGTGCTTTCAATCGAAGATATCCCAATACATACAGATTTCGAATGTCCGAGAGAGACTCCTGTCAAAATACCTGAGAATTCGGCGAATTACGATCCCGATCATTTGCCAAAGGGTTTCTTCCGAACGGATCTAAAACCTCTTGAAATTGTTCAACCGGAGGGTCCTAGCTTTACTGTAAACGGGAATGAGATTCTTTGGCAGAAATTTAAAATGCGAATAAGGTTTGGCCTTTTACATGGCAGTAAACTGATATTGCAGACGTTTGACCAGCGGGTGTAATCGTTGTTGAATCTGTTATCATATGTTCACCATATTTAGCTTCAACTACCGAGAAGGTCTCGTGCTTCATGATGTTAGATATCAAGACGGAGCTAGAACTCGTCCACTGTTCTATCGAGCATCGTTGTCAGAAATGGTCGTCCCTTATGGTGACCCTCGACCTCCTTTTCATCGGAAATCTGTAACTTTTTTATTTCCTATTATCCAAATGCCAAGCTTAGGGTTCCGCTATGTTATAGCACTGTAACAACAGTAATTATTTTTGACCTATTTTCAGGCTTTTGATATCGGTGACTGTGGGCTGGGATTCTGTACCAACTCCCTCACGTTGGGATGCGACTGCTTAGGGACAATCAAATACTTTGACGGGGTCGTCAATAACCACAACGGCGACGCCATTGTCATTAAAAACGCAATTTGCCTCCATGAAGAAGATTCGGGTCTATTGCACAAGCACACGGAATATCGGACTGGAAAAGCTGTAGTCGCAAGGTCGAGACGCTTAATACTCAGTTTTGTCGTCACGGCGGTCAACTACGATTACGCCTTTTACTGGACCTTCCATCAAGATGGCACGATCAATTTTGAGGTGAAAGCCACGGGGTCTTTGAGCACAAACCTGTTGGCGTCCGGCCATACAACAGGTACCACGCGCCGCGTTGTATTTTTTTACAATTTCATTTTAAATTACAATTAAATTAAACAGAGCATGGGACCGTGGTATTTCCCAACATCAATGCACAATACCATCAGCACATATTCTGCGTTCGAATCGATCCGATGATAGACGGTTTACTCAATACCGTATCTACTCAGGACGTGAAACCGTTAGATGACACCTTCGGATCCAAAAGCAACCCTTATGGACAAGGGTTCACAACCGTTGAGACCGTACTGACCAACTCAAAAAACTCTGTAACTGACACCCAACCCTCTAGTTCGAGGTCCTGGAAGATTTCAAACCCGTCCTCAATTCATACTTATACTGGAAAGCCAGTGGCTTGGAAACTAATCCCTACTTCCGGTGGATTCTCTGGACTCTTAGCGGGTCCTGGTAGCTTTATACGAAAACGAGCTGAATTCGCAACGCATTCTGTTTGGATTACCCGACATAAAGACAACGAATTATTCGCCGCGGGATTCTACACAAATCGTAGTAAAGGAGACGACGGGGTCTTTCGATGGGTTGAGAGGGGCGATGACGTTGAAAATCAGGACATCGTTCTTTGGCACTCGTTTGGGGTCACCCATATTCCCCGTGTCGAGGATTTCCCGATTATGCCCGTTGAGTAAGTGAAATGGATGTTACGAATAGTGAATTATACGGCTCGAAAGGGTTTTAAAACAATTTTATTTTTATTTCCCGTTTTATTTTATATTACAGTTCTACAGGATTTACTTTAAAACCGTGCAATTTCTTTGATGCTAATCCAGGCCTTGATGTTCCACCTCCGAAAGTAAAATGTCAACGTTAGGAATCGTATTTTGTAATATCGGTAGTTTATCATGCATCGTTTTTAAAACGAGAATCAAGCCACTTCTTCTTGGCTTCAAACTGTTTAATACCTATTAATACTGGATGCCGGAAAAGGAAAGCTAAATCGATTTTAAAACGATTTTTTATTGATTGAAATATCGCAATAAAAACATAAATAATGCATACAATAAGATCTGCAAAATATTCCAATTTTGTTTACTCTATTACTCTTCCTTACCAAGAATATTAGCTTCAAACTAACAAATCAAGTCTTTTGCGTACGCCAGCGGCTATTTTCATTACAAACCTAATGCAATAGACTTTAATAATTATGTCCAAGTCATCTTTAAGCTTACAAACAAAAGCAATCGACCATTTCTTCTTAAATCTTTCAAGAGTGAATGACAACGTAGCCAACAAGAGCAGACATCCTGCAACGTCTACACAAGCTTGAATGTGTATAACTTTCAGGGCTTTCGGGCCCTTTCCAACCCTTGCTCCCGTTTTCGACAAATTATTCGCCCCACGAAGGATCTCGTTTTTATACAGTTTACTCTGCAACATCTGACTCCCTTCAAAAAACGCATTAAGTATCCCACTGTCCCTTAAAACCCGACAAATATTCTCAACAGAGGGTTTAAAAATGTCTTCCACAATGACCCAATAGACGTCGATTCGTCGCACGTCCTTAGAAATCACAGGGTCCAAGTCCTTGCCCGATTCCCGATAAACGTCAACAAAGGCTTGGAGTTGAGCCCTTCCTCCAAGATATATTTCTGACGATTGTGAAAACCGCAAATATGCGTTCCTCAATTTATCTTCCATTGCGTCGCACTTTCTCAAAGTGTCCCGGAGCAACTTGCTGGTCGAACTCTTTGTGAAATCGTATTCCAAACTGAACAGTTTCCGGACGCTACTGCCGCTTTTAGCGCAAGAAGAGCCGTTTGTTGGGATATCATCCGTCGTAAAAGAAAAGTACTTTTCAGTTGACACGGCCAATTCTTGGAAGTTCTTAGGTCCATTGTAAAAAACGGGTTTTATCAGGAACTTTAACAGCTCGCCTTTGTAACTTTCGGTGATGAGGAGGCAGAAGAAGAGCCAGAGGACGAAGGTGTGCCGGAAGTACAGCTTTTGATACTGAACTCGAGGCAAACTTTGAGCCAGAAGGGGCAAAATGCTCATTTGAAATGCGTTGGAGAGGCTGAGAGATTTCTCGTTCTGGCTGTACTTGAAAATCCCAAAAGTTATTACCGTCTGGAGAACCAAGGCGGCTAATGTGTATAACAAAACATCCAGACCTACCGGCCCCATTAGACCCATCCAATCGAAGACTTGGACGGATATTGGGGAAATGAAGCTCATTTCATAGCCATCTCCGGTATGAAACATTGCTCCTGGAATTTGTACGACGACTCCAATGAATCCGAAAATGATTGAGGAATGAGCCGGTCGTTGTGAATACATGAAGAGATTCGCTGATACGTTCAAACGCTTCATAACTTCCTGTACAATGACCGCTTCTGTGAGATTGGAACGGGGTGATATGTATGATTTTGAAATAGCTTTTACATGATGGGGAAGATAGACTCCAGCAAGATTACGGAAAATGATTTCAGATCCGTGGTGGTTTGAAATTTGCATTTTAATATGTTTGTTACGTTCCCAAGAATGTTTTAGAGTCGGAAGAACATGGCAGTAGTGACAGAGATGGAGGATGGCCTTTGGAGTGATAAATGCCGCTTTTTGGGGGATGAGGGGTCCAATCTTCAGATCGAAAACATTAATTCCAATGAAAACCAGGTAATCTCTAGTTGCAGAAAATTGAAACTGACTTGTAAGGAAATTTGCATAGGGTTCGTAGCCGACGGAATCCAACAGGGGACTAAAGATTATCAGATATGGAGTTGACGATCGAAATTTTGAACTTTCAAGGAATCGCTGGTTATGGACTTTGGTTGAAGATTTCTTAGTTGTCAAGTACGATTGAAGTAGAAATCGGACAGGGGCTGCTTTAAAGTGAAGGGGGAGTAGGGATTGCTGGAGGAGGTCACTTTGCTCCAGATCTTCCTGGCTTCCAGTAACGTTGAAGCTGATTATGATTCTGAAATCTGCGTCGACTGAAAGAGGTTTGAGGAATGTTTGTAAATTTTTACCAATTTCTTGAACATTTACTTCGCTAACTTGACTCTTTGCAAGCGAAATGTAAAGAAGACAGCAGATTACAACTGAATAGTTCATTTTCGATGCAATTTTTTTATGTTTTATAATAAATTAGGATGAAAAGGAATGCACCTAATCTATATTGAAAGGCTCAGATCTTCTTGAATGAAAGCAAACTAGAAATCAAGAATATATATCGGGCTTGAATTTCGAAATTTGTTGATTGTCTATTGAACATCCTGTTTTCGGTCTTGCAATTAGGTGTAAAAGTTTTTCATCTTGGGTTATAGTTTCACGGAATTTTTAAAAACGTTGTGATTACCGAGCAAAATATTTTGATGACTGCACTTTTGCAGAGCTGTTTTTCGGATTGTATAATATAAACACTCTGAATTAAAAATGGCCCATACATGTCAAAACAAGGAAAGGTACGAATTATTTCGTGGGTGACAAGTGTAATTCATCAAGGTTATCATAAAATTTCAAGAAATTCAAAGCCAGTCTACACTGGTTGAGAGATAAAATCTGTTGTAATTGGTTCATAAATAGCAACATTCGCTAAGGCATTCACATCCCGAAGAAAAGAGCAAAGAAAATGACGAAAGTTCCTGTTGTTTTAAGAGTAATTGCTGCAATGCTGAAAGGCAAGGTGAAAATTACATAACAAAAACAAACTGTTATGACAGTCTGAGGCTGGTCAGACTATTACGAAAAAAAGTTATACAATCTGCAATCACTAATCCTACCCTCGGTTTCCGTCAGGATCTGGGGTAGACAAAAACAAAATTAAAGAAAATCATATTCTAAGTTTTTACTTCAAAACCTTCTCAATTGAAACTGTCTAGTTTTACTGGCCGGAGAAAACACAGCGTTTCGAAGGTCTCCTTGTCTTTTTGTCTGAGAAAGACAAAAAATGACTGAACTACATCAAATTCTGTAAAAATTATACACAAATTTTCTCTAAAATGCCGTTTTTACTCTTCGTTCTTTACACCTACTTATCCTTTTATAGTTTTGAAAGTCAACAGCTTCAAAGTAGTTCTGAAAACATCATTGAAACTACGGTACAAACCTTTGAATCTATTATGACAGAGATGGAACGACCATCCGAATTTCGTATCCTCGTCGACTTTGAAATCTACAAACATGATCTGTTGGAACGTTGTGTCATGTTTCTCAACCGGCAACGGATCCCCATAAGATACTTATCATTTTCGCACTTAAAATCCACAGACATTTTAATCCAAGAACTTGGAAGGTTTCGAAGATACCCGAAGTACCTGTCCCTACAATCATATTTTGTAAAATTTCCAAGTTCCACTATCGACGACACCCATCTAACTACATCTCTAAAGTATGAATTCAGCATTGCTCAGGATACTTGGATTTGGATAGATCTTACGAACGCCAAACCAAAACTTAGATCGGGGGATGCAGTTGCAAGGCAAGGAATTTTGGTAAATCCTGAAGGCGTCTTTGAAATTTGCCATTACTGTGGAAGCAACCTAGGACATACTTGGAGAAACTTTATCTTTGATATTTCAAGCTACAGGACAACAAGAATCGCGGATCATTTTGGCTCAAACATGATCGTGAGGAATGCCTTAATATTCCGGAAGACAGAGGTTCCTAAAATCTGGAAATCCAAGTTCCCGTACGCAGGCACCGATGCAACCGAGACGATTATTCTGGTCGAGCTCATGAAGAAACTGAACGTCACAATCAAGTTACATCGACTGCAGCGGTCCGACGTATCATCCTCAATCATATTTCGAATGCTTGGCGCAAACCTACAAGTTCCGGGGCAAATGTTCGATTACGGAGAATTAATCGAAACGAGGTTCATTTCCAAAACCGTAGACCGCTTTGCCTGGAAGGGAATGATGGGCCCGATCGGGTTGGACCTTTTTCTTGGCACAGTTATTACGGCTTTCGTACAAGTAACATTTGTGTACCTGTCTTTAAAATTCGGCTACAAAAACAGGATGTTTAAGCTAACTAAGGTTATGGAAATCATAGCTTCTCCGATTTTATCACAAAGCGCGGAAGTCCTTCCCTCTAAAAAGGTGTATTTTCGAATCAGCTTTCTCTTTTGGTTGTTTTACTGTATCCTCGTAACAGAAAGCTACAAAGGTGAACTGCTCAAGTTTTTAGTTCGGCCCACTTTTGATCCCGGTCCCAAGGACTTCAAAGAATTAGCTAATTCTGGGACTAATTACTTTACATTTGCCCAATCTGTACTTAGAACCAATAAGACTTGCCAGATTGGGCTGAGCAACACATTACGCCTTTTAAAGGTGGAATACGATAATTCAAAGCTCGAGCAGTACAAAGTGCTGCGAGATAAGTTGAACGACTGCAGTTCCGTGATTACCGAGCGGGGTAGTGGTTACAAGCGGTTTAGGGATGGCAAGGAAATCTACGTTGGCGATGTGCTGGAAGTGAGAGCGATTTCGGAGCTTCTTCGAAAACTTGGCGGAGATGAGATCAAGACCATAATTCCTGAGGATTCTATTCAAAGACATCTATATTGGTACATCTCGGATGATACTTATACGCCGGAAATTTATGGCCTCTTTCGAAGTTTACGAGACAGCGGTTTGATTACAGAGTGTGTCGAAGGGACCCAACGAATGATCGTTAATCAGTTGAAAAACATGATTATTACTGGAGGTAATTTATCGCCAAAGGAAGGTGACGCTAAGGAGGGATCTCAGCCGCTAAGAATGTATCATGTTCAGGCTTTAATTATAATTGGCAGTGGGTTTTTTTTATTTGCTGCTCTTTGTTTCGTATACGAATGCCGGAGTTGTTCGCAGCTTCGTGCTCCAGCATAAGTTGCGCTTTGAAATAAGTCCTGGTGATTATGAGCTGCGCAAGTTGTTGTTTACATTTTGTGATATTTTGGATAATTAGTTTAGCATCTATAGTAGTGTTTTCATTTTATTGTATGGTTTATCATATTTATGGTATTAATGCAAACATTGAAAATGGTGTAAGTGTTGTGAATATATAAACTTTAGGCTGTTTAGGTTATTTCATCTTAATCATGAAGATTCCCTTACATTAATTGACAAATGCATAAACGCTTTCATTAATCATTAGCAAAATAAACTAGTTACAATGTTATAATTGTTATTAGAGTAAGTCTTAAATAAAATGTACTTTGGTTTCTGAAACTTTAAGGATTGATTATTACCTTTACAAACCTATAAATTCCTAACTCCAACACCTATAGATTAATTAAATTAAGCGGGTGCCCACACTCGTTATGCAAATATATTTCATATCAATCAACTCAAAATGATGATTACTCCAACTACTTTTGAATGCGCAGAGATTCTGATATTTTTTTTCTTCACTGCAAAGCTATTAAATACATGTATACGGTCATTCGTTGCTTAATATCCTTACAATTCTTATTTAATTGCGGATTCTGTCTATGCCAACCTTATTTAATATCCGGACATCTCTAATATCATGAAAATCAGTGCGGAAACCAATTTTCGCCCTTCGATCCTAAAATCTACGACCAGTACTATATGCCCCGTACTAAAATTCATACACTCTTTGAGCCGACGACTTATCTCTCCAAATTTCCGCCAAACACACCACAACAGATACAAGAAAAAGAACCAGAGCGACGCTAACAGACGCTTTGATGTGAATAATTTTCAGGGCCTTCGGGCCTTTCTGAACCACCACAGCAGTCTTCGTCATATTCCAAGACTGGCCCTTAATCCTCGCTTTATAGTACTTACGCTGCAACTTCTGCGTTCCTGCAAAATATGCATTAAGTATTCCACTATCCCTCAAAGCCCGCATAATATTCAATACTTCAGGAGTAAACGCGTCTTCCCAGACATGCCAATATACATCTGTCCTCCTCTTGTCGCCAGAAATCGCAGGGCCCTCCGCATTTCCAGAATAATCCCGATGAATATCCTCAAACGCTTTGAGTTGACTCCATTCTCCAACAAATATTTCCGACCCTTTTGCCATCCTTAGGTAAGCTTCTCCCCAATCCGTTTCAATCGCGGAACAATTACTCATCGCGTCACGAAGCAACTTGCTGGTTTTGCTTCCCGTGAAGTCATAGTCGAGTCTGAACAATTTCCGAACGTTACTGTCAGTTGTGTTACAAGTACCACTGGTCGGTAGGGGTTGTGTCGAAAAAGAAAAGTATTTTAATTTTGAGACGGTGAGCTCTTGAAAGTTTTTAGGTCCGTTATGAAACACAGGTCGAATGAGGAACTTCAACAGCTCGCTTTTGTAACTCTCGGTTATAAGGAAACTAAAAAATAGCCAGAGAATGAAGGTTTGTCGAAAGTAGATCTTTCCGGATGGGAATTTATTCAAGCTTTGAACGAGGAGGGGTAAGATGCTCATTTTAAATGCGTTCGACAGGCTTAGGGATTTTTCATTCTGTCCAAACTTAAAGATTCCAAAAGTTACTCCGGTCTGGATAATCATGGCCGCTAACGTGTATAGCAAGACGTCCAGCCCTACCGGGCCCATTAGGCCCAACCAATCGAGAACTTGAACGGAAATTAGTGAAACAAAGCTGATTTCGTATCCCTCTCCAGTGTGAAACATTGCTCCTGGGAGTTGGATGATGCCATTGAATCTTAAAAAGATAGAAGAGTGAGTTGGTTTCAAGATTGTGAAAACATTCACTGAAACGTTCAGGCGCCACTTCAGTTCCTGTATTATCAACAACTCTGCAAAATGACTGCGGGGGGAAACGGAGGATCTTCTCAATGCTTTTATCTCTCTTGGGTCATATCTTCCGGCAAGATTTCGTACAGTAATTCCAGACCCTTGGTGGTTAGAAATGTCCCGAATTGGTTTTTCCATGGCCCAAGTATGCTTTAAGGTCGGCTGATGTTGACAGAAGTGACAGAGGTAGAGGACAGCGTTCGGGGTGACAATGACAGCTTTTTTAGATACGAAAGGGCCAACATTCAGTTCAATAACGCTTTGACCAATTAGCACCAGAGAGTCTCTGTTTGCAGAAAACTGGAACTTGAATGTCATGTTCTCTACGTAGGATTCGTAATTGAAGGATTCTGCTGGGTCTATGAAGATCATCAAAAATGGAGTAGACGATCTTAATTTTGATAATCGGAAGTCTTGGTTTCTGGGGCTGCCGTTAGATATTGATATTTCATGTGAGGTTACGAATCGAGCTGTTATTCTGATGGACTGGAGGAGGAATAATGTTTGCTCGAGAATGTCACTTTTATCCAGATCTTTGAGGGTGCAATTAACGTCGACATTGGCAATAATTCTGAAGTCTGCATCTTCCGTAAGTTGTTCGAGGAATGTTTTGAAGTTGTTGCCGATATTTTTAACGTTTTCTTCGTGGCATTGCATCTTTGTTATGCAAATGAGGAAAACGAGGCATGATGTTCCGAAATAACTGATTTTACTGGCCATTTTCAGAAAATTTAGATTTATTTATTTATGTAGGCTCATTGAGTAATTTTAGAATGAAATAAAAAAACGAATATGGTTCTGTCTAGGAATCTACCAGATTTATTCCAAAACATTTATACATTTTATATCGAACCGAACTGCGTTGATTCAAAAATTTAAAAGTGTCTTGTCCTGGGTGAATTTCTATTCTCATGGCTATTTAAAACAACGTTTTTCTTCAACTGAAATATGAGGATTTCTTTTAGCATCCATATTTATTCAAGATCTATGCAAATTCAAGTTCAGGGACTAAATAAAGTTTTGGAACCGGTCCACGAAGTATTTGGCCACTTTGAGTTCTCAAACTAAGATGCTGTAACGTATAATTTGAAGAGTTTCTGGACATTGACACTATTAATTTATGTTGCTTTACTTCAGCATACTTGTCCTTGATATTTTCGGTCATTATATGTTAGGAAATGGCATATTGAGTGTCGCAATTGTGAAAATGCATAGTGGAAGTATTAGCTCTTGTAAACGGACCCTTGTATGAATAAAACAGAGTAATAATTTGAAAGATCTTTGAGCCGATAAGCAAATTTTGAAGATGCTTTGAAGAATAAGACTATCGTTATATCAAACTGATTTTGATATGTTTTTTGTCGCAACTCCGTAAAAATTAAAAGAAAAGGCCCCGGAATAACTGCTTTTATTAGAATGAAAGTATGATTTTGAAGCTTTGCACCAAAACACGAAGAACTTCAACAATATTCAACCTAAACAACGCTTTGCAAACAAAGTTTGAAATTAAACTGAAATATTTTTGTAGCTGATGCAAAATCTCAATTCTAAGAACCTACCTTTCGAATTTTGCGTAGAACTTATTACAACCTCTAATAACTACAAGAGAGAGGTAATAGTATGAAGAAAGTTTAGACATTCTCACATTTAAACTATAGATAGAAGCTCTAAGTGTTCTCCGCAACTTAGGATTTCGTCATGATAGTCTCTAAAAAAACTAAAAAGTTTCAAGTCGGCTTTCAAGTCCAAGTAACTGAAAACCAACACCTACAATCATCATCATCAGAAAATCACGCATTCAAACATTGTGTGAAAGGCTCCAATTTAAACAAATCGCTTATTTTATCAGATTGGAATGTCTCAATTCCGATAATTACATATAAACTGTTGTCAAGTTCAAGACTGCTAGACTATAATTAAATTGGGCTATGCACCTTTAGGTTTAAAAATATGAACTTTAGCTCAATATTCGGGATGTAAATAAATAATAAGAGGTTCAAATTGTCAGCCCTCTATATTCATAGCTCAATTAATGATAGCCGCACAAAGAGGCAAAGTTACAACTGCCAAAATCGTTTCGAAAGGTACAAGAATCAGTTATTCATATCATATCTACACTAACAAATATTAAGTTAACAACTAAAAGCCAATTTCAAAGACTTTTATTTTTCAACCAAAACAACCTATTTGTACGTCAAACGTTTCAAACATTTTGATAAAAAATAGGTTCATAAGATCTTGTTCTGAAGTAAAATGTTCCGGTTAAAAATCATTCTTAGCACATTTTTATCCCTTTATTGTTTTAAAAGCCAACAATTTTCTCAAAATGACGAAAAAGCTATTAGATCAACGTTAGAAAATTTCGAATTCCTTTTACTCACGCTTGAAAAACGATCCGAATTCCGAGTCTTCGTCGACTATAAAATCGGTTCATATGATGTCGAAGAGCAGTTTATCTTTCTACTCCATTTTCGGCACAGCATTCCAACAAGATTTGTATGGCTTTCGAACTTAGGGGTAGATTACGTAGACATAACAGTTGAAGACGTTCAAAGGCTCCGTAGATATACCAAGTTCGCATCCCTCCAATCGCATTTTATAAATTTCCTAAATAGCGACACGTCTGAATTAACTACACATCCGGAGTACGAATTCAGCATTGTTCAGGATACCTCGATTTGGATACAACTTGATAGTGACACACCTAAACTGACGCCGGAAGCTTCAGTTTCTAGACAAGGGATACTTGTAAATGCCATAGGCATTTTTACAATCTGTCATTACTGTGACGGCAAACTAGAACATACTTGGATCAAGTTTATAGAACCTTCCCGAACAAAAGAAATCCCAGATCATTTCGGCTCAAATATGATCGTGAGAAATGCTTTAATATTTCAAAAGTCAGAGATCCCTACGGTCTGGAAAAATAAATTTACGTTCCCAGGCTCCGATTCAACGGAATTTTTTATTTTAGTCGAGCTCATGAAGCAACTGAACGTTTCAATCCGTCTCTTTCACCTTCAAAAGCAAAATCCTGAACCCTTATCATCAATCATTTTCCGAATGCTTGGATCAAACCTCCAAGTGCCTGGGCAAATGTTTGATTACGGGGATGCAATGGAAACGAAATTCATTTCCAAAACCTTTAACCGTTTTGATTGGAAGGGGCTTCTAGGACCAATCGGGACGGACATCCTCTTCGGTACTATTGCTACAGCCTTTGTACAAATAGCATTTATTTACATAGCCTTAAAAGTAGGGCACAAAAATCTGGGTTTGAGGCTATCTAAGGCATTCGAAATCATCTCATCTCCAATTTTAGCTCAAAGTGTTGAATTCCTTCCGTCGAAAAAAGCGTATTTTCGACTCAGCTTCCTCGTTTGGTTGTATTACTGCATGCTTCTAACGGAAAGTTACAGGGGTGAACTTCTCAAGTTTCTAATTCGACCCGCATTTGATCCCGTTCCCAAAGACTTCAAAGAATTGGCTTATTCGGAAACTAATTACTTTACATTTGCACAATCTGTACTTAAAACCAATGAGACGTGCCAGATTGGAGGGAGTAACACATTACGACTGCTCAGAGTGGAGTACGATTTTTCAAAGCTAGAGCAGTACAAAGTGCTACAAGATAAGCTGAACGACTGCAGTTCCGTGATTACAGATCGGGGTACTGGTTACAAGAGGTTTAGGGATGGCAAGGAAATCTACGTTGGCGATGAGCTGGAGGTTAGAGCGATTTCGGAGCTTCTTCGTAAATTTCGCGGAGATGAGATCAAAACCGTAATTCCGGAAGATTCCATTAAAAAAATCATGTACTGGTATGTCTCGAATGATATTTATACACCAGAGATTTATAACCTCCTTCGACGTTTACGAGATAGTGGTTTAATCAAGGAGTTTGTTGAAGGGACCCAGCAACTAATTGTAAGGAGGTTAAAGAAGCTAATTATCTTTAGTGGGAACTTATCCCTCGATATGGAGTTTGGGGGTGGAATGGGATCCCAGCCGTTAAAGATATATCATGTTCAAGTTACGATTATAATTGCGGGTGGACTTTTAATATTTGCTGCTTTTTGTTTCGTATTGGAATGTAAGAGTTGTTGGCGATGCCAGGCCAAGACTCAAGTTTGGATGATTATGGAATAACTTGATTTGATTTTTTATATTGTGAAAATATGATTAACATTCGGGAATATAAATGCACAAGCATGAAATGTATGAAAAATATTTACCCGACTAAGATAAGTAATATTATATCCTTGTTTGGTATTTATCTCTGTTTGCTATTATTTCAAAAGATACGAAAGCTATTTATATTATACTGGAGCAATATTGTGAATCCTGATGATTTAGTATAGTTGCTTAACAAAACGTGCCTAGAATACTTGTGTAAATAAATATGTTGATTATTTAAAAAAGAGCATAAAACACACTAGCATCAATCAACTGCTTTAAACAGATACTCAAAAGCTGCAGATAAAGGAGTACATTTGGCAAAATAAAAAGATTAATGGATTGAATGTCAAATTTCCAAGAATATAAATATGTGTCATTGTCAAATTGTCAACTCCAAATATTTATTGACCATAAATATCAAGTGATAGAAGCAAGAGTAAAAAAGTATGAATCCTTAATCCGGATTAGGTTCCGGGTCCGGTTTTATGATTGTATCTATGTTTATGTTTGTTTACAAATTAAATAAACAATTGATTAGTTTAAAAGTATAAATACCTGTTGTACTTCAAATCGGATTCATTGGTCTTAATCACAAAGACACATAGTTCGTGGGGTATTTTCCATACATTTTCATTCTTGTGACAATTTGGAATACAGTTGTCATTTTTTTGTGCATAATTACCCGTTTTTAAAAAACGTCCAAATGAAAACCGCTGCGAAGTCATCCGTTCTGGTCGGTGCTTTACTTGTAGTTTTGGCCCTATTTATTATGGGCTCGGAAGGGTACGTTCAACGGGATATGCCGGATTCTGGCAGTGCTGCTGATTTGACAGGCGCCGAGGGTACATATTATCGTAAATTATTAGTTTTCTCACATGCTTCTTAATTTTCTAGATAACTTTACTCTAAAATCAAATACTCATCATTAAGAAATATTTTGTTTTCCTGCAGATTCCAACCGGACCAAAAGGGGATACTGCGGTGAGTATTCAGTCTTACAATTTTTTCTAGTTAAGATGTTGTAATTGAATGTTGTTTATCCGTTTAAAGATGGTTGGGGTTGTATGGAACCATTTTGCAGTATGTGCTGCGGTAACAGTCGTAAGTACTAATAAATAGCTGATAATCGTTTTTTAATCAGAATACTCTAATCCTAATAGTACTGCAATTTATAATGAAATCAATGATTAAATTAATT
Source organism: Desoria tigrina (assembly GCA_906901685.1). Lineage (NCBI taxonomy): Eukaryota > Metazoa > Arthropoda > Collembola > Entomobryomorpha > Isotomidae > Desoria > Desoria tigrina. The sequence continues at coordinate 26,834 of CAJQTU010000041.1, forward strand.
TACAGGTGGACCACCGTGTTATGATGTTATGCGAGCCATTTGCTGCTAAATTTTATTGGAAGCTGAAGATTTTTGAACATACACATACATATACTATGTGATTATGATTATTATTTATTAATCAAAACTTCCTTGATTGTGCATGGCAGTTACGTTTTGATCGAAGCTGACACAGAGCTTTTAACACTCCTTTTTTTATGATTTTAACTTCCTTGCAATTGCATCCTGGATGATCATTTCTAGAGCCAGCATTTTCTCCGGTGGTAATTATCTGTAGGGATGGGAGCCTTAATTTTCAGTAAAAAATAAATATTTTGACAACTAATCATTTTCAATTAAAGTTCTTTATTCTAAGAAGTAAATAGGTTTCGATCAGTAATTATTGGAGAATTAGTAATTAATAATTAACGAAATAAAAAATGTGACAGTCATAAGTCATATGAAGCTCCAAACGGGTGACTCCAATAGAAAAGTGTAAACATGCTGAATTTACTCATATTCTTTTGACTATTTAATGAATCATAAAGCAGATAAATATCCCTGTAAATAAATATAAATACACAAGTAGCTTAATTAATACTAAACATACTATTTACATGCAAAAATTACCATACAACTGGAAGAGCAGATCATGCTAATCATTCCTACTATAGGCATATGGATTCGCGTCCACAACATGCATCTTCATTGCTCTAAAAAACCAATTTTAACTCTCCGTACAACCAGTCACTTGAAAAAAGGTTGCGGCATCAAACAAACAAGTTCTTAGAATAAACAAAAGCTGATATTCTTCAGCTAAACTATACAATCCGATAGACCCATATCCAACATACATTTTCCAGTAATAAACAAAAAGGGTATACAATACAATACCGCCTCAAATGAAAGATGCATTTTATACAAGAAAAATAAGTTAAAATGACTTGAAAACCCTCTCCATCTGCTAACAAATAAATTGCGAAGAACAACTTATATTTTGTATTTATTTGGAACAATTAGTAATATTTCTAATTAAGTTAACTTAAAAATGTGTGACTGCGTCTGCCTCGCGTGTTGTGGGGCCTGTGCCGCTGCAATATTCGTGGTTGGATTTTACTTCGTAAGTATTTTTAGAAAAAATCTTTGGAATTATGTGTTTATTATTATTTTACTGCGCATAAAATATTAATTTTCAACATTTCTAAAGTTTTTCGGTGTCATCTTCATCGGCTTGGCATCCCATGCCAAGGCCGCCGTGACGGAATATGAGGGCCTGATAGTTAGAGATTTCTCACTATTTGCCAACCTCTGTATGGTAATTGGCGTTCTATTTACACTTCTTACCTTGATCGGGTTGGCTGGAGAACGGAAGGGACGAAAAACTAGGATATTTGTAAGGATTTTTAATAACTTTCACTGACTTTTCATGAATTTTTTAATTTAAATTATTTCCTTAAGGGGCCAGAGTAGTTTAGAGGCAGGCAAGTTTTGATAAAAATATTGAATTCCTAGCAACCAAATTGATAAAGATAAAAGATGAAAAAGGTACAAGAATGCTATAGTAAAATGTCTTGTTGGCATAGTAACCATCCATGAAACTGACCATTTGAAGCCCTTGGCAACTTACTCTTGTTTTTAATTTTCCAGCAAACCCCCCGCCCGATAGGGTCATTATAGAGACTCGATTTTTTTTCTAATGTGTAGACAATTTCATTGCGGAGGTGCATTGATGGGTCAAAAGTGTGCTAAGTAGTAAGGATTTCATGCTAAAAATTAAAAACCAAAACTGCACACCGTTGTTTTTTACTAAAACGCGATTTACTATAGGATAGCTTCAAAAAAATGTAATTTTGACCTATCAATGCACCTCCGCAATGAAATTGTCTACACATTAGAAAAAAAATCGAGTCTCTATAATGACCCTATCGGGCGGGGGGTTTGTTGGAAGCTTAAAAACATGATTTTGTAATAATTAAATTATAGCCGCCTTAAACCCCATAGGGTCAGTTAAATGATTTCTTAATTTGATGATTGAGAATATCTTTCTAAGATATTTTGTCAATTATTTTTAGATGCATTGGTTCATGAGATAAAGGGACCCAAAGTACCAACCATGACACCCATTTTCCCATAGCGATAACTACTCTGGCCCCTTAAAATCTGAACTAGCTCAATTACTTTAATTTTGTAATGTTTTCGTTTCAGTACGCCGTCTCACAAATTTTAGTGGTGGTACTAGGACTCTACATCTACATTGACGCCTATCCCGACAAATTAAAAATTGAAAAATATTTATTCGAACGCCTCAACACTACTCTAGACAATTATGGCCTGAACCCGAATTCAACTGACGATAAAAATTGGGACCATATCCAAGAAAATGTACAATTTATTTTTTAAAGACAATTCCGTTTTAATCAAATCTGTCTTTACTGTCTTAATTTGTTTTTTAAATTTTTAATTAATTATGAATTAGCTGGAATGTTGCGGCATTCGAAATTATTTGGACTGGGTGTCACAGTGTCAGGTCTCACTCCATGTATTATATTATTAGTATAAGGTTATTTGGTGGGTTCAGGTGAACCCACAGTTGTATGTTATTTATAAGTCAGTCTTTCCTCGGAGCTCAAGTCAGTCTTTCCTCGGAGCTCATCAAGTCATTTTGATAATAAAACGTAGCTCCGACTACTATACCTTGGAAACTGTCTCCTCGTTGCCGCCGCCATTTCTCTTTTCCATTTCATTCCAATTCATTTCATATTTGGACTATTGGGGACTTGAGATTAAGGACACAGGGATTCATTTTGAAGGGACTTAAAACAAAGGACCGGGTCATCTCCTTCCACACATCCTCCGTCGGGTATTGTGTCATTCGCAGTCAGATTACATATATTCCATATCGTATATTTCTAAGTACCTCGTCTATTGAGGTCAAAGTATTCTCAGATTGCATATTGTGCATTTGGTACATACAAAAGTGAGCAAGAGCTAAGGGGAAGGCCCTTTAAGCTCACATGGGAGAATACAATAGCATCCATTCATATGAACAAGATAGAGTTCGCTAAATTGGAAGTTAATCCACCTATAAGTTGCTGCCGGAAAGAACATCGAATGAAGGGCTGTGCGAAATGGGTTCAATTTAACAATCCGGCAGAGTCGAATAAGATCATTTATGTTCAGGTATTCCTTGCGTTTTTAAACATATTTTTCGTAAAAAAATCAATCGAATTTTAAGACTAAATTAATGAATGCTTTTAGGGTTGCCTTCCGGAAATCAGCTCAAGAGTTCTCGGCCGCATGGATATCCTCCACTACTTCCTAATCCCGATTTTGATATTCACGTCCATCGGCTGCATGATTACATGCTGCTCAAGTGGAGTTCGGAAGAATACTGAGATGACGGAGAAAAAAGTTGGACCAATTGTAGTTCGAACTAAAACGAAGAAACTCAAGGGGGACAAGGATGTCGATGTCGAAGCCCAAAACGGTGAAGTTGCAGATAAGGATAAGGATGTGGAACTGGAAAAATTAGACCCTGAATCCAAACCGGAAAAACTCAAAGAAATTACGGAACAATCCGAACTAAAATCCGAGCTTTGAATATTCAAAAATCACGTTATGGTTGTTGTTATTTCATGTTTTACTTTTAAAACTAGTGAATCACCTTAAAATATGATATTTTAAAAGTAGTTCTGACTTTTAAAAACTGTTATTGAGCTTGAGAACCTGTTGAGATATTATTTTTACTTGTTTTAATTTTTTATTCAGCGTCTTTGATTTTTCTTAATAAATATTTATTAAATTAGGCTGATCTTCATTGTAAGATTGCAAACTCGTTTATTTCAGCTGTATAATATATTTTACAGTATAAAATATTTATTACAATATATTTGCCCATACTAAAACAGCTAGCCCTATCATAAACGTAGTAAGATATTTATCTTTGCAATTAAATATCGACACCTCTTAAATCAATACAATTTACCTTCAATCCTTGTTTCAATCCCCTAGCACAATGCATCATTGTAGATTACACTCTTTGGATGGGAATTTATGTCAGGGTGGAGTGTGGTCCCATGTACATATTTGAATTACGCAAGGTCACGGATTCCATATAAGGCTATTTCTGTTACTTTTCTTACAATTAATGAGATCTGTCTTGTTCCTCCGTTGTATTTGGGTAAAAAAGGTCACAAAAAACGGAATTTAGTTCTCATAGGCGATGGATCTCTAATTCGTAAATATAGGAGGTCTGACTGAATGATGGAGTGTATGTCAAACGTGGGAAGATCTTCATCTCACCGGACCATATTTGCATCTCCTCTCGTCGGATTTCACATCCAATGTCCAGATTACCAGGTCGTCCTGAAACTTGAGACCGTTTTATAAGGAATAATGCCATTATGATTAGACGCAATCAATTTCAGCCTAAATCTTATCTCCCAATTGTAAAACAAATGTTTAACAGGCAGAGAATTCTTAGTTCATAGTTTGTCTTTGAGAGGAGACAAAGGATATCGATTGTCTAGGCATCACTTATTATTGATCAGAAAAATGCTCAAGAATCATCATCATGGTAGCAGTTGCAACGGGGACAATTCTGTCGTCAAACCAGGTAATATCCCTAAATATTATCTCCCCGGAATAAGGTCTCAATATCTCAATAAGTACCCAGATTTTTCGAATGATAATTTTAGAATCGTAATATTAATTGGGATTTTCAGGGATGCAAGAGTACCATACTGGGCACCTTCCGAAACCCCAGTTCCCAACGATCAAGGGGAATTTGGACACTGCCAAAGTGCCTCAAACTGCGGTAAGTATCTTGATTATCGATGCAGAGTAAGTTCGATTTAATCAGTCTATAGAACAAATTATTACGGAGTGGGACTTAATAGAGACGTGTTTTTCATTTTGAATACATTTAAGGTTTCACTTTCCTGCAGTTTTGCCAGCATTTTTTTTCAGAAGTAAAAAATATAAGAACTAGACATAGTTTATAGAGATGGGGTAGATATTTTTATTTAGGGGACTTTACTCGAATTTTACAGATATAAAATATATATTTTGGACTGCTAATTAAACAAAATATTCTTTTACACAACGTGGTAGGAGTTTGGAACAATCCTGAGCGTCGCACCTCCAGTTCAAACGGCCACTGTCTGGGTTCCTATTCCACCGAAGTACACAACGCATTATTCGAAAGTTGAGAACTACTACCAAGATCTTAATAAATATTTGGAACCCCAATCGGAGGACAATAATTAAACAGCGTAATTACTTACAAGTTATCAGCGAACACCGTTTTTTATTTCGAGTTTACTTTTATAGCTATGCCCTTGATTGTGAAACACCCATTTAAAACTACCAACTAATAAATAAAACAAAGCCTTAAAACTTTTATCCTCCACAAATCATGTTGTGCAATAAAACTAAATGTGTTGCCTATTTTTAGTGTGCGTATGGCATCATTTTTCATAAAATTTACTCGTTTTTCAATGGGGCCTTTCTTCCTTAGTAATCCTTATCTATTATATTATCTATAATGTCGATCCTTATCATGGCTACCTGTTCATTTCAATTAGGATAATTTTTATTCATCGCTAACAAATACGTTCCTTAAATTGGTTCTTCCGATTTCGGTGTGGGTGTTTCATCAACTCCAATTTGACGGAGCGAGTTGGGAAAACCACATAGGGATTACGGGGTTGGTATTTCTGGAAGCTGTGGATTTGGTGGATGGAACACGGAGCCGGGAACTACACGGTCAATAAATTTTAGCTAAACTAGCTAGAAAAGACAATCAATTCATAATTTATTATTTATTGAATTTCGAATAAAACTAATATAATTTATATTATAACTCTTGACGTTTTTTTTGCTTTTTACGCAAATGATTGAGATAAACCGAGTTAGAAAACAATTAAATTGTAATTTAAACCATATAAACCAAATAAAACTCCACCCGTTGCCCGTTGATTTGATCATTCATCATTTTGATCTTGATCTGTGATGTGATCTGACATCTGATCTGTCAAACATAAACTTAAAGCGCAAATCTTTGCATAAGGATGGCTCATCCAAATTCAGGTCGCGTGGCAGTTGTGACAGGGAGTAATAAGGGTATCGGGTTCTACGTGGTCAAGGCCCTCTGCGCCCACTTCAAAAACGATGCCTCCGCAGTGGTGTACCTAACTGCTAGGGACGTGTATCGGGGTAAAGCTGCCATTGTCCAGCTTCAACAAGTTACTTTAAAACCATTTCACTTTCACATAAACTTTTTAACGTTTTTTCTTTGCTATTTCTAAAATTCTGTTCTTAATTGAATTGTTACGCTTTGTACGCATTTACATGAAAAAAATCAATTTAAATCTAAAGAAAACGTTGTTGATTAAATATTAACAGGAAGGACTAAATCCCAAATTCCATGAGCTGGACATCGAATCTCACGAAAGTGTCAGCAGATTTGCGGATTTCATTAAAACAACGCATGGGGGACTCGACATCCTGGTTAACAATGCAGCCATTTCGTTTTTCGTAGGTTGACTTTATGTGTTAATGAATTTATTTGTGACATTTGACATTTTGTTGAATTCTTATTCATTGTTTGTTGATTTTAAATGATTATTAAAGTACACGTAATCGAAGTTTTTTACATTTTTAGACGAACCTATCGGCTCCACTGATGGAACAGGCCGAAGAGACGATGGCAGTCAATTATTTTGGAACTTTAAATGTCTGCCATAAATTATTTCCTCTATTGAAACCACATGCCAGAGTTGTCAATGTTTCGAGTGGACTAGGTTTGCCTTTTATTTACTTTTTATTAAATGAACAGTAAGATCTATTAAGTTAAATAATCCTTGTCATTCGTACGTGTTTTACAGGTCATTTGTCAAAAATTAATGCAAAACGACCAGGAGCAACAAAATTACGAGAGAGATTTGCCTCACCCTCTCTTACTGAGGAAGGCTTGACCGGTTTAATCAATGAATACATCAAGTAAATAGTATAGTTTATTTTACACCCACTGCTTTAATTAAAAAAAACATGATGTTTTAATTTTAATTTTACAGAGCTGTCAAAGACGGGAATCACATGGTAGCCGGATGGCCAAATAGCGCTTATGGAGTGTCGAAAATTGCAGTTTGTGCACTAACGAGGACTCAACAGCGGTCACTAGACGCAACTCGACCTTACGATGACCTGGTTGTAAACAGCGTTCATCCGGGTTGGGTAAAAAGCGACATGACTGGGGGCAAAGGTGTTTACACCCCTGAGGAGGGGGCTGTGGCCCCAACTTGGGGAGCTCTCCTACCCACCGATATTATGGAACCGCGGGGTGATTTCATTTGGCGTGACAAATCTCTTGTCGATTGGGTCCATGGGCCTCTTCCAACGACTTTTTAGCGTCGTAAAAACATTCTCCACGTTATTTTACATCAAAATAGTTTTGAAATAAAATTCCATTGAAGTAATCTTTTGCGATGATATTCCCATTGTTGTGCATTTTAAAGTTAATTTTGTATGCCCATAGTCACGAGAGTACATGAAATTTCTACATACTCAACTAAACATAGGTTAAGATACTGCTTCTGTAACACTCTCTAAAAATCAGACAGATGAACCTCTCTATATTTGTTCAATGAATTCAAAAGAATACCAAAGAAGGCCTGTCAAAGTTCCCATTACACAAATTATTTGTTGTGATAAGAATGGTTCTAGGATAAAAGTCAATTAATGAATACCTCTTAACTACATCACAGTTCAATCTCGAAACAATACGACCTTTATTAACGTTCGTAGCAGTAATTCACACTCACTAATTAATCGATAAGGCAATTAAATAGTGCTAATTTATAATAGTTTGACGACCCATAAAATCAATCGGTCTTCCTCCGATGAACGCCAAATCCGATCTTGATATAAATACCAACGGACAACACAAGTCCCAAATATGCAGTCAAACCACACTATAAACTAACACACAATTCCATCACAAGATGACATTACCTCCTCCATTTCTAACATCCTCCCACCTTTGACCTCGAAATCACAAAGAGAGGTCAAATCAATTACCTTACAAAATCAAACAAAACTAAATGCTAACATACATAATGAATATCATTCGTCAACACACATAAAACAACATTAATGTTAACATACATATGATTATAATTATCACTCATTAATAGACATACAACAAACAATATTAATGATTACATTGATAATCTACAAATAACACGACCAACCAAACACAAAATAATCCAACACATAGGTAGGCCGTTTCACTATTTTTTCCACTTTAACCAGTCTGTACCCTCCCACCATGGGGATACCAAAATGAGTCGACACACGTCGAACTTCAAACTTAAGTCCGTGAACAAATGTAACGCGAAGCGTAGCATATCCCAAGGGCCGTTCACCATCCAACTTGAGATTTCAATCTTCTCTTGACTTCCAAGAGCTTTCCTCCATGAATGAGGACTCCACTTCATCTTCTCAGGAACCAGTTTCTCCCATCCTAGTCTCAAATTCAAAACATCTTGCAGTTTTATACTAGGTACTGAACTTACGGGAGAACTGCATCCAAGTGGATCAAAGATCCTATGCGCTGCTGACAAAATCGTCCCCTCTGTCACAGGCTCATCATTTTCATTCAAAACTTCTTCTTCTTGGAGATCGCCGGACAAAGAATCTTCATTCTTCTCCAAAACACCAAGGACAGGAACGTCTGACAATTCTTCTTCATTTCCGAAACTGCCAGTGACCAATCCACACTCACTGCTAGTGAGCGAGCTGACTCCGGTCACCTCCGCAGTTTTCACCTCATCAGCTCCTGTCTCCAGCTCCACCGGAACCCCAACTTCAACTTCCTCTTGATTCCATGATTCTCCATTCCTTGTGGCACTAACATGGAGAGAAGTAACTAACAAAGAACAATTAGGTGACCTTGAGTTTATGCCTTTACCCCACAATGTCCACCCCAATTTCGTCTCCATCGCCACTGGACCACTTCGAGTCGGATACATTTTACCCGTATACATAGTAGCGGCTAGGTCCGCTCCAATCAACAAATGAATGTCAGGAGTATCTTCTCCTACATCCGTAATTTCTATTCCGGCTTTTCTCAGCCCCTTCATCCAAGGTCCTTTGCTGACTCTTGGTATTGTACCACAAATCTTCGGGCTGTCCATCACGGGCAGTGTACATTTGAATTTTCGGTCCTTACTTTCCACCAGAACTTCATACTGTCCATGGACTTGCTGCGGGGTTTCCTGTCCTCCAAACAGAGAATGAGTCACCTTCGTTTCCCCAACAGACTTAAATCCCAAGACTTGAACCGCTTTTTCAGTGATATACGACTGCGTTGATCCTGAATCGAACAACGCCCGAGCTATTCGTTCCTCTGAGTTACTTTTCAATCGAACGACAATAGTCTGTAGAATGGCCCCACTGGTACCATGGTTGGCCATCGAAGTAATTGAAGTATCCTTCTGCACCGGATCTGCTTGCTGCTGGCGCTGGACGTGACTTGGATGCTCAGGACAAATAATTGTTAAATGCCTTTTACCACACAATGAACATCTAATTTTTGAAAAGCACTTACTCGAAACGTGTCCAACTTTCAGGCAAACATAACACGCTCTCTTGTTCTGAACAATTTTCTTCTTTTCGTCCAAAGTCATCTTCCCAGCCTTAAAACAGTCCCCACTTTCGTGTGCCTTGTCACAGAAGATACACAATTTTTGTTTGTTTCCGAACTGCCCATTTTGAAAAAGGTCTGTGGCTGTCGGAACGGATTCTGAATTGGACCCTTGACCTTGGAATCTGACTTTTGTCTTCTTTTCTTCTCCAAACCCGGTCTGAGCCATCTTGATCCGTATCTCGCTGTCCACCTCCGTACGCAGGAACTCCATGAGATGAATCAATTTATTCTTTGTTGGATCGTGTCCAACCGATCTGTTTCTCTCCCATGCCCTTAGCGTTTCCTCCGGAAGTGAAGATTCGACAAGCGGATAAAGCATCGCTGCATATTTATCGCTAGTGACTCCCAATGTGTCAAGTGACCTTAATTGAGTCTCCAATTTATCATAAAGATTAGCGATTGACATACGATCCTTACCGATAGTATTACTTACTACCAATCTCAATAAGTCCCGGACATAGACCTCCACAAGAACATCTTCTCGCCCGAACCGACTCTTCAAATACTCAATGACCTTCGGATAGTTTTCTGCACTCGGGGGGAAGCTGTCGATGACTTCCCTTGCCTTTGACTTCTCAACAGTGCACTGGACCAGGTACTGAAACTTTTCTCCGGCAGCCATCCCTTCATCCTCGTGAATGCTTTTAAATTGACTCCAGAATCCAAGCCACTCCCTCGGTTCCCCACTGAACTTCTTAAATTCCAACTTAGGCAGACGGTACTTTGACCTCCGGCTGCCATTCGCCCCACCACCCTCAACACTACCCGCGGGTTCCGTGTCCATATCAGGAGTAATCAACTTCACATTAACATTTATCTCCATCTCTATGAACTTATCTTGGTAACCGGTTGCTGATTCATATTCAGCAGCAAAATCCTCTTCGGTAGCGTCGGACCCAAGTAGCTGCGCTTCTATCGCTTCATCTAACTTTGCTAACTTGTCCCTATGCACTTTTAACTTACTGAAGAGTTGCTGAATATGCAGTTTGTCAGCATCGTCCTTATCTAATTCGGCCTTAACTTCATTAAGAGCCTTCGTGAACACTACTCGAACAGGTCCTCTTTGTTTCTTGATGGTATTCATAGTGAGACTACTTATCTTGTGCACTAACCAAGTCACTTATCCTGTAGACTGCGCCAAATGTTGTGATAAGAATGGTTCTAGGATAAAAGTCAATTAATGAATACCTCTTAACTACATCACAGTTCAATCTCGAAACAATACGACCTTTATTAACGTTCGTAGCAGTAATTCACACTCACTAATTAATCGATAAGGCAATTAAATAGTGCTAATTTATAATAGTTTGACGACCCATAAAATCAATCGGTCTTCCTCCGATGAACGCCAAATCCGATCTTGATATAAATACCAACGGACAACACAAGTCCCAAATATGCAGTCAAACCACACTATAAACTAACACACAATTCCATCACAAGATGACATTACCTCCTCCATTTCTAACATTATTAATAACTTGCACACTAATTAACGCACCGACTGATAGAGTGGTAATGATATATTTACTTTGCATCGCTTTCTGCTCAGATCATGTGAGAATACAATAACAATTCAAGTTTTTCAATTTAAAAAAAACAATAAAATTTCGATTCTGAGATTACGAACCGTGATACTCGATGTGACTAACCTATCTTTAACTAATTACATGAAGAGTATATTGTTCTAAGTTTTCAACACATATTGTGTATTGAATGATAGGGAGATGGATATGTTTGAGTTGCTGAAGATGATAAAGATCATCTTTCAGGATCTGGTTGGTTACCCTTTGTTGTGGTAGGTTAAAAATCGGCCCATAAATAATTGCACAGGTAAGTAAACAAGGTACGAATAAAACAAGTAAATGCATATTGATGAAGATATACGGCTTAACAATTTCGTAGTTAATATAGTTATTAGCTTAATTAAAATTAAAAATCTGGGATATGGCCATATCTGTCGATGTTATCAGCGATACGCATGAAAGTAGCAAACTGAAAACTATTTTAAAATACTTCCGATTTTTTAAAGATAAAAATCTTTGGGAAGTTGGGTTTCCAAAAAGAAAGTCCCACGTGCTCTGAAAAATAGTTTCAATTTTGGTCATTAATTTAGACTATAAGTCTTTACCATTTTTTTTACAAATAAATCATTAATTAATGCAACTTACTTTGGAGAACAATATTCCCCTACAATAGCTTCCGCAGAACACTTGTAGCGGCAGTATCTCTTAAACTTGGCCCAAGACGAGCAACTACATCCGATCAGTTCCCAATTTTGTATGGACCAGTTGAATAATTCGTAAGAATACATGTGGCTACAAAGAGTCCTTGTGTCTGTTTAAATGCACGCAAATCAATCAATTAATCTTAGTTTCTATTAGTTTTAAAATGTAGCATTTTATCGCCAATCGGTATCTTAACAGATTTTAATCCCATAATGTTGATTAAAAAGCTTGAAAAATGCATAACCTACCAGTAATTGCTCGTTTTAGATTTTGTAACGCGTTGAATCCATCATAGCATTGGTTTTGAATTCTTCCACCGTTAGCTAAACACATTTACAAATTTTAAGACCATTAATATTCCTCCATAAGGTTGATTTAATAACTTACGATAGAAATCGGCATGTCCGATCGGAGAGTACATTCCCAATTGACTAGAGTGAATCACATCAACGAAATGAGCATCCGTTGGATCTAATCTGAATTCCATTTTTGAAGTTTCCATGAGTGGACCTGCCGCATCTAGCCCTGTAAAAAGCATTAAAAATCTTAACATGTCTTGACTTAATTTTAAAAATTATGATTTTATCGTTTAATTGCTCTTAATGATTTTAATACCTGTAATCCTTCCGATCTTTGAACCCAACCGATGCTCGATAAAAAGTCCAGCCTGGCCCGAAATATGTGCCCCCAAGCTGAATCCGATTAAATGGACTTCCGAAGGGGTTTTTATAACCCCGTTTCTATGTAACGAGACAATTAAGTCCGCGACCCTATGTGACACAATAAGTAGGTTACTCACTGCACTCGGATACGTGAACATCCAGCGGGAGAAATTTATCGGTGAATAGGCCAGGGGACCCCAATCCACGACTATTACATTGTATTTGGAGTATTGAAGATAAACTGAAATAAGTTAATGAACAAGAAAATTAATTTTTGATTTTTCTACCTTCGACAATTAAATTGCTTTAGGAGATTTAAAGGAACATTTCTCGAACTGTTTTTAGTTTTTTCTGGAAACTCGGTGGATCCATCGGCTTGAAATCCATGAATTAGGATTTTAATGGGTCGAGCGGTTCTAAATTTTGCGTTTTTTATGGACCAGTCATTTTCTGGATTCAGTTTCCAGAAGGTCGCGTTGTTGCTTTTAAATTTAAGTTTATAATTATTTCAACGGTCAGATTAAAACGACTATGAATGATCATATATAATTATGATTTTAATTCACCTCCCGTCCGAAAACAAGCGGAACTGAACCTTCTCCCATTGTGCAAAGTAAGGGTTCGTTTTGGACATAACAGAATTAACAGTATTTCCAATTAGTCCCAAAATCGGATCCACGACAGCTCTTATAGGATGCAGCTTTTTTAAAGGGATTACGGAGAAAAGTCCAGATGAATCTATATAAGAATAATTTTATGAAAACGGTTTTAATCGACGCAAATATTGTATTCAACCATTTTATACTGCACAATAACTGGCTTTATAACAATAAACGTGGTAATTTCACTTTTGCTTTCAAATTAGTTGACCTCAATTCACAACCGAACCGAAGATAAACGTTTAATTACTATTGTTACAAGTGCTTCTAGTAAAATAAAATAAATTAAAACAAAGCGGTAGGTTCACCTGTTGCAAAATCTTCCAGTAACCTTGTTCCCTTATGGAAGTACCTGAGCCTGAAACTGGAATCCGATAAAACATTGTAACAAATCCCCAGAGGAAGTAATGATAGAAGGATTAATAATTTAATTGAACTAATATCTTTAAATTTTCTTGACATTGTATATTTTGAAATGAACTTAATTTTTTCCTGGCTTGTGATTTATTTTAAGAACTCATTTGTGAGACGTCCAGAGCTCGAATAATCAAAACATTCATTTATTTCAGTAGATCATACGTTTTCGAATCGAGGAGTCGAAAGTCTTGGTCAGTGCGTAATATTATTGGAAATTTTGATGTTGCTTATATTTAGTAAGGGGTAAATTTATTTGTAATAAAGTATAATTACTTTATATTATGTCGATCTTTAATTACCTGCAAGCCTAGGTTGTATAATGCACATGAATGTGCAAGGCCGTAATACATATAATATTGACCCCCATGAGTTACGATGAAGCTTTCGAAAATAAGAAACAATAGGCGAAGAACATGGTCAATTCTTCCTATAGTGTGCATTTTGGTTTTGATCTCAACAAATTTGCCATAAAATTAGTTTACTCTTACTATAAGAACTAACTACCTTTGCCGAAATTAGATGTTCATACCTTACCAACGCACAGGGTAAAGTGTGATTTTAATTTTTATACTTCCGGTGTAGTTTACACATTTAAAAATGTCAAAATGACAACTTTACCGTCAATAGAGACTAATTTGTCAATTTATAATTGGATTTGTAATTAGACAAAGGCGTCCAGCGTGAATAATTATATGGCAATGCAATGGCTGTTATTAACTAACCATCAAGACTTCTCAACCAGACGGAGACATATATCTCAACTATTAAATTAAGTCAACTAGTCTCCATTTAAAAAAACATCCTGTCTGATTTTTAATGCATTCTCTAAAATATCATGCCAGAAACTCTTGTCTACGAGTTTTGCATAGGTTTTTATAATTTTGTAATAAATATAACCTTATAGTGTAAGAGATCAAATTTTATTTAATTGACACATACAAGAACGTATTATGTGGACTTTTTACTGTGGAATAGAAGGAACGCAGATCATGAAATAAGTCCTCATGGGGAATGCAATTTTGAACATTATAGATTGTGATTCTTTCCGAATACCTACTGGATGAGTAACTTAAATACCGTTGACAGGTAGACTCGGACTCTCCATTTTTTTGTTATTAAAAAAGACGCACTTCAATCAACCATCAACTTCAATCATCAATTCACACTCTATAATCATTAAATAAATGAATGATTACATACATGACCTTCATAATAATATTATCATTACTGACTGCAGAATACGATGATCATTGAGATTAATTTCTGAGATCTGAAGTCTTTGAAGAGGGAAGAGATTACTGAAGTCACCTTTCTGCCGAGTACAAATCCCGGACTCTGGAGTGAGAGAATTCAGTGACAGTCACTCATTTTCTGTCGATCTCGAGCTCTCTCGCTCCGTTTCTGCTGCCTCTTTTCTAGAATCTGGAACGATGAACGACGAAAATGTTTGTTAAAAAAATCCAGCAATTTTTTTTAATGAAGATGTAGATGCAATTTGCTATTAAAATTAGGCTAAGCTTAAAAATACTGAGTTCTATGCAAACAATATTATTGTATTTATAATATATATCTAAACCTAAACATTGAACATACATAAAATTGATGTATGGCATGCTTATTTGAAGTTCTGTTATCTTATTGGTTGGAATAGGTTCGTTCGAGCGCACAATCAAGAGAAAACTAATTTATATGATTAGACTTTTCGTCTAAATATGGTCACATGTCACGCCAATTTTTATTTATTGAGCGACATAATGAATGGTATTTTTATTACTGACTGGATGCTCTGCGGAAACACGTTTTTTAATTATTTACATTTTGAATGGGTTAAATCTGATTTTGTCAAGTCTTCGATAATAATTTAAGCGTCTTTGGTGATTGCCTTCTTCCTGCAAATCCCTTCGAACTCATGACCATCCAAAGCAACACATTCAAGACCGGTGAAGCACTGGAAGTAGTATTTGCTAGCACCTCCGTACCAGGCATCGTCTGGTGTTTGCAAAGCACAGCCACGTCCTTCCTTAACGGCACACGACACTTGTTTCTCGTCCCAAGCTTGATCAGGTTGCAAGAAACATTCGCATCTCTTGTTGGTGTTGCAGTGGAGACCACCCACAACGTCACAAGGAGGGTGAAGTAGCTGTCCACTTGCAGATTCGCAAGTCTGCAAATTTCCTGTAAAATGGAGTCAAGAAAGTGTTTAAATTGGATCCGGTTAAATCCTTAAATCAAAACGTAAAAAATTCAAAGTTTTTCCTATTACCTTTGACACATTGACGAGCAAAATGCTCCATATGATTCCCGGCCAGGCATTGACAACTGTATCCGGTTGGGGACTCCAAGTCAGCCAAGCATTCGTTTTCCTCGGGGTCGCAGGTCACTCCATTAGGGCCTGGACTTCGGACACAAGGGGCACCGACTTTGATGAAGCACTTATTTCGTCCCGTCTTGAAAACATGGTTCAGGGGTGCTGGGCAACGGCACTGGTCCATACTGCAGATTAGTTGGTCCTCAGTGTTGCACTCGGCTACTTGGGTAGTGTCGCAGCTTGCCCCGTGACTTTTCTTGCAATGCCCATCTGAAGTGGGCGACCTTTGGTAGTTGCAGGTGCATGTTCGGTTATTGGTGTTGTACCAGGAACAGTAGGCTTCATCGACGCAAGTGAAACTACTTCCTGTGGATTTCAAACAGTCTCGGCCCGCAAGGACGACACATTTCTGCTTGATCTCGTTCCATTCCATATCGGCCAAGTTCGTGCATTCGCATTTCCCGGCGCGGCAGGAGATGTCCATGTAAGGGTCGCAGGCTGTTGCGCTTTGTGACTGGTCACATGGCTGGTTGTGCCCGACGTATGCTTGTGAAACGTGTACTAAGGCAAAGGCTAAAATGACCAAATAGGTCGGGCTACGCGATTGGACTCGCATTTTGTACAAATTTCGCAAAAAAATTGTTTTTGAAGTCCGTGCTTTGTCTAAAGTGAGGTTGCTACTGCAGTCATAGCGGAGGAAAACGGTTAATTTATATTAAGGCCACAGTGACAGGCTCCTTATCATTATCCCGTTTCCATTAATCCCTGATTAGTCATAAACCCTGTATTTATGCATGGATTATATGGAATTGGGATTTCCACAATCAAAATTAAATATGCTTTCAAACCACTTGATACCATATGCAGTGAGATTTATTAACCAGTTAGAATGTACGTAGCCGTTAATTGTTATAAACCGCCTTTAATATCGACTAAATCCCTACTTTGGTTGTTGAGCCAAAAATGGACATTTTCTATCTTTAGTATACACTACTACCATTACATATATTCAGGTCAATTTTTTAAATCTAGACATATTATATACCATTTTGTGGCAAATTTGACGTAGAATCCGAATCGGCAATAAAAAGTGCCGTGTCAAAGAAGCGTTTTTGAGATAAACCCCGAAAACCGGGTAAAAATCGGGTTTTTTCGGATTTTCTTTATTTTTAGGTCTTTCATGATTCTATATGTGGGTAAAATGATTCAAATTGTTGTCAACAATTTAAATATGAGTTTATATCACTAACTAGATTGTCATATCTCAGAAGCGTTCGTGAGATATGTGCCAAAAACTAACCCAAAAAATGGTTAAAAACCAGTTTTGTACGAGTTTTTCTCAATTTAAGATTTTTTACATGTTGATTGTTGCAACATTTGATTGTTTAATTTTATTAATTTTCGCCCCCTATGCTGGACAGTATAGTATTTAACACCCCACTTCCCTGCCCCCGGCAGGGGCCCCGCCGGCAGGCGCCAAAATCTGAATAAAACCGTTGATCCAGGTTAAGAAGGTAGTTAGGGGTAGGACACCGAGCTATGCGAGGTAGATAGAAGTACATAGTGGTAGGATACCGAGCTATGCGAGGTAGATAGGTGTAGGATACCGAGCTATGCGAGGTAGGTAGGGGTAGGATACCGAGCTATGCGAGGTAGTTAGGGGTAGGATACCGAGCTATGCGAGGTAGGTAGGGGTAGGATACCGAGCTATGCGAGGTAGGTAGGGGTAGGATACCGAGCTATGCGAGGTAGGTAGGGGTAGGATACGAGCTATGCGAGGTATGTAGGGGTAGGATACCGAGCTATGCGAGGTAGGTAGGGGTAGAATACCCAGCTATGTGGGGTAGGTAGGGGTAGGATACCGAGCTATTCGAGGTAGGTAGGGGTAGGTATCTGAACTTATGAATCGGATTGATTGTATCGTTGCTGGACCTCCGGCAAAACTAAATGGCCCCTGCCCAACTTTTCGTGGCCTCCCTACCAGTCTTGTTAACTCTAACTAATCGCCATGTATGCATAAAAAACATAATGGAACCATAGCTAATAAAATATTTATTTAAATAAATGTCCAATTGGATGGCCAAACGATTTTTACAGTATAAAATGTTTCAAATGCATTTTTTACGATCCAACTGCAACATCATAAGCGAGCTAAGAATGAATACTCAGGTCCTATTGCTGGGGCTGGTTTTCTACCAACAAAACTTGAATTCGATAAAAGAGATTTTTGTAGCTTTAACTATGGATTTATAAATAACTTATGAAGCACAAAGTGGCGAAACGCATGCCAACTACCAACTAACCTTAAGTATGCTTTAAGAATGTCAAGAAAATGTGAAGACGATGATGTTCATTGTTTCAATCATCATCTCATTCATTCGGAGATTTTAAAGATCTCATTTGGTGGTTGTAGTTTTTGCGGAGAAATGGAACGGCTCGTTTCGGGGAGTACCAAACCCGGTTACAAGATTGAGTCAAACCCGTCAACTTCTCATCAAAATCCCGCAAACACATACACAAGCCCAATGTTAACATTTTCTGGTGCCAGATTTGCTGTGCTAAAAAATGCGTGGAAGGCAGGCAGTGGTAGAAACAGACCATTTTAACTAATAGCTAATAAGTATTTATCCCCCGCATGAACTAAATGTTTATAAATTGAAACAAGCAAAATGGATGTACATACTCCTCAACTATTAATTAAGCGACTACATCGTATATTACTTTACAATGAATGCTTATGATTTTTGTTTGTTTACACAAGTTATGTGTGTCTTTTGAATGAGCTCCTAATCTACCCGATCAGGTTCACTCTGCTGCGATATGAATGATTCTGACTCCAACTTGACAAATCCACTACTCGGATTGTCTATGTTTCCTAATTCCAAAATATGAATCTCTTCCTAGTCCTTTCTTTCAAGGACGTAAATAAGTTGAAGGGAAACAATTAGGGAATTTAAAGGACAACTATTTAATTAACTATTCAATTAATTCAGACTTCAAAAAATTAAAAGTGAAACAAAATCTCCTCCGAATTCTATATTACAATACACTTTGCTTGGAGGTGAGATGATGAGTGAAGTTTTCCGTTCCTCTCCTCGCCTTCTCAACCACATATACAAGTTCACACACGTTCAAACATCAAATTATTACTACAATATTCACCCACAAGGGTGCTCACTTTACAAATCTCATAATGCCTCATTACTTTCACCAACTTTCTCCTAAATACAATCAATTCAACAAATTTATAAATACTAATTATATTCGGAGATTTAACATTCTCCCACTTTTTTATAAATAAAAAACCACTAAATCTCGAATCGCTTAGGCACAACAATTGTCCGTCCATATCGAGTTTTCACAAATTTCTCCGACGATTCATCTTCTTGAGTTGACTCGTCGTCGTCTTCAAACCTTACTTTCTTCTTCGGTACTTCTTTCTTCACAGTCTTCGGAAATGGCGTTCCGATGTCTGCTTCCAAGGGGTAGAGACGTTGAGTTGGTCTTGTCAAGATTCCTCCCACAGTCTTCAGCTTCGCCACCCGCACGTTTCCATCCTTTCCGGGAATTAACTCCAAAACTCTTGCTAATGGGCATTCCCATCTCTTCTTATTCTCCGCTCCAATTAAGACGACCTCTCCCACTTTCAGCTCTCGAACGTTCTTGGTTGACTTCCTATCCACTAACATGGCCAGATACTCTTTCCTGAATCGGCTTTTGAAGTCATCCATGAACTGTTTCCTCTCCTCATACAATTTTCGGAAATCATTCCCGCTAATGAAATCCAGCTCGGTATAAGCTTTAGCAGGGACTTCCGATAAAAACATCGCAGGTGTAAGGGGCGTAAGGTCCTCAGGGTCTTCGGTGACGGTGGTGAGGGGTCGTCCATTCACAAACGACTCAATCTCGCACAAATAGTCTGATAGTTTCTGACTCGTCACGCTGGATCTTCCCAAACAGCGCCTCAACAAATTCTTCACTGTTCCGATCAGTCTCTCCCACCAACCGCCCCACCATGGTGCTGACGGTGGATTAAAACGCCACTGTATCATCTTTAGTCCACACTCTTTGGTTATTTTGTCCCAGTTCAATCTTCCAAAGAGGTTACTGGCTCCGACAAAATTCGTCCCATTGTCACTGAACACAATGGACGGATGCCCCCTTCTAAAAACAAACCTCATAAATGCAGTTAAGAAATCCTCAGTACTTATTGACCTCACCAACTCCAAATGTATGGCCCGATACACTGCACATGTCACTAACAAAATCCATGTCTTCTTTTGACCTTTCAAGTACAATGGACCCGCTAGATCCACACCCACTATGTCAAAAACTTTCCCCGAATTGACTCGATCTGCTGGGAGGGGAGACGGGATAACTTCAATGTTATTTCCAGTAAACTTACGACACATCGTACATTTGGATACGACCCGTCGAATGGCTTTCCTTCCTTGAAGAATCCAATATGAACGTTCCCTCAACTTTCCCATCAGAAATTGAATTCCCGTGTGTCCATATGTCCGATGACACTCTTCTATGATTTGATCCACAACGGGGTGTGAGTGAGGAAGTAAAATAGGAAGCCGGAAGTTACTTGAATCGGCACGGTAAATTAACTTCGTCCTCACCCGGAGAAGTCCCCTTTCGTCCCTTTGAACTTTTATGCCGGAAATAACGTCTTCATTCTTCTTAAAAGTTTCTTCCTGAATTATCCGCAGGATTTTAAATTCCGCCAATCTCATTTCCTCAACAGTCAAGTATCCCTTCTGTAGATCCTTTCCTTGGATGTGGCTTAAAAATCTGCGAATCCAAGCTAACAAACGAATGTTTTTTCCATGAGAAGAAGAACGATAAACCCACGACAACTTACTCTCAACGTTGACCATGGCTATCACAGCACTCCTTTTCTTCTCTTCATTAACAGTGTCTTCGTCAGGATCAGGAATTGACGTTGACCATTTATCCGATGACTGACACAGCCAGTTAGGCCCCTTCCACCATTCTGAATCTAATAGTTGAGATGGACTGCATCCCCTTGATGGAAGGTCAGCTGGGTTATCTTTCCCAGGCACATGATTCCAACCTTGGCCACTTGTCAACTTCAAAATCTCGCGAACCCGATTCCCCACAAACGTACCCCAGTCATCATTCCTATGTATCCATGCTAGGGCGGTCGTTGAATCACTCCAATAATAAATTGGTACATCTTCTATTTTCAATGCGTTCTTCACTGATTCCATTAAACGGGCTCCAATTGTGTACGAAAGCAGTTCCAACCGTGGAATCGTCATCTTCTTCGTCGGTGCTACCCGTGCCTTTGCTTGCAGTAACTGAACCGACACAATTGAATCCATTTCGGTTATGAGGAATACAGCCGCTGCGTATCCGTCCTGGCTAGCATCACAAAACATGTGTAATTGCCAATATTTACGATTACTTACTCCATTTGTAGCATTTCTTGGAATCTTGACTTCCGCTAAACAGGGGAGTTCCTTATACCACGTTTGGAATGACTGGACAGTTTCTTCGTCCAACAGTTCGTCCCATCCTATCTTCTCGCACCAAATCCGTTGCAACAGTCTCTTGGGCCAGAGAAGGGCAGGACACAAAAAACCCATGGGATCATAAACTTTTTGTATACATGACAGTATCTTACGTTTAGTCGTCTGAACCGCAATTTCCATATTGTGAAAGTCACACATCAAGAGGTCCTCGGCTTTATTCCATTTCATTCCCAGCACTGATGATAAGGCATCTTCACTGCAGAGAGGGTCTTGATAAGTGGCCTCTAACCCGCACCCCCTGCTGACGAGCGGGCCGATTCCGGATCCACCACTAACCTCCCACAGTCTGAGTTCCATCTTTGCTTCTGCCATCAGCGCTGTCGCCTTCACTTTAAAATCTTCATACTCCTCCAGCGTATCCACGGAGGTGACGCAATTGTCGACGTACAGTGACTGAAGTAACTTTTCAGCCACATCTTGTACCGATTCTTCTGTTGATTTGAGATGAAGCTCCAAAACCGCTCCAAGGAGGAAAGGACTGCAATTCACTCCGAAAACGACCCGTTTGTGTCTTAAAATTCGGCAGGATTTCTTCTCGTAATCTTTCCACCAAAGAAATCTCATATAATCCCGGTCCTCTTCATGAACCTCAATCATCAGAAACGCTTTCCTTATATCTGAAATAACTCCAAATTTTCCCATTCTAAACCTCATTATGATGGAAGGAATTAAATCAAGTAAATTCGGACCCTTTTCAAGGCAGTCATTTAGTGACGGGGCCCGTCCACTCTTGCAACTAGCATCAAATACCGGCCTGATTGGTGTCGTCAAACTCTCCGGCTTAAAAACAGCACGATGAGGAAGGTAGTGGGAAGGCTTATTTTCATGTTCTTCAACTTCTTCTATAATCCCTTCCGCCAGCCAGTTCTCAAAAATGTCTTCATACTTCTTGTACATATTCATATTGAGAAGCTTGTCTGTGGCCCTCTCCAGCCTCTTTTCAGCAATTCGTCGGTTGTTTGGAATTTCTACCTTCCCATTCATCCATGGCAGCGATACGGCATAACGTCCCTCTTCATTTCTTGAAACAGTTTCTTGAAAATGCCTTTTCGCTGTCTCTTCTTTTTCTTCTTTAGTTTGGGTCTGGATGGGGTCGGCGATTCCAATCATCTCTAAATCCCAGAGCTGCTGAACACTTGCGTCAGTTATCTGCATGTCTGTCACCGTCAACGCAATGACATCGGATTTAGGACTATGCACTTCGTCGCATTCGCCCATCAGCATCCAACCCAGCGTTGTCTCGATTGCCGTCAGACCGTTCCGTAAGTGGTGAATATTCCCGGTGATGAGTTTGCTGAAAGCGTCAGCACCTAACAACACATCAATTTCCGGGCAACCTTCACCGATGTCACTTACTCGTATATTCTTACGTGACAACTCCTCCATCCATTTTCCTCGTCGCATGCGAGGTATATTTCCGCAAATTTGTTGCTTATCCAGCATTGTCCATGAAGAAGATCCCAGTCCATCGGAATTCTTCAACGTCACAATATACTTCTTATGATTCTGGACGTCTGTCTGTACCGCTCCAAATAGAGAATGAATCAGCTGTTCTTCACCCACGGGATTTAATCGGAGGTCACGTGCCATCTTCTTCGTAATATAATTACGCTGGGATCCCGGGTCGTAGAAAATTCTGACATCCTTAGTTCGGTTCCCCTCTTGTAAAGTTGCCTTTAGCGTTCCTAAAACAACTTGGGAGGAACAAGCAACATTTGCATTTACTACCTTAACTTTATCAGTTCGAGGTGTCGGAGGACGTTCCTTTGTCCTATTGCTCGTGTGTAACTCTGGACACATTATGGTCACGTGCTTATTACCACACACGTGACATTTAATATAGGCCTTACAGTTTCTCGCTCCATGACCTTGTCCCAAGCACAAATAGCATGCGTTTGTGTCCCGAATCCTTGCATTCTTGTCAGCCAATGTGAGTCCCTGCCCCTTTCCACATTCTTTACTTTCGTGCTGACCTTCACAGAATATGCACTTACACTTGTCTCCCACGTGCAATCCAGAAACTGTAGGGATGTCATCGCGGTTGCCCGAACTTCGTCTTGCCTTCACGTGACCTTTGCTATCATCTCGCTTCTCCTTGAATCCCTGCTTGGCCAAAGTCCTCTGACTTTCATGTTCCACTTCAATCTTCAGGAAATCCATCAGGCAGCTCAGCTTTGATTTCCGATCCACGTGGTTTTCTTGATGGTAGAAGGAGCTCCTTTGCCAGGCCATCAAGATATCTTCACTGAGACTTGACTCAACCATAGGGTATAGAAAGTCTTCTGGTTTCATATTCCTTAAATCCAAGGACTCCAAAGCTTTAAGTTGAGAGTCAATCTGATCATAAAGATTAACAATTTTCATCTTTTCCTGTGACTTGTTGCTGTTGATCACGAGCGTCAGCAAGTCCCTCACGTACACTTGAGTGAGCAACTCCGTCTTCCCGTAGCGATCCTTAAGTGCCTGGACAACCTTGGGATAATTCTCCGCTGTCTGTGGATAAACCAGCACAAGTTCACGAGCCCTTGATCCTTGGCTCATCGACTGTACAAGATACTGAAACTTGTCAGTTTCATGCAGTTCTTCGTCCTCGTGTATCTTGCGAAACTGCGACCAGAAACTGAGCCACTCCCGTAATTCCCCATTAAACTTCTTAACCTCGATCTTCGGAAGCTTGTAGTTCCGCTTCTTCCCTGATTCGGATACTGAAGTTCCATCTTCACTTGGAGTGCGGCTATCTGGCTTAACACATGGATAAATCTTGCTATTTAGTAGACGCTTGACCTCTCTGACCTTGTCCTTGTAATCCTCAATGGAAGAACACTCTTCGTCCATCTGCTCGTCAGTAGAGGTAACGTCATCCACAATTGCCTCGATAATCATGTTGTCATATCTGATGACTTCCGGCTGAACATCTTCTAATTTCTCCAATTTACTTTTGAGAACTTCGAGATCCGGTCCATCTTTCGCCAGTTCAGTCTCTACTTCATTAATTGTCCTTGTCAGGGACGCTCGGAGTGGACGCCTCAATTTCCGGAGTCGATCCATCTCCTGTAAACAATTAAACTATAACGTCGATTCGACAGTTTAGTTTCAATCAAAACAATTCAAATTGTTCCTCTGTAATCCGTCCTCCTCTCCAACTCCAGCCACAATTCACAATCAACAATTTCCGTGAGATTTGTAATTGGAAAGGACTGACCGGATTCAATTCTCTGAGTTTATCGTGCTGAGAAAGGAGCACACTTAGGCAGATTTATTGGTCCTTGAATTGGAATCCACAGAAAGGGTTGACGTCACAGGTCAGTCAGCACCGACTCGTCCTCACTCTTCCTCTTTGTCTTCGTTGCACAGGCACCAAATCTCTGCACTCTTGTCAATAACCAGTCTGTCCCGTCGATTCGACACTGCTGACAACTGATTATTCTTCTTATTACGTCGTAGGGTCACCAAATTTTGAATGAGCTCCTAATCTACCCGATCAGGTTCACTCTGCTGCGATATGAATGATTCTGACTCCAACTTGACAAATCCACTACTCGGATTGTCTATGTTTCCTAATTCCAAAATATGAATCTCTTCCTAGTCCTTTCTTTCAAGGACGTAAATAAGTTGAAGGGAAACAATTAGGGAATTTAAAGGACAACTATTTAATTAACTATTCAATTAATTCAGACTTCAAAAAATTAAAAGTGAAACAAAATCTCCTCCGAATTCTATATTACAATACACTTTGCTTGGAGGTGAGATGATGAGTGAAGTTTTCCGTTCCTCTCCTCGCCTTCTCAACCACATATACAAGTTCACACACGTTCAAACATCAAATTATTACTACAATATTCACCCACAAGGGTGCTCACTTTACAAATCTCATAATGCCTCATTACTTTCACCAACTTTCTCCTAAATACAATCAATTCAACAAATTTATAAATACTAATTATATTCGGAGATTTAACAGTGTCTATTTTTTTTAAGCATCTGTGATCTGGGAATTTGCTGATTCAGGTAGGGTCATAAAGATAATGAGATCAATCAATCAAATATTTGAAACTGACAGCTAAATTTTACATGTTTTCCTTCTCTGGTTCTCGTGTACTCAAAACTTAAAAGACAATTGCTGGGGATAATCCTCTTCAATCTCGGACCACTGAGGATTCTGAGGATTAGAAATATAATCCATCAAAAAATAAAATTTGGAATTTTAATACCTGTTACACGTGCAAAATAAGATCTAATAAAAAATCAGAGTTTTAGTTATCTTGAAAAGGTTTTCTGAAATAACTCCCCTCGGCCTAAGAATAGTATTGGCAGTCGTACAAATTTTAGAAATAATTATCGGGTGCTACTTGTATATACATCAAAGTAGGCAGTTATTCATATTACTTGGTACCATTTTTCCAAAAGATGTAAATTAACAAATGCTCAATTATCGATGAAAACTCTAATTTAAGTTAGAATAATATTTTTAACTCTCCATCATTCAGGGGGGGGAGGTCGAATAATTGAATCTCCTGAGGGACTTGATTGACTATTGCATTTCTGGTACTTCAACATGTCATTCGTTGTCTTGCAGCAATTCAGGCATTTTTTCCTGTTATTTGGATTTTAGTAAAATTCATTGATTCATTAGTTTTAAATACAATCGTGAACCAGTCAAACGCATGAAAATTCCAAGAGCATGCACAAATGTCCGCTATGATCAAAATTTTAAACACCACATTTAAAAGATATCAATGCAAAATTGTATTATTTCATATGCCGTTTTTACGCGAATGACAACAAGTCAACAGACTGAGGTAAATATTTATTAGTTTGTGCATTTAAAGCGTTTATTACTATTTATATACACAATCATTTGCTTTGGAATAACATTTAACTCTTTCAGTATTTACATTCGATTCGGGCGGATAAAGCTAATGTAATAATTAGACGTGAATTTCATTAGTCTTGATTTTTCGGCAGATTCCCTCGTACTCATGACCTTCCCATGGGGTACATTCAAGACCGGTGGTACAATGGAAGTAATACTCTCCGAACCCGATCCACCACATCGCAGGGTCCTGGTGATTGAGAGAACATCCGGCACCTTCGACAACCGTGCAGGCCTTTCGCTTATCATCCCAAACCATGTCAGGGGACATGGAGCACTGGCATTTTTTGTCGTGGCAGCCCAACCCAGCAACAACGTCACACGGTGGATGAATGGGATCTCCAAGCGAGTCCTCGCAAGTCTCCAAGTTTCCTAGATGCACAATCAAAAGCGGTAATTTTAAATATCCGTCGCAGTCGAAAACAAACAAGATTTAAAGCTGGAAATTACCTTTGACACACTGTCTCTCGAAATGCTCCATGTGGTTCCCGGCAAGGCATTGACAGCTGTATCCAGTAGCGGAAGTCAAATCAGCTAAGCATTCGTTTTCCTCAGGGTCACAGCCGACGGCAGTTGGACCTGGATTAGGTGTACAGGGTCCCCCAACCTTGACGAAACATTCTTTCCTCCCCTCCTTGAAAACGTGGTTCATGGGTTCCGGGCACCGGCATTGTTGGAAATCACAGATGAGTTTGTCGTTGGGGTTGCATTCCGTATTTGCGGTGCAAGTTGCTCCGTAACTCTTCATGCAGCTCTTTCGGTCGGGGCGTGGGGAATACTGGTAATCGCAAAGGCATCTCCTTCGGGTCTCGTCATTGTGATAGTGACAAGTTGACCCATAAACACAGCGGAACGTATTACCGGGAGACTTGTAGCATTTTCCCTCGATAAGGACCGCGCACCGAGAACCGTCGAATTCCATCTCGTCTTTGTTGATACATTCGCAGACTTTGTTTCTGCAGGCAATATCTTGGGATGGGTCGCAGGCTGTTTCACTAGTTGACTGGTCACATGCTTGACCGTGACCTACGTACCCGTGGGAAAGTGTGATCGTAGAGATGGCCAGAATGACCGCTAGGGTCACCTGAGCTAAAGAAACTCTCATGTTTTGTAGTTTAAAATTGAATTAAAAATTAAGCTTGAATTAGCACTTGCAGAGCCAGATCTGGGATGCCTTGTGAGCAAGGATTTATTATGAGACCGATTTATGTACCACTGGATTCGTATTTGTTTGCAGTGTAATGCCTTATCTGTTGGCAGGGTGGGATTTATTGTCAAAGATATCAATGGATTTAACTCCTGAAATTGTGAGGATTATCTGAAATCCGGTAATCTAGTTGATTTTTCTGGGTTTTGAAATAAAGTTGACTTGAAGTTTTGTGGGATTCCCGTATTATGGGTATAATATGTATAAACCGAGTTGCTGGTAATGTGTATCATGAATTAAGCGAGTTTATTTATACGACTGATTAAGGCCAAACTAAAAACGGTTTTTATAAGTGGCTCGTGTATCATTTTTTAAACCCTGATAATATCGTAGTTTAGCGATGAATTAATTTACATATATGCTTCTCTGATAAGCAAAATTTCACGGCAAAGTTGGATATTGGTTAACTATAAATGCATTCTACATAATAATTCTTATGCAGTTTATGGGTGAAACTGTAGTTTCCCTTTGCTGCTTATTAGAATCCGTTGCAAATGATTGTAATTTTGGTTTCCCTGCAAAATAAGTTATATACGATTTGAACACGTTTAATATTCCAAAAATTCAGTTTTTTTATACTTTTTAACAAATAAAACATGGATAAAAGAACGAATGAAACTGAATTATATGATTTTAAATTGCATTGACATGGAATGAAACAAGTCATACATGAAAATGCAGCAAAAGGCAATCCAGTTCCCAGAAACAAACTTTCTGGGAAGTCAATAATATATTATATTTACTCTGTAAACTGCGAGTTATCACGTTACTAGTTAACTCCAGAATTTCATGTCCTGTGCTATGCATCTATTATTTCTGATGTGTATTTAATTACGTACATTGGATGCTGCTTTTTCAATCAGTACTATATGCATATTTTTTGAAAAATGTAAAGGTATTTATTTTAGTTATCTTCGCAGCTATTTTATGTCAGAATTTTGAACTCATATAAATAACGATCATATTTAAAATCTAAACCATTATGCTTATGTACTGGTCATAACCCCCGCAGTTGTCGTATCGACTCCTGATGTGGTACTTGGACCAGCTGTGCTACTTGGACCAGCAGTGGTACTCGGACCAGGCGTGGACGTGGTCGTATGTAGGGCACCATCCGGGAAAGTGAAATCAAGATAGAAGCCATTGCCCTCAGTGGCTGAATCAGACTGGAAGAGGTATAAAGCCAAGTCGGTATGGTAATCGACACCGTCTCTGATCCCACAATACCTGGAAAAAATAGTTGACGATGAAATTTACCAACCCAAATATGAACTGCATTTCAAATGATCAAACAAAAAGTAAATTCGCTATCGTACAATCCTTGGTAAATCCACATTGCTTCAATTGGGTCAAATGTGTACATTTCCACGTAATCACAGCAGCTTCCACAGCCTTCTTCCAGCCCTCGTCGGGTGTACGTCACTTCGATGATGCGGTAATCTCTCAAGAATTCGGGTGGTGGGATGAGGAAAGTTGACAACTCTTCGTTGTGATAGAGTCCACTTTGGGGGTGAGTGAGTGCCCCGTCGTACAGCTCATGGGAGATATAGTCCCTGCTCAGGGTGGAAATATTGTAGGATCCGACGGTCCCAACGGCTTGGTAGTTTAAGATGAATCCCGTTCCCGATCCGGCAGTGTGGAACACAACGATTGCAACGTTACCGTCCAAAGTTTGGGGGCCATCTGATACATCTCGCCTGAATATGTGAATTAAAACAGTTATGGATCAAACGTTGGTTTATCTGTTCTCAATTTTTATCAAAGTATGTAACAACGCCATTAGCTTAGATTAGCTTAGGGAAAAGCATTTATAGACTTCTACGAGGTGTGTTGCTTTTAAGGATTTGAAATATCCCGCGGATTCATTATGCTTCGTTCTAGCTGACTCATAAGTAGTCAAATACTGTTCATCAACTCGTATTTTCCTTATGATGGTGTCTTAAACTGCTGCGATTGTTCGTATCTATATTTAGACTCGACAAGTACACTATGCATGTACTTACACAGATAAGGAGGCAACCAAAGGCCGGAAATCTCTGGTGAAGGTTGTGATGGTAATTTTGTCAAGGGGGTCAGGTCCCATCCCACTTTCAAGAAGTTCGAACTCAATAGCAGTGGCATCGGGGATTCGGATGGTCCAGGCACATCGTTCTCTCTCTTCGTATGGCATACCGACCTTGTATTGGATTTGTCCAGTTCTGCTCAATCTCAATACGTCCCCACATTGTGTCGCTGGAAAATGAATCAAGTTATGTGTCGAATAATATCGCAAAATTATAGGTTAAATGCCTAAAAATTTATTAAACTTACAGTTCTGTCCAAATACTGCTGAGTTTGCTAAAACTCCAAGGAGGAAAACTACGAAGGAAAGGTTTAGATTCGACATTTTAGGAAAATGTTAAATTTCCGATTAAAATCCAAATTAATTGCAACGTGGAATGCAGAATCTTGTCCAAACAAATGCTTGTAAGCAACTCTGATGTTAGGAGTAAAACGACCTGCTTTTATTGGACTGTCGGAAAAATGAGAGCTTGGACAAATTTGGTGACAAATGACAAGCAAGGACACAAATTATATGTCACTAAATGAGGGTAGAGTTTGGACCGTGATAATAATGTAAGATAAAATTCATCCGTCAGTAAATTGCTGATATTGCTAATGATATTGCCGATTTACATTATATATTGGAAATACAGTTTGAAATCATCAATGGCGAATGGTCAAAATGGTTTATTTAAACCGAACAAATACATTCTTTAACAAACTTTTAATGTTTTTAACGGATTTAAGTTTCAACCCAGTGGATTTTCCAACCTGGAATTTCCAGGTTGTTTGGAATCCGGTCAAAAGGGATTAAAAACCAATCGATCAGTCAGAAAATTAATCCTTTTATTAGTCAGCAACCTCTGTCCGGGAGTCCCAGAATATCAGCCATTTGGCGATCGGCATATTCGGCATCATCCAATCGGGATTTTTACATTTTCAATGATCAATCAATTCTGTTTTATTAAGGGGTGAAACCCCTTATAGCGAAGATCTTGTCCGTCCGTCCGTTTGCGCTCTAACTCTCGAACAGATAAACATTTTAAATTTTTTATTTCGAAAGTTTGTTTTACGCGTCTCGACACACGTTAAGTTCGAATGTGAGCCAAATCGGTCACACCCTCTGAATTTTGCCAATCTACCCCCATGTTAAAGAACCACCACCACCATGTTAACCACCACCGTTCTGGTTATAAATGCATCGGCAATGTAAAATGTAACTATATGTCTGATATATAGTGACAATAAACTAAACCCCGAATCGTCACGGGACCACCCATAATTGTCACGGGACGACCCCCAATCGTATCAGAACCACCCCCAACGGTCACGGGTTTACTACAATTTAAAATCAAAAATACAATTTGACACAAAAATAATTTTTAAGGTTTCACTCATGTCATTAAAACAGGTAAAGTACTATTCAACGCTGTGTATTATTTTAGTATATGGTTGGGGAAACAAGAGATTCTTATACAAAAAGACTCTCAGGTGTCGGGAAATGACGTTAAATGTTTTAAAAGTCTTATTTCAGGTTGTTTCACCCCTTTTTTTATGTGCGTTTGCAATGGTTTATTTATAAAAAAAAATAGTGTGCAATGAGCTAAGTAGGCTTAAATAAGCCCGTGTGGAATGTAAACAAGGTAGAAAGACGATAACCACAAAACTGTAAAAATAAAAATGAACGAAATACAACAGCATAAGTGAGTAGCACATTCATTTAAATTTAATTTTTCCAAAGGGAGACACTACACAGATACAATTGTTAAATTTTGTACACTTCAGTATGATTATAGTTGTAAAAGCATCATCATAACATAATCGTAAAATCATGTCATCCTACCGTTCCATTACAGATCAAGTTGGAGTGTTTGTTTTTGAGATACGAAGAACTGTGATGTGACAACAGAATTTGCGATTATTTATGGGCTTTTGAAGACTTCACATAGTAATCTGGCCGAATCAGTATTATACATATATCGTCAAATTAAATTATGTAAATGTGCAGATGAGAGGAGATCCGCAAAATCATAACCCCTTAATCCATCGACTCCGCCAATAAAATTTGCTTGTTTTCCTGTTGAACTTAAAGCTTAAGTCCTGAACTAATTTCAATGTAATTCAAAGATTAAATTGAAAGTTTATCAAAAAAGTATTTCCTTCACTCTTAACGTCTGTAGCGTCGTGCTACTGGTCGGTATCAAATTTATGTATGTGTGGACTGTAAAACACAATATGAAAGTAGTGACCTTTTGACTCTCTATCCCTATCCATTTATTTCCACTGACTAATCCGAAATGACTAGCCAAGATGACCTCCCTGATACAAATGTAAACCTCTGTATGGTCCAAAGTATGTGGTAGAAATAAGGCGACAAATAAATCAGGCGATTTCTAATTAAGACAGATTTAATTATTAAATACCCGAATTATTCTCTACAATACCCGATGACTTATTACAAGAATTATAATGGAACTATCATGTCCATTTCTATTGGTTCCTACGAAGTACTCTTTGCTACGGAGCCTACGAAGTACCTAGATCTTATTGAGTAACAAATAAGTTCTTCCTGTCATGAAAGCAGTCTAAATTTGCACTCCTCTGAGCAACAAACCCTTGACCTCCTTGGTTGAAGTCAGAGCTTGCACTGATTCTATAAATGCTTAACAATACTTAAAATACTGACTTTCTCAAAGTCACATTCATGGTCAAACTTAGTTACAATCATTATCGTAGTCAATAACCTTTCCAAGATCATGCCACATCTCGACATCGATCCTTCTAGAAGTTTTTACAGACTTTACTATACATTCATATATCTAGAAATAGGAATTCACATCTTTCCTTTACAATACCAAAAAGTGTACCTCTTACACTTGTTAACATATCTAGATTAGTTTAACATATCTAATTATCGTTAGCATAATTAACATATTCCTTTAGGAATTCCCATCCCTATTCTAGTTGTAACCTTACATCTTAAATTCCAACTTAATTTAAGTCCTATGAAATGATGAGGCAAAATGAGACAAGTTCCCTTCATCCCTTAGATTACCCATTTGATAGTTGCCCTATGCTTAACTATATAAAAATCAACATTGTCGACGAGCTATCTCTTATCCTTCCCTGTGGATGAAATCCTCTGATTTCATTTCAGTATCCTTAAGGGATACTGTGGGGATGATGCTGAAATATCAGCGACAAAATCGAACCACTGGGGGAGATAAGAATTGTCGAAACATAATTTAAAACTACTAGTTTCCTTCATGCTAGTATATTACACATATTATTATATTATGCCTAATAATTCCGATACAATATCTCTGATTAATGCATAATAATACATTGGATATGCCTGATAACTCTGACATAATTACAACGATATAAATTCATACTTTATAGTTAGAACATGCCTATTTTAAAGATCAATATTCTTTAATGCTCGCGGACAACGTCTTTTTCTTCACTACTTAGGTTTAGTAAAGCATAAATAAACACACTCAATACAAAATGAACCCAACCCAATCGACAAGCCAGACCCCAGCACTTCAAAAATCGAGACAAAGTTCCCCCGTAAGTGAAGGGCCTTTGGGCCAGTACTAAATTCCAAACTATTAATTCCCTGATCCAATTTAGTCGG
Source organism: Desoria tigrina (assembly GCA_906901685.1). Lineage (NCBI taxonomy): Eukaryota > Metazoa > Arthropoda > Collembola > Entomobryomorpha > Isotomidae > Desoria > Desoria tigrina. Next base: position 60,123 of record CAJQTU010000041.1, read on the forward strand.
AATTTTAGCCTCATCCAATCGATCGTATTCGATCCATTTGTCTAAAACCCCAGACTCGATAAGTTTCCTTATTCTCTTAAACACAATTGGATCATCCCATGAAACTATTCTCCACCCGAAATGCCTTTCGAAAAGCTTCTCCTGTCCCATAGAAATATAACCCAGACTTGCCGGTGGATTTTCCGCCCTTAACTGTAGTTCCAAAAGCTGTAGTTCCGGAGACCAACCCGCTAAAGCCGTGTTATTACACTCCTTTAAAACCCCTAAAAATGAAAAATTAAACTTCCACTCTTTAATATTCACAGCTTCCTCTGCATTGTACCTAACTTTACCCCTGAGTGATGCTAATGTCGGTTCAGCAGATTTTAGCTTCGTAATTTCACTGGAATAGTTACTGTAAACCAGCTCTGTGGACTTCCTTAAAATGTCAACAGCATCATCCTGTTCCATTACAGCTGGAACTCTCATTTTAAGGGATTCGTCAAATCCGGAATATATCGTGTAATTATACTCTAGCAGTTTTTCAAAATTCTTGAAAGGGATAGGAACAGGGGCTGCAGTAAGGGTGCTGATATTATCCCCCTTGTACGCATTGCTTAGAATCAGCCCCATTAGAATCCCAGTCCCGCAAAGCCAGTACATGAAATTTGTCTTTGACCTCTTCCCAGCCATCCCGTCCCCTTGTTCCAAGAGGATGTTAAGACTGTCAACGATATAATGTGGCAAGTGTGACTTCCATTTTCTCCCCATCGAAGCCAAGTAAATGAGACTGATCCCGAGGTAACAGAATGCCATTAGGGTCCAAGTCGTTCCGTCAAAAGCCGAGAAGAATCCCTGAAATGACAGTTGACTCCGCTCGATTTTACCGCAAGAGAGGAAGGAAAAGTGGTCGATTTTCTGAACGAAAGATAAGCGATTATTCTGCCGGAAAATGACCATCGGGTTTCCACGACCTGCCGTTGTTCTCCGACGATTGCAAAGTCCGTTGACTTCTAAAGAGTGGGAGGTAAAGTTGTTGTACTTGGGGTAGTTGTTTTTGACGAGGTCACTGCAACTGTCCATGAGTGTCCCGAATGTGACGTTTGGGACTAGAATTGCTAAATTTATGACGTCGATGTCTAAATCGTAGACGGATTTGACGGATCCGAGAGCTCCAAATGGGACGGAGTGTTTGTAACGACGAAGTCCAGAGTCCCATTTTCTGTAAGCTTCTACAAAATTGAAAACTGAGATTGCATGCATTCGCTTGGGTGTCCATAATTGATCTTGGTCGGAATTTTTGTTGAATTCGGCTATAATTTTGTCGAGTTCATATCTCTTGAAACCTGTTTGTTCAAAATTGATTGAGAGGAACTTAAGGGTGTAAGACTTGCACTTTTTGCATCCGATGAAAGTTCTTGATATTTCTGTCATATTTTCTAGTTTGGCATTAGAACCGGAATGGTTTAGGTTTGTTGTGCGAAATTGCAGGAGTTCAGAAGTAGGATATCTTTGAAGAGGATTGGAAACGGCCAAGTTCCACATCACATCCGAATCAGGCTCATTTGCAACAAGGACATGATAGAACTTCTTTGAGAAAACCATATTTTGATATGAATATCGGAACAGACTGGAATCTTTGTCTTGCCACCATTTGACCCAATATTCGTTTGGAATGCTGAATCTTGAATTTGAAGGTGGATACAAATACAAATGAGCATCACAAGGGGATAGGTATTGTATTTTCTCTAAAATATTACGGATTTTCAACGAATTTGGGGAAATATCACCGAATAGTTGGAAGGTTTTGTTAATATTAGAGAAATGGTATCGAGAAAGAACAACCGGGTTTTCAAATTCAAGGAAGTTGATGCCATTGTAGTTTATAAGATGGATTAAGCAGTCGGAAAATATATTTAGGTGAAGGTTTAGATTCCTTATCATATTTCCCTCAGTTATATGACTATTGATGATGATGATAAAGGCTGAAACCAACGAAATCCAAGTCCAGTATTTCATGTTAGGAATCTGCAGTTTCAAACAGGTAGTAAAAATAAATGACTAATTCGCAAATAAACTAGTCGACCAAGGGTATTTTTTAGTCATTCCTGGAAATATTTAAAATAATGAAAAAAATTTAATAGATAATGATTTAATAATGCGAATTATATTGAAATTGTTCCCATGCAAAGTACTTCTTTGAAAGTTACGAATGCATTGATGGTTTTTGGTGGAGCTTTTTCGACACATAGTTGCTTGTGGTGGTAAGAATGCTTCAATATTGCTTCACACGCCCAATCTAACTCAAAACTCAAGTACATAAGTTGTGTTTTACTATTTTAAGACGATATTACAACCAAACTGTTCCAGTCCGATAAGATACAGTACAAACTTTTAAGTTGAAATCGATGTCAAAAATACAACTATAATTTCAGCATATTGGTTTACAAACAGACTTCAATGCCCTTACTTGAAGACCTTTTAGGTAATAGCTAAACCAACGATTATTACTACAATCTACAAACTCCAGACTGGTTCAAGGGAACTTTGAGTTCTATGTATATCAATTGCAAAAGCTAAAAAACTTTCTCTAGATAGGAGAAAAATGTTGAAATGCATATTATGACAACATATGACAAACGTAGTGATTAAAATAACATAAATACATATCTCCTGCCCAATATAATATATGAATTTTGAAACCACGCTTTACCATGGTCCTGAACAAACACTAAAGCCAAGCCAACTCAATCGATACCCAATTCCAAAACCGGTTGGGTGTATTTATTGACAGATTATAAATGTATATCATTGAAAATCTTAAACCAATGTCGTTATTGTCGTTACAAAATTATTTCTCTATCTTGAGTAATTAAAGTTAAACTACATCAACTTGACAGGTAGTCTTTGGACTTTTTAGTACATGTTGCTGTCAGAGTAAATTGTAATAATTATTTGCTCTGGTCGTAAAGCTATTTCAATCAAAAGATATTGATCCACCAATCCATGATCATAATGCTCCAAATCGATAATGATTCAACTACCTCAAAAAGTCTCACATTTTTACAAAATCTATTTTGAGCCACACTGAAACGTTCCAGTCGGGTCACTTCTAATTTTCTCCAAATCCAGAGGTTTATCTTTAGTTCCACCGTATTCCCGCGTGATATCGTTCCGACCAACCTCTTTTAAAATGGCTGGTAGCCATTCGTTTCTATCTCTCCCATACAACGAGAGCGACATTCGGACATGCTCCGACATAAGCGGGCTCAGAACAGACCAAAGGGTTTGAAAAACGGCTGGGGCTGTAATTAAGTTAATCCGAATGTAAAAAATATTAATGAAATTCGAATTACGCTAATTTGCATGATTTTTTTTACTGTTTAGCATGATAGTCCTGTGAGTTGAGCCAGGGTAATGGTTCTCAAATGACTGGAAAAGATGAATGTAAATTGGAATGCCTGAAAAATGGGAATCTTTTAGGTTTTGAATTCAGTGTGCGATTTAATTTTTTCCATCAGTGGATGACTTACAGAGGGGACAACCGTGCTGCCTCAAGTTGTAGTTTGACATTTCATATAGTTCAGTATATTGAGTCACATTTTGCCCCTCTTTCTGAGCTCTTCGAATAAAGACAGTCATTTCTTCATAGGACTTATCGATGAATCGCATCAATTTTTGGCTCTGTCCAGCGATCACGGCCCTTCGGACGTCCCAGTCTCCAGCATACATTGAGACCACTTTGAATAATTTCAAATAGAATATACAGCAAAATATTAATTATTTATTTAACTAACTACCTTTAATCTTCAACAGTTAAAGGTTCTAAATGTTTAATACCTGGCCTTCCTTCCAAATCACATCCCTCGATTTGGTATCGATATTCTTTGTTAAACTCATCCCAATCTTCGTTTAAAATATTGTCCATATCGTTCTCTTTTCGCCATCTTAGGTTCTAGTACACAACAAATACAATGCTAGAAAGTTTTAATCCGAATTATTAAGCTAAAGAATCATTAGTCACAGACACTACATACTGATGAGATTACGTTCATTACCTCCAATAGCATTTGCTGTGCCGCTTGTAAATTGTAATTTCTTGCTAAAATTTTCGAAAATCATGTTATTTTCCAGCTAAACAGTTTTGGGTTCCATCATCCTGTGTTTTTTTTTAATATAAACTCACCTCTTAGCCATCTGACTAAATAAATGTCTTCGTGCATATAATCGTGGGGAAGGTTGTGACGCACCAGATTTCTAAACTAAAATAAAATACCTGTTTGTAACCTATTCAATGAATAATAATAGCAAAATGTAGTAAAACAAATTAAAGCACTGACTCAGAAAATATGCTAGACAGAGCATTTTAGTTTTTCACACAGTCGTGATTTTCAAAATATACCAAGAACCAAGACTAAAAAATAGATCGATTCTCTAGAAGCTACAACATCGAGAAATAGTAAAAACACAATTTACATAAATAATTGCTGTTTACTTGAAATTCATGTTCAAATCGTAAGAATTAAACGCTAACTAATTATATTCAAACTATTACTCTATCAAGTTGGGTTTTCTGATCCTTAGTCAAAGTCACATCCTCCAAAAATGAAACTTGCACCGATAAACCGACTTCATTTGAAAATAATGCTATACATAGTACACAACTCAGGTATGCATCAAGGTTCAAAATACCGTTTCGTTTCATTCTGGTTGTTTTTTGAATATGTGATGTTAGAGTGTATACTTTTAAACTGATGTCCGTTTTAGTTGAACTTTTGACTTTAAATGTTTAATAATTATACAAATTCCGTTGGTTGTAAGAACTTTATTCCTGCTTAACCGTCATTGAACTTTCCCAAAAAAAAACAATAAAAAGAACAAAGAAATTCCACCTGGGAGTCACACTATCTTGCTCTCCTCTCTCTGGATTCAGTACGTCGAATTAAGCTAAAATGGTCAAAGAACAACATTAAAATCTACGTAAACAATAAACATCAACATCTAGAACAAAAACTCGAATGATCGGTAGCGTACAAGTGGTCAATACCAAAGTACGGAACAAAAAGTCAGTCACGAATTACAAGTACAGGGGAAAATGAGACAAATAAAAATGCATGAGATTTTATTATATTTATTAAACTATTTCGAGGCACATTGAAACGTTCCAGTCGGGTCACTCCTAATTTTCTCCAAGTCCAGTGGGTTTTCTTTAGTTCCTCCATATTCCCAAGTGATATCATTCCGGCCAACGTCTTTTAAAATGGCTGGTAGCCATTCGTTTTTATCCCTCCCATACAACGATAGAGACATTCGGGTATGCTCCGACATAAGTGGGCTCAGAACTGACCAAAGGGCTTGAAAAACAGTTGGGGCTGAAATTATATTAACCCAAATGTAAAATAAAAATATTCATCAAATTGAAATTACGCTAAATTGCATGATTTTTTTTTTTTTTTTTTTTTTTTTACTGTTCAGCATGATGGTCCTGTGAGTTGAGCCAGGGTAATGGTTTTCAAAGGACTGGAAAAGATAGATGTAGATTGGAATGCCTGAAAAATAGGCATTTTTAGGTTTTTAATTGTGTCTGCGATTTTTTAATTTTTTCCATCAGTGGATGACTTACAGAGGGGACAACCGTGCTGCCTCAAGTTGTAGTTTGACATTTCATATAGTTCCGTATATTGAGTCACATTTTGCCCCTCTTTCTGAGCTCTTCGAATAAAGACAGTCATTTCTTCATAGAACTTATCGAAAAATCGCATCAATTTCTGGCTCTGTCCAGCAACAACGGCTCTTCGGACGTCCCAATCTCCAGCATACATTGAGACCACTTTGAATAATTTCAAATAGAATATATAGCAAAATATTAATTATTTATTTAACTAACTACCTTTAATCTTCGTCATTTAAAGGTTATAAATGTTTAATACCTGGCCTTCCTTCCAAATCACATCCCTCGATTTGGTATCGATATTCTTTATTAAACTCATCCCAATCTTCGTTTAAAATATTGTCCATATCGTTTTCATTTCGCCATCGTAGGTTCTAGTACACAAAAAATTCAATGATTTAAGATTTTTTGTACCGAATTATTTTTAAGAAGATCATTAGTTTTAGACACTCCAATCCGAAAAGGACTATGATAATTACCTCCAAAAGCATTTGCTTTGCCGCTGGTAAATTATAATTTCTTGCTGAAATTCATGTTATTAGTTTTTTTCCAGGTAAAATGGTTTAGGCTCCATCGCTGTGTTTTTTTTAAATTTTAACTCACCTCTTAGCCATCTCACTAAATAAATGTCTTCGTGCATATAATCGTGGGGAAGGTTGTGGCCCACCAGATTCCTAAACTAAAATAAAATACCAGTTGGTAACTTAATCAATGAATAATAATAGCTAAATGTAGTTTAGAGCAAACTTGGACAAAATTGTTTGAAATGTTGATGAAAGCGATTTATCTTTAAAATTTGAATTGGAATCCCTATTATTGAAACTAAAAATTCTGTGGTAAATTATAACGATTAAAAGCACTGCATCATAAAATAGGTCTACACAGATCTGCTCAACGATATATTTTTTTAAAACAGTCATTATTTTCAGAATTCACCAAAAAATTGTACAATTTTTTTTTTCTTTCCTCTAGCTGCAATACATAAAAAATGACACCAACACTGTTTGACTATTCACATAAATATTTACTGTTTACTTCCTCAAATCCATGTTTATCCATGTTGAAATTAAATGGTAAATAATTATTCTAACAATTACTTTATCAAGTTGTATTTTCTGATCCTTAGACAACGTCACGTCCTCCAAAAATGAAACTTGGACTGATAAACCGACTTCATTGAAAAGCAATGCTAAACTCAGGACATAACAGGACACGAGGTATACATCAAAGTTCAAAACAAGGTTGCGCTTCATTGTCGTTACTTTTCGAATATTTTTTTGCTAGAGTATATGCTTTTAAACTTATCTCGGATTTAGTACGTTTAGTTGAACTAATTCAACATTAAATATTTAAGAATTACAAACTCCGGTGGTTGTGAAAACTGTATTCCTGCTCTGCCGACATTATATTCTAGAATACACTGAAATAGTTTTGCTGCAAAGGTCGTCATTGAAATAGCATAATTAAATCATTGCTCATAGTCGTGTTTGGAACGAGTTTTGCGTGGAAACTCTCATGACTAATAATAAGCCATTAATCTCATCCCTCATCTTGAATTACATATTGCAATTTAGTTGTCTGATCCGATGGAAATGCAACCCCAATGTCCTCAATTACAAGTCTTTTATAGTTACCTTAATTTATGAATAGTATCTATTGTACGCAGATTAATTCATTTTTACAATTCTATGGTGTTACTGAATTATTGTCAACAATATTTTAGGGTTACGTATGTCATGATGTTAAGTTTCATTAACGAATAACCGACTTTAAGCAAACTGTCCAATTTAATAAGTGACGTTGGTTGCGTTTCTAGATTGTTTGAACCTCAGCTCGGAGTTTAGTCTTTCCTAATAGTTTATCTCCCATGCTTTAAAAATGCAGTGTACGAATAGAAGATCGGAATCGGAGGCTGAGTTTAGATAAAAACTCTGTTCCCACGGTTGTCTCTTTCAGATACCTGTTTTTAGTGTATTTTCAATTGATAAGCGAGAACTATTACTGATTTTTAATAAAATAAACCCAACCGGCCTAATTATAAACCTTAAAAAACATTTTGATTTAGTTTAACATCAAAGATTTAATAGAAAGGCTAATTATTCAATGGGGACTAATTTTGGTGAATGTGACACTTTAAATTCCAAACAATGTTCGACTATTTAGAAACACATTGAAACGTTCCAGTTGGCTGACGCCGAATTTTATCAAGATCAAGGGGAAGCTCCTTCGTTCCACCATATTCCCAGGTGATGTCGTTCCGATCAACTTCCTTTAAAATGGCGTTAAGCCATTCCGATTTATCCCTACCATACAGGGATATAGACATTAGGGTACTTTCCGACATTAACGGCTTCAGGACGGACCAAATGGTTTGAAAAACGGTAGGAGCTGTAAGTAATTAATAGTCAGATTAACTAAACGATAAGCCAATTTCAGGCTTCCGATAATTTTTGAATATTTGCATACTATTTAACATGAGAATTTTGTGAGTGCTTCCAGGATAATGATTTTCATATGAGTGGGAAAAATATCCGTAAATGGAAATACCTGAATTATACAGTGGATTATAAAAAAACCTATTAGAATTCATTATATTTGCGGCATTATATTAAAATGGTTAATTAGTACGTACAAAGGGGACAACCATGCTGCCTCAAGTTGTAGTTGGACATTTCATAGAGTTCGCTAAACTGCGTCACATTTTGCCCCTCCTTTTGAGCCCTTCGGATAAATACCGTCATTTCTTCGTAGAATTTGTCGACAAAGCGCATCAGCTTCTGGCTTTGTCCAGTAATTACTGCTTTTCTAATGTCCCAGTCGCCGATGTAGATTGAGACCACTGTTAAATTAGGTCAGTTTGTAAATCTGATTGTTGCTTTGATTTGTTCATGATTTTTAAACGAACTAAACAAAACAAGATTTTAATCGCATTAAAAATTGTTAAAAATTGTTTTAGGCTTTCAAATAAAAAAATCACATGAATTGGTTGTACACAATTGCAGGTTCGGTTTGGTAAATATATGAATTATGCTCTAAAAGTGAAAATTGTTTCACTGACTGTCATACTGTCATCATTGGATTTAGAACCTCAAAAAACGCCAAAAACCCGTACCGTCACACCCATATCGCAAAATTTTCAGCTACCTACCTGGTCTTCCTTCCAAGTCACACCCTTCGATTCGATAGGGATACTCCTTGTTAAAATTGTCCCAATTCTCATTTAAAATGTTGTCCATATCATTTTCCTTTCGCCATTTCAGGTTCTATGATACGATGGGGTAATATGGTGCAATAAATTACCGTATATTATTAAAATATTCGAAACTTTTAAGAGAAGATTGCACATTTGAGCGTTCGTTACCTCCATAAGCATTTGCTGAGCCGCTGGCAAGTTGAATTTTTTCGCTAAAATGTACAAAAACGTAATTTTATTCTCTTTGAAATTGTTTTTAGCCCCTTGATAATGATTGTGTAATTAAAAAAGTATGTCACCCCGTAGCCATCTCACTAAATAAATGTCACTACGCATATAATCATGAGGAAGGCTGTGCTGTACAAGTCCTCTAAACTAATAATAAATTTAAAAGGTTGCATTCTTAGCAAGATAACAAGTGTCAAAATCAGCGATAATTTAATTAATTACCTTGTCAAGTTGTAGTTTTTGTTCCTTTGTCAAAGTCACATCTTCTTGAAATGACACTTGTGACGATGGCCGGATTTCGTTGGAAATTACTGCTAATCCTAAGACGAAGCAGCTTACATAGAATGTATCAAGTTTAAAAATATAAATGCCTCGTCCCATTTTGATAATTCGATTTCAATCTTTTTGGTTTACTTCTTCAGAATCTATTTCATGTTGACCACATCAGTAAAATGCAAAACGTGTAATGATTATAATGCGAACCTGTGGTATCGACAAATACTACAAGAATCACGGCAATAAAATATACATTTAAGTGCATCGAAACATACTTTTTAAATACATAGATTTATGTAATTGTGCATTCATTTTTACGAATATGATTTTAGACCGGTTTTCCTGCCAAAAGTTATAATAAATGATAGCACAAAATCTAAATTAAAAGCCTTGTTTAAATACATAGACTATTTTCTTAACATCATAACTGATCTAACAATCTATACTCGAAATATTATCGAACATCAGGTTTTTATATGACCAAATTGTTCATTGTTTTGAATATCGTATATATTAATGCTAAATGTATTTAAACCCTATACGCACTAGTTTGCATTCGTAAACTACAAGGTATACGAGGAAATAAAGATTAATTAAACAACTTAAACGTAGTTCCAGGAAAAATCCTATTTCCACATATCTATTACTTTGATTAACAAAACTCAACATTGTCTTCGATTATATTTAATGATACACCTACGATAGTGGTTACATTTTGTAATTACAACGAGGAAAGTTCAGCAATATAGAAAATATGTGAAATCACAAGCAAATAACTTGTACCATTTAAGATCGTACCAATAAATGCAATTTGCGTTACATTAAATGCAAATGTTGCTAATAAAAATCTTCAATACGCAGACAATTATTTCCAAGTTATAGTTTGGAAAAGCCCCGGTTATTACCAAACATATATATTCAAGTTGGAATACTTCACTGTCTTGTTTTTTATGTTCTAAAATATGCGGGTTTTTAAAGGTTAATCGGCTTTGTTAGATAGATTATGTCTAACTGAATTTATTTTCAAATCAGAATACTGTACTGGTTAGGATTCGAACATTTGTATTTATTTTCTAGCGTTTTGTTTGTCATAAATATTATATTAATTTATATGAGAAAACAAAGCCTTCTTATTTTAAGCTTAAATTACCAATTTATAAAACTACATCTTAAAAATACATAGGGTTAATATTACATTAGGAAGCGAAATTGAAAACTGATAACTGCTCACGTCTGCGGACTATTCGAAATTTACAATATATTCCCGATAAGGCTCCGAACAATGGAGTCAGGGCATCGTGTCTGAATTTAAAAGGCTTAAATCTTCCTCCTTCACTTTTTCGCTATCGTTATTGTTATCATTGATAACAATTTGAATGCCATTCGGTATCGTTTTGACAGCTTCAAGTTCTGCTTTTTTGGCTTGTGCTAAACCAAGTTTTTCCAGATCACCTTTGCTCATGTGGGCAACAATTCCAGCCCCTATGGAATCCCCGAGTACATTTACGGCTGTACGGAATCGTTCTAATAACCAATCTGCAATTAGAATTTAATGGCACGTTCAGTTAGTTAAAATTAAACTATGAAGACTTTAGAAGATATTTAATATATAGACTCATGATAAACTCAAAACTAACCAATAGGAAGAATAAAAGAGATGTAATCCAAGGGTAATCCAACTGAACCCAGGACAGTCAACATGATGACCATACCAACTTGAGGAATTCCTAGCAAATAAATTTACATGAGATTTTTTACGAATTCGCCAATAAAATTATTAATGATTAATGCGAAGCTTAATATATTCAATTACCTGCAGCTCCAATACTGGTTGCAATCGAGATCAAACTAGTTTTCAAAAATGACAATAAAAGGTTAAAATAGTTTTAAAAATGGTAGGATATCGTAGTAAATCATAGGATAAATTAGCTTTTCAAAGACTCTCAAGGACAAAAGGACTTGTAATTTTGGGGAGGGGGTCAGTTTTGTGGTATTAAAAATACGAAACTTAACCATCCAAAAACTAGCTTTTCATACAACAAAAATATTCTGCTAAAAACATTACCTTATAGTAATTAATTCTCCAATCCCGAGAGTCCGCCCACAAAGCTGGGCAATGTAAATCGCTCCAATAGGAAGATAAATAGCCGTTCCATTCATATTGACCGTAGCGCCGATTGGGATCACAAACCGAGAGACTCTGACATCGACTCCATTTGCTTCTTCCAAACAATTTAAAGTTACCGGAAGAGAGGATGAACTGTATGAAACAAAACATCGACATTTTCAAATGCTGGAAAGAATAATATTTGCGATTTTAGAGTATTTTTGTTCTCGTTCGGGCTACCTAGAAGCCGTTCCAAAGGCAGTGCCAATAGCGGGGAACATATTTCCTATAAACGATATGGGATTCGTCCGTGTCAGTAGCACATAGAGACCCGGAAGTATTATAAATCCATGGATCGCAAGTCCACCCATCACGGTACCGAAATACCAACCAATGTTCTGGAAAACGGTTGCGATGTCATCTTCACCGACTAGCTGTCCAGCAACCAGAAAACAAATGGCAATTGGTGATGTCCTGTGATTTTAAACGGTTTAAATATGTTGTTACTGTTATGCAAAGGTTATTTAAAGCGATTAAATTGAGTAATTAATTTGCTTATAAAATACTCACTTGACCACTTTGCTCGTAATAATCATCGTAGCTTCTCCAAGAGATTGGAAAAACGACAGTACAGGTTTCCCAGCTTCTCCCATCGCCCCTAAAGTTATTCCGAGGACTGCTGAAAACACGACTAAACCCATCATATTCTGACCCGCTATCATCGTTACTTCCGGTGTTCGTTCATCAAAGGCTATAAGTATGAGTTTAAAAAATAATTAAGACTTATAATTGATCCGTTGCGATGCTTAAATAGAGTTTAATTAAAGAAGCTTGTTAAGTTAAACACAAACTTACACAGTGTATCGTTCTCTTTCACCACTGTTTGAGACTATAATCCAGAAAAATAGAAAATCATAATTTTAACCTTCAATTCGAGACAATTATATTGAAAAACGCAAAACCTCTTTTTTATCGAAATGACACATTTTCGGCACACTATTTTAAATTGAGAAAGATATATACTAACCACTTGCAGAGTTGCTCCAACCAGATTAGGCGGAAGTATATTCCTGACCAAATCGAGTAAGGTATCCACAGTTGATGAATTCGTCGATGGACACTCCAGCGAGAGATCTGAGTGAGTCCCCGGTTTGACCACAACCCCCAAAATCAGTCCCAAAATAGCGGCTATAGCCGTAGTCCCCAAATAGTAGACCATAGCTCTCGTCCCAATCTTCTTCGAGAGGGACAGGTCGAGTGACCCGATGGCATCGATAAGTGAACTGACGATAAGAGGAAGGATAAGGGCCTTTAACGTACTCAAAAAGAGATCCCCGGGGAATTTGAGATACATGACTTCTCGGTCCGTCCATGGCTGATGATGTTCTCGAAGACCTAATCCCAAACCGATTCCGATCGCTACTCCTACGATTGTGATAATTGTAAAGAAAGTCCCTCCACTGAGGAAATCTTTCGTTTTTTGGCTTAGTGTGAACATGATGATTTTTAATTATTTAAAAAAATACGGAGTTTTCAGAGGAGTTTCAAGACCGGTCGACTGGGATTTCGGGAAGTATGATACTCGAGACTCGTGAGAACGGCAGTTGACCCGAAGAATGATCTGGGGAAATTTGGGTTAGGAATTACAGTTCGATAACTGATAGACTTAAGCGCTTACCGAGAATTTTTTCCTACGACAATTATCAATCGGAATGCGATTAAATTATGAACTTCAGTTCGTGTGATGGACTTATCAAGAATTAAACATTGGATGAAGATAACATGGAAACGTGAGAGGCGTACAGGTGTCGAGATTGAAGTACAATCTAAAAAATACAATGCAAATCTTGGCTTTCAAATTTTAAGCTCGTTTGATCGGATTTTAAATTCTCGACGGAATATGTATATGTAGGTCGTTGGGTTTGACGATTTCTCTGATTGTGAATTGTCTATCAAATATTTATGTTTGATTTAAAAAATTGAACAATAGAATCAAGAAGAGCTGTCGGGAACAAGTTATTAATGTAGACGAAACCAAACTTTCTAGGGATTTAGGAGTTTGATTTTATTCAACTATCTTAACTTTTCACGTTAAAAACACTAACATCTAACACGTCTCATTTCGCATCCGAAAACTTTAACCGGAAAAACTAAATAAGTAGAAATAAGCATGGCTCACTATATCTAGAGCATACATTAAAATCGATATTATGTGTGACACTGTGGTAAAGTCAATTAGAACCAGTGCATTCAAGTGTACCTCGGAACTGAGGAAAATTTTTGATGTGTTTTGATTGATATGTTAAGCACTTGATAAATATGATCATTTTGAGATTACCGACAATCTGTGACGGAATGTCAAATTCACAATTGTGTTAACCTCTGTGCAAATAAACACCGTCTCACCCGCATGGGATTTAGTTTTGATATCGGTTGGGAAATAACCACGCCTTATGTTCACCAGAGACAGGATTTGCAGCCTGTATTGTTATAATTGTAAAATTTTTTGGCATTTAATTTAATTGCACAATTTTTTTGAGTACCATCTTTACATACCATACCAGTCTGAGGATGACTTGGTATTTAAAATACCAGTCACCAGTGCTCATCTCATTTGTCTGGATTTGCATTTTTAACTAACCTATACTGCAGCTTATAATGCGTTTTCCAATATGCTAAAACAACGGCCAAGCGGTTGGCGTTCTATAACTATTACCCGTCCGACGATAGGTTGTTTAATGCTTATGTATGATGGTAGTAGGTACATTGGAAATACACAGCTGGTCATAAACATGGTTCCTGTAGAGATGCATTAAGTTTGTAAGCATTTTTACCCAGACAACATTAATGATCATTCGGACGAGGATAGTTATGCTCACTCCAGGCGATTATGACATTTGGTGATGGTCTCTCGTCTAGCAATCTTTAACTTGGAATGCTTTCTATAACTCAAGTTTTAAACTGTCAAAATTGTTATACGATTCATAAACAAAATTGAAGACATACAAGTTAGGCGTTCTATATATTGCTTTTAGCTATGCATTATAGATTAACAATACGTGCAGGTGAAACTAGTTAATTAATTCGGTTTACAGGTTTTGGGAATATTATTGTCTGGACAGAGAAGTATTAAAGTGGTTCTTTTGCCTTTAAATCGATTCATTCATTTAAAAATTTCTCACAAACTATAGAGGAACTTAATTTATTTGTCAAATCTGTCGAATTATGGAACCAAAAACTCATGTTTATGATATTTTGTTGAATCTTTAAGACGGAATTTGCTTTTTCTAGTTTCTGTTCGTGCAACGGTTACCACTACTCTACCTGTATCCTTACTACATACCACACGATACAACTTGACTTGAATTACTAGCCACTCGCAAAATGGTACTTGTCCAGTCAGATAGTCCATTTCAAGTCAACAATAGATAAAAAATGTCCTTGACGAAGGTCCTAGCAGCTATATGAATATGATATGCAAATGAACCTGAACTGACGTTTTTTAACTACGATGTCACCAATGTATTTAAACGGATTTACTTAACTGCATATTCAGTCTCACTTTTCAAGTCAAAGCTGGAGCAGCAAATTTCTGTGTTGATTTTGTCGATTTTTATTTAAATTGACTTATTCAAAGCCCCAAAATGCCTTCCGAAGTAAAAATCCCCGTGTCCTTTGGTCTCGAGCACTTTAAAATAGAGCAAGTGGGTCTCATCGCTGATTTGCAAGCAATTTGTGAGCTGAGCAAGGATCCAAAATTCCTCGACCGAATTCACCGAGGTCCGAAACTTCTTCAAAAACTGATTGCAAATGATCATGTCGTCTACGGTGTAAATACCGGCGTTGGGGAAAACTGCATTCGTTCGGTTTCGAAAGAATTGCTCGCCGAACTTCCAAGTCATGTTATCACGTTTCACGGATGTTGCCTCGGGGAATTATTCGATAAGCAACAAACCAGAGCAATTTTGGCAGCCCGGCTGATATCCCTTGCTAAGGGATACTCTGCTATTCGGATGGAAGTACTGGAGAAATTGCTAGGTCTCTTGGTCAACGATGTCCTACCAAGGATTCCACAGGAAGGTTCCGTTGGGGCAAGTGGAGATTTGTCCCCACTGTCTTATATCGCAGCCGTTATGGGTGGTCATCGGACTGTAATTTACAAGGAACAAGTAATGTCAGCGGATGAAGCACTAGCAAAAGTATGTCTTAATTAATTTAAATTAAATAAAATACTTTTAAAAATTCTGAAATTCCCGTATTATTATGCCCCATTCGATTCTCCAGATAGGACAGAAGCCATTGATCGTGGAAAGTAAAGAATCTCTGGCTCTCCTCAATGGAACATCCGCAATGACCGGAGTAGCCTGTCTAGCCTGGCTAGGTGCCAAAAAGATTTCTCATCTTGCAACGAGGATATTATCTCTGATGATTTTGGCTCAAAAAGGCAATCTATTTCACTACGACGAGACACTATTCTCCGTCAAAAACCACCCAGGACAACAACTTGTGGCTCAAAGAGTCCGTAAGGATTTACTAATTTCCAATGCACCTCAGGACTACAGCAAAGCCGCAAAGATCCAGGACCGATACTCCCTTCGATGTGGACCACAAATAATCGGGGTCCTCGAAGACGTCCTGACATTCACCAAAACCGTCATTGAAGCGGAACTGAACAGCACAAATGATAACCCCGTCATTGACGTCGACTCTGAACGAGTATTCCACGGTGGCATGTTTTACGGGGGACATGTAGCAATGGCCATGGACACGTTAAAAGTCCAAGTGGCAAACATTGCCGATCTCATTGATCGACAAATGGCGAGTTTGGTAAACCCACTGCATAACAATGGCCTTCCGGCCAATTTGACGGGGGCAGAAGGGCCGAGGTTGGCGATCAATCATGGGCTTATGGGACTACACATAACGATGTCGGGTTGGACGGCGGAGGCACTGAAGCATACCATGCCCGCATCGGTTTTTTCGAGGTCGACGGAAAATCACAACCAGGATAAGGTTAGTATGGGGACAATTGCGGCACGGGACTGCGTCCGTGTTATTCAGCTGACGGAACAGGTTGTGGCTGGTGCGTTGATTGGTGTCAATCAGGCTATTCTTTTGAGAGAGAAGATGAATGGGAAAGGGTTTGAAATGTCGGAGGGGATGAAGAGCTTTGTGGAAGTTATTCGGAAGGACGTGGAGTTTATTACGGAGGATTTGTTTCTGGAACCGGTTTTGAGGAAGGTGATTGAGACGACTGATGTTCACTTCAGAAATCTTTACGAAAATTAGACGACTCCAAAGGGTTTTGGCAATGTTATGTGCTGTTTAAATCGTAAGAATGCAAATGTATTCATCGGGATTAAAAACTGTGACTCTTTTCCAAAGTAGAGTAGGACGAATAAAAAAATTATGAGTTGTTTCATTTTATTTTTATTTTGCAATAATCTAAAATTATATAGTATATTGCAGCTAATTTTAAAATCTCATATTTTATTCCGTTATTTAGCACACATGTAAGGTATTGCTGTGTTTACTCTTTATAATGACTTGTCAGGATTATTGATTTTCAGCAAACCATTTAACCATTTGGCTTCCCGTAGAAGCCATCCATTCTATATTTTTTCGTAACTGTGACAAGCCTTCTTCCACAACTTGTTTGTCCTCTTCCGCAAAATCGTCAGCATGTAGTTTCATGAAGGTAGTTATCTTGATTTGAAAGGACAAAAATTATTTATTTGTTGAAAGCTCATGGAAAACAAACAAAAGTGACTTACCAAGCCAAATTCCGTTTCCGACGAATGAACCTTACAAAGCTGGACTAGAGCTGTGGCAATCAATTTAGGACTCCCTTGATATGCTACAATGTCGTCAAACCAAGTGTCCAGGATTGCTATCAAATGTTCGAAATTGCCGTAAACGGAAGTCGAAGACGAAATAACAGCATCTACGTATTCATCAGGAATGTAGGGATATAATCCCGTTAATGGACCAAGTAACCTATACAAAATTAGTTCATTAATATGAGAGACCTTTGAATCTTACAAGAAAATAATTTAGGAGTTAATTGTAAGTTAGCTGAGTATAAACACTTTAAAAACTAAATTCTCAACTTCATATTGACCGAAATTGGCAAAATATTGTCAAAAAAATCCAAAACATTCGTTTTTGAAATACACTGTAGCACCTAGCACCACTCCAAAATATTTTTACTTTTAGAATCTTTAAAAACCATCGTACATTCGCAAATAATTATAGTCCGATTTGCAAGCCAATCCTTTGATCATTTGTTGACGAGAGGTTTCGGTTTCAGCCATAAATGAATCCAATGCAAGATTAAAATACTCCCCATTATCGTATCTGATTGCGGCACAGTGGATCGATTCTGCCAAAATTGGCGGAATACTAAAAACAAATATAGAGCATTTATCATTTATTTTTAAACCAATCACATGTATTGCAAAGCTAACCGAAATGTTGCGATTTCATTATTTTTTTCTTACGGATTGACACCAGTTAGGTTCCATTGTTCATAGTAGTTCTGAGCCATTGCCGTAATATCTACATTCCTTACAGCTACAGACCAGTCTACGAGCTGGGAATAAAATATATTCCCTACTCCTTGGGTTAAATCTGCTCCAGAATTTCTTAAGGAGTTCAAGGCTCCAGATACTTTGGTGTCAAGATAAGTCTACAATGTTTCAACGTAAGAATATATACGCTTAAATTGGAAATCTACAGGGTGCTCCACTTAAAATTTCAAACAAGCCGCTTTTTTGCTAATGGGGATTTTTAATTGAAACACCTTGTATATTAATTTTGGAATATACCTTAAAAGAGCTATAGCTTGGCCGATCTAATATCATTCGCCTTGGCTTGCTCATGTGGTAGAAAAATGGATTCCAGACCGACGATTCTATTTCCTTGTCCAAATACTTTGTGAAGTTAAGTGCTTTCTCGATGTCGGAGTCAAGACCTCCTTTAAAAATGAAACTTAAGCTTTAATATGCCATTTTGCTTAGTATTTTTTAAAAATTTAAAACGGAAAACCGCATACTGTCCAAGGCGAATGTGAAATAGTCTTCTAAAAGCTGTGTCCGACTTCCCAAAGCAATAATCTCGTGATTTGCGAGTAGTTGGGATTGAATTCGATCCACCAAGACGTCATCATACTCAACCCGGTAGTAACCTTTATATTGTACAAGACAAAAGTTGGTTGAACTAGTAAGTTAATTTGCAATTTCGGATATTTTTTCTAATAATTATACCAGTTCCCCCCGAGTTTACAACAATCCATTGGTTCGTATTGTATTCAATCTGTAGTCCATCCTGCTCCTTAAACAACCAATATTGTGGAATTGTAGACCCGAGATTTGGCTCCGATTCCGAAGCAATTGCAATTGGAACGTAGTATATCAAACTTTCGTCGTCAGCCTTGTACTGCTCCTAAAAAATTACAAATTTGTTGGAGTCAAATTGTAATTAAAGTAGAAATAACATGCAACTCTAGAATCGCAAGTTGTCACAAAAACCTGTGTCAGTAGCAACCCATTTCCAGCCACGGTGACTTTGACCAATGGAAATCCCTTCTGCAATGTCCAAGTATCCATGATATCTTTTATGGTTACTCCGGGTGGAAGTCGTCCATCCTGATTTGCATGAGTTGTCAGGATCTCAAAGAGCTGATCTTGATTCGCTCCCTTGTATGCACTGTTTTTGTAATGTTTGTTTAATTAAGATTAAGACAGCGTCGTTTTTTGTTCCAGTTTCTTGTCATCAAAATAAATAGCGATTTTTTTTCTTACTACGTCTTCATATAGTCCTGAAGAGCTCTTTGAAGTGTGGAAAGAGTCAGAAAACCTTCCATCATTCGAATCAGAACTGCACCCTTGGAATAAACCAGATCGTAATTGTAGGACATTGTTTCCCACGGACTTCCCTTGTCGGGTATGACGGTTGGATGAGCGTCTTCAAGCACATCATTCCGCATTGCTACATGGGCCCGTTCGAATTGAAGAGCTTTCATAGTCTCGAATTCGGGATTTGTGTTTTCCATTCCCAGATATGATAAATATGTTGCAAATCTTAATATATATGAGAATATATCATGTTTTTCGTTTTTATTTTAAGAAAATATGAAATACATAGTAGAAATAAGCCTCCATACCCTTCATTAAGCCAGGCCATGGTCCACCAGTCACAAGTCACAAGATTTCCTGACCACTGATGAGCCAGTTCATGATTCAGTAGGAGTGCAGTACCCCGTCGGTCTCGTTCATTGTTTTGTTTGGGTCCGTAAAGAAGACGGTTTTCTTTGTAGATATTGAGACCGTAATTTTCCATGGCCTTTAATGCAAAAAAGTAAATTTTTGACCTGTGGAAATAAGACTGCTTTTAAATATACGTGGTATTTATTAAATTTGATATACGCCAGCAGCGAAGTCTTGTATTCCAATTGAATCCATTTTGAGCATAGGATACGCAATATTGAAAAACTGGTCAAAATTCAGAAGGATTTTTGCCGCTACGTCAGATGCAAATTCACCGTTTCCTTCATCAATTAAATGCTTGGGCCCGTATGTCTGGAAAAAGGAAAATTAGTTACATTTTACTTGAGAAATGTTCTTCTAATTTTCAATTTGATTATAGTTCATAACTAATACCCGAACGGGTTTGTTGTAAATTCCGGGAGTGGCTTCGTCGTATACAAAGTCTCCAATTATGATTGCCACTAAATACGTGGACATTTTTACAGTTGTGTCATACTCGTCCCAAAACCATCCTTCCAGGTTAGGTCTAAACAATTTTTTTTTGTCTTTTAAATCAGAAAATCATTGAACTTTTACGAGACTTCCGCATTTACTACAATATTTTGCTTACATTGGCGTGGAATTTAGCAAAGGGGAGTTACTAATCGATGAATACTCTAAACGTCTTCCTAAAGTGATCCCAAATGTAGCTTTAAGTGCCGGTTCATCGAAACATGGGAAGACTCTGCGGGCTCCAAAGGCTTGTAATTGAGTCGCCACCGAATATCTTCAAAAAAATTAAAATGCTTAAAAAAATGAAAAACTAGGCAAAGTTAGCATTATTTATCGACATACTTTGTCTCGCCTGTCAAAGGGTCGTCATAATGATTCCGATACATTCCTTCAAGGGAACTTATATACACTTCCGCCACATACTCAATATAAATGGAGTATTCCACGTTTACGTCCAGCGATTGGCCCAATTCAATAATGTAAAAGGTCTTCTCTTCGTCATAAGAATGGCCCACTACAGGAATAACCTTAGAATTTGTAAGGTCCGTTACCAACACGGAGGATTCAATTACAAGTACATCAGAATGAAGCGTGATATTTGTCGACGCTTGGCCACAAATCCCATAAATCGTGACTTCTCCAGGAGCCTCCCATTGCTTGTAATCTCCAGGAATGTCGTCTAAAATGGGTCGGACTTTGAAATCGTAATGAGAAGGGATAAAAGATTCGGGTAATCTGAATCTTGGAGACGGGACACGGTAGTTTTTTCTCTCTTGGTTGTCAGATTGGCTAACCTGTGATGATTTAGTTGTTCCGGTTATGGTTAACAATATGCAGCAAAAGACTAGGAATTTCAGAAACCGTATCATTTTCAATTTTTAAAATTGTACTCTTCCAGAAATTGAAACTATTTATAGATTATAATAATATACTGAGCTTGTCAACTCTTAAGCTGCTTGTTTGTGAAACGTTTAGTTTGTGAAGGGGTTTTTATATTCTTTGATATCTGCAATTCATCGGTTCAGGAGGACGATTTCATATCTATTGACGCTTAAAAGGATTGAAGTTTATGTGCTTTAATGTTTGGCGAATATATCGTTTATCAGGAGAGTAAACAGATTTTAAGTGAGCGAAGGATTAAAAAGCCATGGATTGTTTGTGATTTGAAATTTTCATATCTGCAAAGAATAATGGTACATGGTGGTGTTATGCAGTTGTAAATGAGCACAGTTTATTTGATGGAGTTTAACAAAATGGTAAATTATATTATATGCATTTTTCAGGACACGTTTCGCAATATTTGTAATTTGTAATCTTTTTTCATGTTTAATCGGACTAAAACGGCTTAATTATTTCGATTAAATTGGAAATTAAGAACCAGATATCTCCAGCAAGCAAACAGCTAATTGGAGCACCATCGTCCATTCTTTGAATGAATTTTGGTATGGAGGAATGAATGCTTTGAATGAAATGAAACTGACGAATTAATCCAGAACAACTGATTTTTTTATTTAATCATTAAATAAACATAATGTATACCAGCTTGCAGTTAACATATTGACATAAATGCGATTGAAATTTAACAACGCAACCTAAAACCGAAAATCCGCCTATAGCATACCCGTCTACCACGATTGTAATTCCAGTTATTTCCGTACCCACGGCTCCTGTTGTAATTGTAATTATAGTTTGGCCTATTGTAATTATAGTTTGGTCTATTAAAATTATAATTTGGCCTATGGTAATTGAAACCCCTCCCGTAATTATAATTATTTCTATAATTAGTGTTCGGTCGATACCCTGGTCGATAAGAGCTAAATGCAGTGCGGTAGGTCGAGGCACGATAGGCACTTGAACTTGAACTTGAAATGGAAGATGCACTAGCCCTTGACCTCGAAGCTGAATAAGAACTGGCACTGGACCTGGAACTTGCACTTGATCTCGAACTAGCGCTGGATCTCGAGCTTGAACTTGAGCTACTGCCCCTTTTAACTCTGATTAAATGAGAGCTGGAAATAGGTTGCAATGGAATCAGAATGGTGGAAGCGTTTCTATCGCTGCGGGACCATACGCTTTCTGGAAGCACTGCTGTGGGTTTTATCTGATTTTCTTGACCGGGCGAAAGATTTATTTTCTCCGGAAAATTGTAATTTCTCTCTAATCCATCATCATTGTCGCCAAATTCGTTATAGTTGTTAAAAGCGGTGTCAACATTTTCGATGTAAAATTCTACGGATGGAGACAGATGGAAATGGATCTGATTAGTTGTATCGAGACCGTTTCCACTCCGGATAGCCATCACAAAACCGATCTGTAATAAATTTTTGATTGGAAATTACTAAGAATTATATTTAACTCTAAAAATATTTTTTTAAACATTAGATTATGCCTACCGTAAATATTTGTTGGATTGACATCAACATGGTGTTAGGTAGGTGTAATATTTTTATGAATGTTCGGTGTAAAACATTAGTTCTTATAAATGAATTTGTCAAAATTACAATTGTTTCCTTCCGGAATGCTTAACTACTAGACCACTAGAATGCTAGACTACTCTGTCGTTCTGTGATTTCATCCAACTACTTAAAGAATCTAAATTGACTTGGTATAAATAGTCGATCTAGTCGGATAAAAATAATATGAACTAAACATTACGAAAAAAAAACTCGGATCTATCTTTCATTTGATGTCCATAACAAACTTTAGCATTTATTTGCAGCAAAAAATATAAACTCGCATAGATGCATTGCTTGCGTCAATGGTATGGAACCGAAGACGCAGCAAATTAAAAAAATCTTCTTCAGAGACCGACAGAGGTTTCGGCAAGGATACGGGCTTTTGAGGTCCTCGTATTTTTTTCATCAAAATATATCTTAACCAATTATTGCAGACTGCAGACACAGACTTGTGAAAGCAGATAGATATCTCTGGAGGACAGGTGAAAAAATGGAAAAAATATTCCAAAATGCTAACTCATCGACTGGGGGTTAAAATTACAAACTCCATATTCACGCTCTTTATTTTACATATCCACTTTCCACTTGTATTTATTCATTACTGCCTAATGCATTGGAAATCCTTAATTAGATTTACTGCTAAAATATAATAAAAAATCTTCGCATAATCTCAATTTCATAAAAAAACGTACTCAATGTAATTACAATTTAATAATAAGCGTAATTGAGATGCAAAAGAAGAGCGAGATGCACAGCAGTTCCATTCATATTCATAATTCATAGAAATGCTGTGTCATCTTAGGCTCGGTTCAGAATTAGAATACTTTGCATTATGAAACGTGTCATTCATCATTCTGAAATGAATGTCTTTATTTAAAGACATGGTGCAAAAAGCCTCGTTAATTATGATTTTATTACGCACAGGTTGGCCATGAATGCTAAAGTTTAGCCGGCTATTACTAGCAATATCATAATAATGTATGTATGAGTGATTTATTAATGCGGATTTGCAGGTTGTTTATTCTGTGATATTATTCGTATTTTTTATTTTTAAATTCTCATACGTCAATAAGTTTTGTAAGAATGTATAGATTTCTTACATATAGCACATTCATCCTTTTTCGGACACTAATCAATATGGATTTTTAAACACAATAAATCCTTAAGTCCCAAAATCGTTTAATAATCATAATGTTACAATAAAATAGTAGATTATAAAAATTTTCAATTGTGAATTTAATATATTTATGAAACAGCAACAATATGTTGAGAATGATAGTGGGCTCATTTTAAAATCCCGTCGACAATAAATAACTAACTAACTAAAAACAACAATAACTTGTAGGGGGAATTAAAAGATATATATGATAGGCTTCCCGGTACCCATCGTTGGACCTACTGACGGAAATATACATTTTGCAAAATGGTAATTTTCGGATTTCTTTGATTTTATATTTTAAGTTTATTTTTCGTAATTGAGAGTAGTAAGCTCACATCTTCGTTGTAGAGAAAAAAAAAGCAACTACACTGTAGTTATAAGCAAATGCACCATTTACGAGAAGTAAATATAAGATAAGATAAACCCCCTTTGCTTTTTCTGTAAACCAGATCTCAGTCAACTCAGCCTAAAATTATCATTTTATCGAATCGGACATAATAGAAGCAGAATACATGCAACACACTTGGAAAGTTTGAAAGAAGGCCAAATGTCCTTGTATTTAATCACGATGTGGATGGGCACTGGGCGTTCGAACAAACAACCTCTGGAAGTAGGCAAAAATATCATTCCATAATTTACAACAGGCGGTGGAAATTATATTATAAGTAGTCCAAAACGTTGCAGCAATGGAATTATTTGTATTCGTGTCCGGTGGCGAGCCTGGTGATATGTCATCTGAGTTTGCTTGAGGCGATGAATTGTCCGAGGGAACCTGTTCCACCGAGTCTTTCGGAGACGGTGATGGTGGAACCCAAAGACCAGAGTCTATACATAGTTGAATGTATTTAGAAGCATCGTCAGGAGACATCTCACTTATAACTTTTTGCAGCATCGGGATATCTCGTACTTCAAAGCATTTTCTCAGGGCCTAAAATTGTACAAAAATTCACCCTTTAATTTGTTTTCAACTCTTTAGACTAGTCGAATGCTTAGTAATTTAGAAATAGGATAGCCATACTTCTGGGAGTAATTCCATAACTTCAACGGGATCCAACCCCCCTGGTCCAAGGCGTGCGTCTCTTTCCTCTTTTATAGCCTTTTGGATTTTTTCCTCAGCCCGTCTTCGAATTCTTATTTGGAACTGTTCCAGTTCGGTAACGAATGCGTCTTTGTATTCCGTCTGTTCAATGTGGGCTATTTTGGAAAAGAATGGACTGATGCAAGCCTGGAAATAGCATACAAAGATTATTATTTGACTAAGTTAAAAAATTCATAATTACTAACTGCCAACTGCTAGCGAGTTGTGTAATCGTTAATTGTTGGATACTACATGAGAAATATTCGTTGCACGTGACAAACAGATAGAGCTGTTAAAGGATATGGTGGTATTGATTTTTTAGACCTTTTCAGTAGATCTGTTGCAATCCATTGACCGAAATACCCAAAAATACCATAGGATTTATTTAGATAAATATACGACCAATCCAATGTCAAGTCATGGACTAGTGGACTACTTAAATATAATTTAGTTAGTGGAATAGTTAACAACCCTCGGATCGACATCCAGCTGCTTGGCAAGTTGTAAGAGGAACTGAATGGCGATGCATTGATGCGAAACGTGCTCCATTAGTTGGAACTTTTCGTCGATAGCCAAGTCAATGCACCAGTAGACGAGGTAGTTGGCCGTTTCTTCACAAGCCAAGTGTGGATGCTCTTGAAGGTACTTCTTGGAGTCGTCATATCTTCTCAACATTCCGAACCTCTGGACCAACTTGTCATTCCTCTTGGTAAATTCCAGGAATTGCTGAGCCTTCTCGTCCTCCGTCATTTCCTTCTCTTGTCCCTTTTCCTTCCGATTGATCACGGTTTTCGAGAAGCCATCAGTGGAAATCGTATCAACGTTCCAAGGGGTAAGGCGGCCCTTCTTCAACAACTCCTGTTCCCGCTCCTGTAGTGAGTTATTGAAGAAATTATTAGACAATCTATCGATCTATCGATCTGCAAATTCCCAACGAAAGTGGAATTATTTAATTATTGAAATGCAAAATGCCTTAAGTCGTTGTTCCAACATCGTCAGATTGCCTTCGGATTCACTGACATTGCCACCTTTGGCCTTTCGACGCTCGAGATCTTTGAAGCGTCTTTGGAGGTCAAGTTTCGAGGCTTCGTACTCCTCCCACTCCTGCTGGGACTCGGCCATTCGGTCGATTCGGGCTTCGTGCCTCCATTTGTTAAGGGAGGCTGTGTCAATGTTCGGATGGGTGTCATCTTCATCGTCAGATACCTAGGAATTGTTTGACGGAGATTTGAAAATCTTATTTTTGTAATTCATCTTTCAATCTCAATGTGCAATGCACAATGAATAGATTTGTTTTACATTTATTTGTTATTCCTATTTTTTATTACCTCAACGGGTTTGTTCCACTTACTGTAGTCCACCATGACGGTCAATCGTTTGAATCAATGAGTACCTTAAATTCAACTCATAAAATTTGAAATTGCAAATTGTGAACAACGATGAACGAGAGCGTGAAGTTCAAAGTCCAAATTAAGTCAGATCAGAATCAATGCACAGTGCGTGTTCAGTCAGTTCGAAATGTTAGAATGCATGACGAATCAATGTGACTAATTCTCGTAATAATTATCGTACCGGATAAACAAAAGCTCGAACTACAAATTAACAAAATATCAAATTTAATTGATAGAATATTTAACCGGAAACAAATTTAAAAAATACAGACACTCCAGCCAAGTATAAAAACACTCAAGTTGCTTTCCCGGTTCTCCGATTCAAATCTCATTGAAATCGATAACAACACAAAATAGCTATGTTTCGAATTTTATTAAAAGATCCTAAATGCATGTTTGAAATATTTATGTTTTTTATATAGACGTGGATAATATAATTTTTAAATTTAATTGAAGCTAATAAATGTGTATGTATTTCGTATTTATTTGATATTTGATATTAAAACTAATATCTCATAGTGTGCATTATGATAATCAAGAAAGAATTATGCTCGAATGGAATTCATGACACATGAAATCCTTTGTCCTTAAGGACTTAGGGAGTAGTTCACAATTAGAAATAATTAATTGAGGTTGTGGTCTTTTTTTGCTCTGCGGTTTGGGTTGGATTCGGGGATGGTCGATTGACGAGTTACATTTTAAACTTATCAGATTGATACCGATTACAATTATAGTACAATTAAATATGCATAATTATATAAATATATAAATAGTTCTCATGTCACCTTAAAACACTAACTAGGTATACAAGATGACACAGTATTTTTTGGCATAAAATACGTGCATAACAAAATTTAGTTAACATTTTTAGCTGTATAGGGTCAAGAATTCATCTGTTCAAAATCTTCCCCTATATATAGACACTATTGAGACTCTATTTTCATTAGTGATTTATAATAAATGCAGGCAATTCTTACTAGGATAGTCACAAAACAATAGAAACAACATACAATAAATTAGTATACAACATCTGAGTTTTAATAAAAATATGTTAGTTTTTTCAGGCATATCACTTCTTATCGCCGATTCGTTTTAACATCACAAATCACAACCCAAATTTCAAAAACAAACCTTTGGGAGCAATTGCTGTAGGTGGTAATATGGTTACAGCCAGATTGAGTAACGAATGATCGATTTGATTTGGTACTGTTGGCACTGCCTTTGATTTGAAGTCATCCCTCTGGGGACCTCCAAGGGCTCTGTTCTTCAACAAAATCAGTTTTCGGCTTTTGGGTAGCTTCTTTGTAACATTCTCAGTTTTTTCATGGGAGTTTAGAGCAATATTTGTAGAACTTGGAGTTTTAATAATAATTTTTTCCTGAGACCATTCCGAAGACTTTCGATGAATTACTGATGTCGATTTTGACCATTTTATTTCATTTCGTATTGCTTGCAGTCTAGCTTCCTCGGACCTTGACGATTCTTTGGACGTTTGCTTGTATCTTGTTTTCGAGGGTTTTTGACTTTGATTCCCTGATCCATCAAGTTCTTGGACTCTATCGTTGTCTTTCCAATTATATCTAGTCACGTCATTGTTCCTAGTACTTCCGTCGGACTTATTGCCCCTTGAGGCCTTACTGGCAAGCCTGACTTTGTCAACTTTGTGTGTATTTTCATACTCTTGCGAATCGGATTCCAACTTGAGTCTGTCACTCTCCGTATCCGGAACATTCAATAATGCATGGTTGGAGTTTTGGAATGAAAATGTTTTTCTGCGTTTGTAGTTATCGTTCTCTAGCAAATCGGTTGTGGGAATATTAGAGTACGGTGATGAAGTATCCTTGATACCATGAGATAAACGTTCCTTTTCATCTGACCAACCCGAATTAAGTAATTCAGGTTCTCTGTTTCTGGACCGTATACTTAGTTTACTAGGTCTAGAGGTTGTAACTATTGCATGTTTACCAGGGTTTCTGGGGTTAGTTTCATCAACCTCTATTTCTTCGGACCAACCAGAATGAAGTCCGCCAGGCTCTCTGCTTTTGAGCTTCGAGTTTAATTTACTTGGTCTTAACGTTGTAGCTGTTGTATGTTTTGCAGGGTTTCTGGACATTGTTTCGTCAAGTTCTTCGGACCAACCGGAATGAAGTTCGTCAGGTTTTCTGTTTCTGGGCTGTAAGGTTAGTTTACTTGGTCTTGAAGTTGTAAAAACTATTGATTGTTTTCCAGAGTTTCTTGGCTTAGTTTCATCAAGGTCTATTTCTTCGGACCAACCCGAATGTCTGCTAGATTCTCTGTTTCTGGACTGTAAGCTTAGTTTACTTGGTCTTGAAGTTGTAAAAACTCTTGGATTTTTTCCAGCGTTTCTGGGCTTATCTTCAAGGTCAATTTCTTCAGACCAACCCGACTTTATGCGACTTGATGATTTCCGCCCATAAACTGGACCATTCTCTTGATTGCCTTGAGGAGTATCAGAAACTACGGAATGCTCTCCAACTGAGTTCCTGAACGTTGACGTACTAGGTTTCGTTAGGGGAGTACTATCGCCATCAGTTAACATCAAGTTGACCATTTTCTGATGCCTTGCAGTAACATGGTCATAATCAGGTTTTGTTTCAAGGTTTCCAGAGTCAACAAAACGCTCCGTGGTAGTCCTCCAATTAGGTTTTAAAGCAGTTTTAACAGAATCGTCACGCAGAATCTCCGCTTCATCAGACCAACCTGACCGCTGCATTTTTGGGAACGGGTTTCCAGGTACTGCCGATGCATGAAAATCTATACCGCTATTGGTAGATTCTGTGACCGATTCAATCTCATGGAATTGTTCCTCAGACCAGCCGGATTTTAATATTTTATTTGTAAACTTGTTTGATTCTAGTCTAAAGTCTGGCAGCGATATTTCATCCGTATTGTTTGAGTTATCCAGCAGACTTTCATTAACGCTGTTTGATATTACTCTCGTAATAAATTCGCGTTGTTTAAATTTGCCATATACCCTTGGGTTTATTGCCGTGTCCAAAGCGTTCGGTTCTGCCGTAGTCAGAAATTCGTCTCTTGGCTGAATGGTGTTGCCGAAATTACCATTCATTTTTTCATTTGTGTTTACAACAACCTTAATAGGACTTGGAGTTTTAATAATCTCTTCCTGTGACCATCCCGTGGACTTTCGATGAGTTATTGATGCCGACTTTGGCCATTTTATTTCATCCGGAATCGGTTGTAATCTGATTTCTTCGGACCGTGGTGATGGTCGTGAATAGGAGGCATCAACTTTGTTATCATTAGAATGATTTTTAGACCATGAACCAGATAAGGTGCTTTTATTTGACATCATTTCAGGTGTTTCCCAATCGGAAGTCTCGATATTACTCACAACGTTTTTGTCCTTCACTGTTGTTTCATACATCTTATCTTTAGCATTTTGAGTGGATCCTTCGATTTCGTTAGGCTCACCGTTTAAAGATTTTTCTAGTTTAAAATATCTTCCTACGTTATGGTTCATTTGTGTAAAAGATTTTGAATTGGGATTTACTGTCGTAACTGAATTTGCGGTCGTATATCTTTCTAATGTCTGTTCCATTAAGTTTGAAGCAGCCGTTGCTTTTGCACTTACTAATTTTGGAGATACATCCGTGTCATTCGATTTGAAAGGAAATAAAGCTTCTGATATTGATCCAAAAGGCGTAGGGGTTGTTAAATTAGCTGAATGTTGGGAATAAATTAAAAACCCATTGTTATTTATATTTGCATGATCATTCTTCGTATTTTGGTTCATCCTGGAAAGCATATTTCTTCCAAACGAACTTGATACTGGTGGGGTTGAACCCAAATAAGACCCTGTAAAACTGGTGGATCTAATTGTAGTTTGATCTTGAACTAGTAAAGAATTTTCAGAGAAGTTTTGCGGTACATATTTGACCTTGGAACCTTGTGTGGGATCCTCGATTCGGAGGCTAGTTTCGGATATGGATTGTTTTTCGACATACTGATCTAAAAGCATTGATCCCTGACTTATTAGTTTGTCATCGGGGTAACCGGATTGATTGAGTTTTGCGATGACAGGATTTGCTTTCTGGTCTGAATATTGATTGCCATCTATTAAAGTTTGATTTTGATTGTTCCTGCTCGAGTCAAATTTATCCGGTTCGCCAGATTTTGAACTGTTATTAGCGTCATAATAAGTTACTGAGGATAAGTTTAAACTGGAGGTTCTAGATGGATTAATGGAGCTTCCATTACTGATAAGGATAACATAATTTTCAGACACTGCATTAATTTTTAGGTCCGTATTATTATAAGAAACGATAGATCGAATAGATGAAATGTCGGGAAACACTGTTGATGCTGCTGGCTGCTTGAAAACGTCTGCATACGCTGCGAATGCGTCGTCCCATGAACCACCAATAAAACTTGGACGTGGGCGATCGGTGATATGGATAATCGACGAAGTTTCGATATTCATAGAAGCTGATGTACTTTTCTCTGTTGTACTGGAAAGGTTGAATTCTGCAATCGGGGGGTTTTGAGATGACAAGTTTGCAACCGCAAAAGGTTTTAAAGTGTCTTGGAAAGTAAATTTATTTTTTGGTGAATCTTGGAACATGGAACTTGAAGTCAAAGGAAGTAAAGTTGTTGATTCCAAAATCCCTTGTAGTTTTGTTTTGTTTTGGTTGAATAAATTAAGGTTTTTTTCATCCGGTTGAAAATGAGATTTCAGAACATTAAAACTCTCGGTAGTTGGGATTTGATTTCTGAGTAGTTCTGTATGATTCCTTCTCATAAATCCTCCAAATGATCTACCTTTCAGCCTAACCTCTGGTTTCGTATTGCTGGAATCATTTGTAGCGTTTGAGTAAGACGTGTCACTCTCTACTCCAAGTGATTCGTTGGATCCACGAAGTTGAGTCCTAGGTTTCGATGTTTTTAGAAATGCATATAATTTTTTTAATGCTTCTTGATGCCAGGCTAAAGAATCGTTCACTGGAGTATTCCATCTAAATGAATAGTTTTGAGTTGAAATTGAATCGGTTTTCGAATTAGTAAGGCCTTGATCGTAATACTTTACGAGTGGAAGATGAGATAAGTTCCGCCGGGTTTCAATATTTACAAAACGTGGTTTCGAACTGAATTGTACATCTTCAAGGGCATTAATTTTTGAACTTTTGTGTATCTTATTTTTAGTAAGCGTTGGCTTTTTAAGCTTTAACATCCGTTTTCTCTGAGCCAATTTGAATTCGGAATATTCATAGCACTTGGATTCCTTATGTACACCACCCGGATAGAAACATTCACCAAAAATTTCATCGAAAATTCCCCCCGGTTTACAATTCAATTGTCTTATTGTGTAATAACCGGAAATGAAATTGCATTTATAGTAAGCGTAGCACCCAACTGTTGGTAGTTTCTTATAAAGACCAGTTTTGCACTTTTCCGTCAACTGCAGCCATTGTTTTCGAGGTATTTCTAAAAAAAATTAATTAGTTAACTAATTTAATTTAATTTAGAACTTAATTTCAATTTATGGCAGGTAGTAGTAATTTATGAGAACTAAATGAAATTGATACTTTTTATACCACGACTTTGCGATGTAGCTCCGAATAGTATGCTTAGCAAACCCAATAGGTAAAGTAACAGGTTCATGTTTTAAATGCATGAAATCAATTATTAACGGAAACAACTACAATGATTACAATGCTTTACTACAAACGCATGTAGTTTGAATTTAAAATGTACTCCCAAATTTTTAATTGCGTAAGGATTAAAATGAAATAGACATTTTTAAGTCATTAAGAGTTTAATAATAACATTGAAAAACAAATTACGACAATTATAAATCAGTATTGTTTTGCGGCATTGTAATCATATAGTTTCATTGAATTTTCAAGTTGACGTTCAAGGATTCCAAACAGTTCGAAGGGACTTCAAATTTCATTGCTACAATGACATCGGCATCGACAATCGGCATTCAAGTATCTACTTCGTATAAATAGAACAATTGAAAATCTTAACATTTATCAAATCACTACATGTAGATTGTACTTATTTCTCTTCTAAAATTTAGGGGGTGCGAATATGGATATTTTTTATTAATTACACGTTAAGGCCAAAATATGTTTTTTTCGATTTAAGTTCAAATATGGATGTTTCGACCTTTCGAAAAAAAAATTCTCTCATACGTTGGATATTTCATAGGTTGCAATATATTTTAAAGGCAATAATTAAATTGTTCTTCACAACAACCTCAACTTGTTTACAGTCGTTTATTCTGCATACAACTCATACAGATACAGCTTATCATCAGAATTATATTTAACTGGTGCACATAAGTTCTAAAGTAATCGAGGTCAGCTATTTAAAGCAACTACTCATTCTTGATGGATGACAAATCCAGTAAATTACAGACTTATCATTTAATCCGGTTGATAACATCCTATGACAGTTATCTCAACCTATTATAAAATGATTCTTTACAATACGCGAATCAACTTCAGCCAGACCAAATATTATAGAGCATTTTATGTTTTACAAAACTCAAAATTGATTGTAAACAATGGCACAGGATACAACAATAAGGACTTATTTTGCATGTGTTTTACTGACATCGGTTTGGATTTCCACCGGTACCCTTTTAAAACCTACGAATTCTAATTAAACTATTCATAATCACACAACATTTTGTTTTCAGTCAATGGCATTCCACGGAAACAAATAGCCATCAAAGTAAATCCTGGAGATGTCTGTCAACTTGTTGCCCCCCTCAGTGCTGGCAACCCAGATTTCCTAGACGCAGCCATTCAATTTGTGTCCGATTTCCAATTGACCCCAAAAATAACAGAAGGAATATACGACATCGTTGGTCCGAATGGAACTTGGCACTGGTATTCCAATACTGACGAGTTCAGGGCTCAGGATCTGGCAGACGCAATACTCTCCGAGGATGTTAAAGTGATTTGGATGCTTAATGGAGGTTCGGGGGCATATCGAACCCTGGACCATTTGGACAAACTGCTTCCACCTCCTCCGATAGAACCTAAAATTATTATTGGTAAGGTTGTGATTAATTAAACACATTTTTTAGGCTGATAACTATGCGGATGTACAACCGTCTCATTTTAATAGGATTTAGTGCTGCAACTCCCATCTTTCACTACCTTCAAGACAAGTACGGTTGGCCAACGATCCATGGTGCAGTCTTGGACTTGATCGTAACTGACTATTACGAGAACTCGACAAGCATTACAATAGATCCACTGCGGGAACTGATTTTTGGACAAGCGGCTACAATCACAGTTCCAACTTTGACAAGACTTGACAACCGAGGTCCACTGGATAGTCATATTGTTTCAACGGTAGTTGGAGGAAGTATGAGACAGACTGCTCTGAGTACCGGAACAATTTACAAGGTATTGCAAATTGTTGCCAAAAATTAGTTTGACAATGTCTCTGTTAAACGTGTTTTAAACTACGTTGTTTTTACAGTTAAACGCAACGGGGACGATCCTATTTTTCGAGATGTTCGACCAAGATGCAAATTCCATTCAAGACATATTGGACTCCCTTCTATTCGCAGGGACATTCGAAGGTGTTGTTGCCATAATTTTCGGTGACCTTTTGGCCGATTTCGTCCACCCTGACCAGGTGACGTGGATGCTAAACCGATTTGCAAGGGAAGAACCTCGGATAACCGTCCCTGTTTTTAGGCTTCATGGCATCGGACATGCATTTGAGAACTTTCCGTTGCCTTTTAACACGGGAGCGGAAATAAGTCATATTGCTGGGGATGAGTATAGAATGGTTGTTGATAATGTTTTTGAAACTAATTAATCTACGGCAATTAGAAAACTCTAAATGTTTGGTTCAAATAAACTAATATTTATTATGTCTGAAATAATCGTTCCTTGTATAAGAAAAATCATGAAAATTTAATCATATGACAATTCTTTAATACATTAAATATTTGTATCAAAACACAACATCGAATCATATACGTCTTATGATGGTGAATTTCCGTCCTTTCGTCAAATGGCAAATCTGGTTAAGTATGGTTAGGTCTGGTTAAATCTGTAACGACTGGTTCAGTTCGGAATGTTTTGAGGTAGAACAGCTTCGTAATGAGCAGAGTTCATGACCCGACTTCTTATATACGTAGCTGGATGGTAGCTAATCCAACAGGCCAAGACACTGAATGACAGACAAGTCGGATTATCGAGATTTAATAATAGTAATAACACTAATAATATGATTTAATTAAACAGCAGTGCATCACGATTTTACAATATCAGGAGCCCACTATTTCATTTCCATTTTTAATTGAAGTAGAAGTATTTATGATCAATATTTAAAAACAGGAATATTCTGTAATACAATTACAATACTAATATTGTGGTTTTATTGGACATAGTGAAACTCCTATCACAATTTTCTAAGCCTAATATTTTGCTTAGGAAATAGGACTATTAAGTAACTTTACTAAAAATTTCGAAAAATAAATCGAAGGATTGCAGTTTGCAGTCATATCATATTTCTTACTTTATCGTATGCAGTTCAGTTTGTTAGCCGATTAAAATGGAACGAGGTGGAATACCATTTATGCATTCATTGACACAGCACAACTCTATTGGGGTAAAAAAAAAAACATCAACAACTTTCGATTTCATCTAACTATTGATCTAAGTTAATCTAAATTAAATTACATTTTACCATTCTCCTTGAATGTATAATCCAAAACGTTTTTATTTAGAAAGACAAGAATTACTCTAGATTAAATTATTTTACTTTATTTATTTAAAGTTAAACGAAGTTAAAGGAAAACAAGATTCAAACCAAGAAGAGTGGTCGGATTTTGACGAGGATCCTAGTAAGCCATTCCTGAAGCCCGTGAAATTATATGGAAGTCAGCTAGCTCGGGTACGGAAACCTGAATGATTGTATGCAATTTTTTGCAAGTAACAATTTGGATTAAAATATTTGTAAAAAATCGGAACATCTTTTTAGGATCAGGATGTTCTTGATTTCGAAGATAGATCTGAATCTAAAGAATGGGAAATTGACGACCACAAAATTTCTTTGCTAGACTTGATCTCGAGATATGATACCGATTTAAATTGGGTAATGCATTTTATTTTAAAACGATATTTATATAGTAGTGGGGAAGCCATTATAAGCATACCCACACGACTGTAGACTACCCTTTTAAGTTTGAAGAAATTGATGATGAATTTCACGGTGGGGATGTTTATTTCGGGGAAAGTTTTTAAGTGACCCCGCAACGTTGAAAGATTATAAAAACTGGACATATTGGTCAATTTTGTCCAGTAATTTTATATTTTCATCTGACATATTGTTTCATAATTCGGATTTCCAGTTTTCACAATGTAAAAAACTTTAAAATATCTATCCATAGGGGCTCAGTGAAATTCAGGTAATCAAGAATCGAAGCAGATATGGTGAAAACGTCCTGACACCTCCGCCCAAGTCATCTCAGTCATGGAAATTTCTTTTAGCTGTTGTCGGTGGTTTAAATGCACTTCTTTGGGGAAGTGCATTCCTCAGCTTCCTGTCCTATGGAGCACAATTCCTCTACACGGATAATATATCCAATGAAAATGTATGTAAAAATTCAGACAACTTCCATAAACTAAACAAAATCGACAACAATAATCTCATTTATAATTATAATCATGAACCTAACGATGTTGTTATCAGTTAATTTTAGGATGTGCCTTGGTAGTCGTGGTCCACGTATCCGGAATCTTCTCTTTCTATCAAGAATTTAAATCCAACCGGATCATGGAGTCATTCAAGAGCATGGTGCCCCGCTCAGCAAGCGTTTGCCGATTCGGCCAAAAATTCGACCTCGATGTTAGCCAACTCGTGGTTGGGGATATTGTCGACATTAAATATGGTGACCTCATTCCAGCCGACGTGAGGCTAGTTGAGTGCCAAAACTTCACAGTCGATAATTCGTCTCTAACTGGGGAAGCGGAACCTCAGAAACGAGCCCCAGCGTGTACGGATGACAACCCGATGGAAACAAAGAACCTGGCGTTCTTCTCAACAAGTGCTGTCGAGGGGGTTGCAAAAGGTCTTGTTGTTCGGGTGGGGTCAAAAACCCTGATGGGTCGATTAGCCAAGCTAGCATCGACTGTGGACAGCGGCCCAAGCCCGATTGCTACGGAGATGAATCGATTCATCTGGATTATGACGATGAGATCTCTGGTTTTCGGCGGAGTGTTTTTCATACTAGCCTTGTTCATGGGTTTCAGTTTGATCGATTCCATATTCTTCTTGATCGGGATCGTCGTTGCTAATGTTCCGGAAGGGCTTGCCGTTACGTTTACGACGATCCTATCGGTAACGGCGAAGAGGATGGCCAAAAATAATTGTTTGGTGAAGCATTTGCATGCAGTTGAGGCTCTGGGCTCAACTTCCGTCATTTGCTCGGACAAGACTGGAACGTTAACGCAGAACGTGATGTCGGTTGCTCATATGTACTTTAATGACGAGATTGCAATGGCGGATACGGGGGAATTTAGGACGGGGAAAGAGTTTGATATTAGGGACAAGGGATTCGCAGCTTTGGCGAATGTTGCGGCTTTGTGTTCCAGAGCTGAGTTCCGGGAGTGTCAGGATGATGTTCCCGTTTCTCGAAGGTTTGTGTTGTTAACAGATGACAGAAATAAAAAAATGGGAAACCCGATGCTGTTTATAATTTTAATTTTAACGGATTTTGAACCGTCGAATTTCGTTAAAATTACAATTTCATGATTTTTTCGTACTTCCGTTTTTCAACGATTCGACTGATCATCTTATGACTATTTTAAATGTCTGACTGGGTTTTAAATTCTGAGAGCATTAATGGAGTTTTTCTGTTTTGTATTTTAATTCTATGACGCAGGATCGTTAAAGGAGATGCGTCTGAAACGGCTATTCTTCGATGTATGGAAATTCAAATGGGACCTGTGATCAATTATAGACAACTGTTTCCAAAAGTCTGTGAAATACCTTTCAATTCCACGAACAAATTCCAGGTTTCAGTACATGATATGACGGGGACTCCCGATTCCAGATATCTTTTAGTTATGAAGGTTGTTAAAATCATTTTGTAGAATTTTCGATAATGTTGTACTTCTTGAGAATTCTGAACAAATTGGGGAATTTCAGGGTGCACCCGAACGGATAATTAGCCTCTGTACCCGAATCCTTGTCAATGATCGGGAATATGAAATTGATTCCAACTGGAGAGAAAGATTCAACCAAGTTTACCTCTCTTTGGGAAGACTTGGCGAAAGAGTTTTAGGTAAACAATCTGGGTGCCCGGCTTAACACAGACAACAAAAACGTCGACTTAAAAGGACATCGACCCGGAGGACAGCGACAAATGGCAACGTCGACAAAGACAAAACATCGACACGACAGAAAACAGACATAATAATAAGACAGACTAGAAAACAGCGACATTTTCATTTCATTTAGTCATGTTGCTAAGATTTAAAAACTACATGGGTTAATATCGAAACTACTCTGGAGCCTTCAGGCAGCTACAGGGCCCGGTAGGGTCATCCAAAAATGTTAAGACCGGTTTTGTTCGATAGATAATTTTATTGCCGAGGGCTTATAATGGGTCAAAATTAGTCTATGTTGAATAGAATTTGAGCTAGAAATATCTAAACCAATGTAAGTCAAGAATTGCTTAAATTGCGTTTTTAAGCATTATTACGTGGTATAATGACTAATTTGACCCATTATAAGCCCTCCGGAATAAAATTATCTATCAAACAAAACCAATCTGAACATTTTTGGATGACCCTACCGGGCTCTGTAGCTGTTCTAAGTTTTTAAAATCGGTATGGGAATAAATAATTTGCTAGTTTTGTGGGCGTGCTAATGCCTCCGTTTCTATTTTACAAAAATGCTCAATAAATTATGCTTATAGAATTTTTCCGAAAATTTAAATCGCCGATATCATGGAAAAAATCAGGTTGGAAATGACCCTCATGGCTATGAATTTCCTTAGCGATAAACTACTCTGGCCCCTTAAGAGTTAAAATCTCTACGTTATAAAATTTATTTCAATATTTTAGCTGCATTGGTTCAAGATTTATAAGCGTTCGAAATACACCCTACGGCAATTTTTTTTTGCTCCATATTACATCCTGTGACAATATGTGAAGTACACGAAATACATGAAATTGTAACCCAAGCTATTGTTCAGGAAGAAGAGGCACTATGTTGCCTCCTGTGGGGTTCTACATACAGCGAAGCACCGCATCAGTAAGGGTCACTCGAAAACGTAAAGCAATTGATGGTCATTGTAAAGTTAGAAC
The DNA here is from genome assembly GCA_906901685.1 of Desoria tigrina. Classification (NCBI taxonomy): domain Eukaryota; kingdom Metazoa; phylum Arthropoda; class Collembola; order Entomobryomorpha; family Isotomidae; genus Desoria; species Desoria tigrina. Next base: position 98,746 of record CAJQTU010000041.1, read on the forward strand.
AGTTAAAACGAGACTACAAGCAAGTATGGAAATTAATTTATAATGTGACTGTTAATTGGACGAAAATAAAATTCCGATGTTTTTATGTCGTTGTTATATCGATGTCGATATCGTGATTTGTCGGGGTTTTTTCTGTCTGTGTTCTTTGGTTGTCGCTGTTCTCCGGGTCGATGTCCTTTTAAGTCGACGTTTTTGTTGTCTGTGTTAAGGCACCAACCCAAACAATCTTTATATTTTAACTTTTTAAATCCGTTTATACTGATGAAAATATCAATTTCGAATTTATTTTCAAAGGGTTTTGTGACTGTCGTCTCCCATTGGACAAGTTCCCTTTAGGTTATTCGTTCGACTCAGAACAGTCCGAGTTTCTAAACATGGGATTCAGATTCGTGGGTTTGATTTCCATGATCGATCCACCCCGACCTTCTGTACCCGATGCCGTTGCCAAGTGCCGCTCTGCTGGGATCAAAGTGGTAATGGTTACTGGGGATCATGCCGTAACGGCTACTGCTATAGCTAGAGCTGTCGGAATTATTTCAGAAGGTAACTCCAAAATTTTAATTCTTGGATAGTTAGATTCGACGGAAGTTAATTCTGTTTTAATTAACTCTAACAACATTATTTCAGACAATCTGACCATTGAAGAAAAAGCTGAAAGAGTCGGATGCTTGGTCGAAGACATTGACCCCAAAACTATTAAAGCAGCTGTGGTATCCGGAGCAGAATTAAAGCTTCTAAACGCCGAACAACTTAAGAACCTTCTGATAAACCACACAGAAATTGTCTTTGCTCGTACGTCACCAGAGCAGAAGTATGTGATTGTTGATGCCTTTCAGCGTCTTGGTCATGTTGTGGCTGCAACAGGCGACGGTAAATTGATTGATTTTGATACGTCAAAGTCTAGAAAATTACGATAAAACCGCCTATTTTTGACTCTGCTAAAGGTGTCAACGACAGTCCAGCTTTAAAGAAAGCGGATATTGGGATAGCGATGGGGATGACGGGAACGGAAGTAAGCAAAGAAGCCGCGGATTTGATCTTGATGGACGACAATTTCGCTTCGATCGTTACCGGAGTCGAAGAGGGTCGGCTAATCTTCGATAATTTAAAGAAACTAATAGCCTACAACATGGCCGATAACATTGCTGAAATGTACTCCGTCTGGATGTTCATGATCCTCCGAATCCCTTTACCCATGGGGACAATTGCAATGCTACTTAGCGTCTTGGGGACGGATGTCTTTCCGGCGATAAGCATCGCATACGAAAAGGCAGAGGCGGATATCATGAAGCTGAAACCTAGAAACCCGAAGAAGCAGAAACTTGTCACGCCTCAGTAAGACGAGTTAAAAATTGATTATTAATTAAACTAATTTTAATGAGGAAAAATCATCCTATTTTTCTCAACTTTTTTCTTAAGGCTATTATCTTACACGTATGGACAAACAGCAGTTATTGAATGCTGTGCTGGATTTTTCTCCTATTTCGTAACCTACGCTGTCCAAGGGTGGCATCCCGGAAGGCTAATTGGAATTAGAAGGGAATGGGAGGCGAGAGCTATTAATGATCTCGAGGATAGTTATGGGCAGGAATGGGTTCGACAAATTATTAAATGCTTTGATATACATACATCGGGCGAAGCGTTTAAAAAATGCGAATATTTACTCTATTTATTACAGAGCTATCTTTCGAGACAGGATTTGGAATTGAACGCCCAGACTGCATTTTTCGTTGCAATTGTCCTCACTCAGGTAGCTAACGTGTTGTGTTGCAAAACACGGCGAGTCAGCTTGTTTAGTAAGGGATTGAGGTATGTTAAAGGATATTGGATTTTGGATTTCAATTTTTTTTAGCAAATGAGTTTAATCGGTTTATAGGGATGTCGGGTTTAAATGAGTATTTATTGTTCTCAAAGGAATTCACGGATGAATTTTGCCATGATTTTCGCAGTATTGCTCGCCAGCTTTCTTGTTTATACTCCCGTCATCAATGCAGCGATCAACTTTAGCAGTCTTAGGTAACACTTTACAATCAAATATGATTTTGAAATTACATTTTTGCATTTCAACTCCAAGTAACACTGGAACGAATTTATTTTTTCAGACCAGAATTATGGATCCCCCCTCTACCATTTGTTATACTTTTACTCGCTTACGATGAGATTAGAAAAGCATTGATCAGGAACTTTAGAAGTGGATGGATTCCTGAAGAGCTAGACACGTAGTTGTTTAAAAGGGAGAATTTTTGTGTTGATATTTCTGTTATCAGAACTCGAATTATTACAATAAAGCACATACACTACTTTGTATAAACATTCTCGAAGAAACACTTTCGATTTTTGTCAAGTGTATCAAAGGAGTAAGGCTCCAGAATAGTTTCTATCAACGAAACGGACTTTAGAAATCAAGAAATTATATCAAGAAATATGTTACCAATATGTAGTTCCCCGCACCCATTTCCCCCCACTTCACAACCCAATTTCTCAACAACCCTATCGAATTATAGCGAGATATTTAGATTTTCTTGTTTCAATTTTTTTTCTTGATTTTTTGGTGTATTTTATTTCTTATTTCTGCTTGGTCTATTGTTCAGGAATTTTTTAAACATACCAGATATAAAATTGGGCTACTAATTTGTATTGTCAGTAACGTTTGTATGAGTTGTAGATTCATCAGAAAAAAAGCTTTGGCTGTGACACCTCCCTTGCAAGATGCATATTAGAAATTTAGTGTAGTATTTTCATCCATCCATCCTGCAAATTTTTATAGTTTTCCTATTATTTATTTGTAATGACGATGACTTGAAATTTTGAAAACATGCCACTTCAAAAATGACAGATAATAATTTTTTGACAAATTTTCGGCATTTGATGGTTGGAAATGGCAATTAATTAAAAACACTTCTCTCATGATGAGTCATGCTAAAATTTACTAGTTTTTATTTGAAGAGCTGGTTCAAGTTTATTCAATGAGTTAACTGTGGTGGTAGCTTCCACAACTCTTCTTCAAAAAAGACATGTCAATTTTATTTTAAACTAGGCGTAAGCCCGGTAAAAACCGGGATCCTAGGTGGTGGGCTAGAAGTATGCCGTTAAAAATCCTTGAAACGTTGATATTGAAGATGTAGGAATGAAGTACGGTTAACCATTTTGACCCACCATCCACCTATCCCGGTTTTTACTGGGCTTACGCCTAGTATCTTAATACTATCATTGAACCCTGCCCCAAACACCCTTCGCTCTAATCGCTAATTCACACTCAAAAGGAGATACGTCCTCACCCCGTAAATTTGACAATGACCAAAATTAGACCTTTTGGCCGTCTCAAGGTCAGGGTGCCGAAATTTCGAAATTTCAGCAAAACCGAAAGATTTCTCGGCGAAAAAAGTTGTCAATCGATGTCACACGATAATTTTCAAATTTCGACGACTTTTATCGTTTCAAGGTCAAGTAGTCCAAATTTCAGAATTCCAACATAGCCAAAACATTTCTCGGAGAATGGCGGTGTAAATCGGTGTCTCACACTACCGATTTACGAAAAAAATTACATTGGGTCATATTAGCCCAGGTCACAGGTCACTGAATTTTAAAATTTCAAAATGGCCACCTCCCTCTAAAAATTATTTGTGAATTTTTGGCTAACTCAGTTTTTGAATAAGTCAACCCAGTAAGAAATGCATAGCTGGAACATCAGCTACAAATGGCCAAATATATGTATATGGATGTATAAGTACTCAACTGAAGCCTATTCGATAATAACAATTGCAGAGAATCAATAAAGGACACACTTCTCAACTTTTCCTAAATGCAAGTAAAACCGAATTCGGGTCCAAATATTGACCCCGTGGAAAGATGGATTGAACCAAGACAATTAATTTTAGATATTACTACAGAAATATAAACTCCTAATAATCACCTTAAAAACATATAATTATTTTTATTGAAAATATAAATGTTTTTCAGTTCGGCTTGATATTCATTTCTTTCCTTTGTGACAACTCTTTTAAGGACTCATTTAAAGCTAGCATTGAAATATAAATTTAAATTAAAACAGAGATTATTACAATTTTTTTTTTAAATTGTACGTCCATTTTGCAAGAAAATTGGGTAAGAGCAAGATAATTTATTTCATGATTTTACACTTCCTGTTTACTTAATTTTCCGTTCCTATTTCATATTATTTTTGGTCTGCTTAATTTAATTACGTTAATATAAATGTTTTTTGATTTCGCGAATGCTATTTTTAATCCGTAGATTATTTTTCATCGGGAACCTCGCAATGAGCATTAACAAAATGAAGTTAAATTTAGTCTTAATTGGAACATTCGTAAGAGTCACTGCCATTTCAACGACAATAGTAAACTTTAACAACTATCTAAACCTCTTTTCCGAGTGTTTAATTCACATAATCAACTACAATGGAATTGATTTTGTGGAATTTGAACGACCAGTGATCCTGTCGCGGTACAATTTCGAGTACTTCAACCCAAACTGTGTTGAATGTGGTGTTAGTATCTTTAAGCGTCCAGTACCATATGGAGACGTTGTTTCCCCAAAAGAATTTAAATTTGCGTTCGGTATCATCAGATATCAATTGCCCTGTGACGCTCATTTCTATCTGTATCCCCCACCGAATGGAGAGTTATTTAACCAGGAAACCACCACCTATATCAGTGGCCTTATAATTCCTCCACAACTCTATGCGTTTCGGTTTAACGGCGTAAATTTTAACCTTTACGACTACGAAATTCCCGGGCGAATTTTTTCGAGGAGGTTATATCACATCCTTATTCAAAATCTACACTCCAACAGCGCGACTTGGAACTTGGCAATGACAAAAATCGAATTCAGTTATCCAGTATCGAATTTCCTCAAAATGGAGACAGGGGTTTCGAACAAATCCGAAACGGCCATTCTATCCGTTTCAATAGGATGCAAGGCATGTAGATCTCGAGTGCGCAGGTTCTTTCAAATTAAAAGCGCTACAACTGTTTGTGGCTCAGAAAACGAAGCATCATATATTGATTGCAGAATTGAAGAGGTTAATGCAGCCTTCAAAGAAAATACTTGGTATTTTGATTCAATGTCGGAATCATTTTTCCAACTGGTTAAGAAGAACAAGAATTCATATAAAACAGTCTTAGAGTCCTGGAACAGGGTTCTGCGGATATATAACGGGTTGATTCCGTTCCGGGAATTAAAGGCCCTAACATCTGAAACGGGGCTTAGGGCCGAAGAAATCAAATTTGCCCTCCTCGTCGCCAATCTCACATTTACGGAATCATTTGATAATCCTGTTTGCAATGAAAGTAACACGAGATACTTTGACAACGAGGTGGAATTCTGCGATTGGGCAATGGGGCCACCATGGGTCGTATTTGATGTTCCAAAGGACATAACGCTCTCCATCAATCAAGACTACTTTACATTCCTTTCCTGTGGCCGAGTTGAAAGTACAAGGATGTCGTTTCGAGGCTTCATAGATGCATTTGATGGTTGGACCTGGATTCTGATTGTTGTCACGTATTTGGTACTAAACGTCTTGGGGTTAAAATACATGACTTCACTTACTTCGTTTGACATACTACGTTCCATAGCGGGGAGTCTGAAAATTTTAATCGATCAGGCAGATCGTGGAGCAAGTAATGTACAAAAAATCAGTGTCCGATATTGGACCTGCGGTTCAGCCATTTTAGGAGGGCTGATGTTGAGCATTGCCTACAAAGGGGATAACATCAGCTCATTAACTGCTGCCTTTGAACCACTGCCTTTTACTTCGTTCACCCAGCTTATCCAGAATAATTACAGTATTTTTAGTTCAATTGATACGGATTATAAAAACATCACTGTTTTGTTCATGTTGGATATAGATGCGGACTTGGTTGACTTCACAGAATTTGGTATTACTCTTCGATTGGCAGGGAAATATTTTAAAGATAAATACGGTGTTAGTAACAAAATAGCTCATCATCCAATTGAAGCCAAATTCCTTTCGGAAGGATTATTAAACTTTTCGTACCTCAGTGTCTTGGACGCTTGCAATAATGTTGCGCTTACAGGCTGGTCTTCTATATTAAGGCGGATTGAGATGAACTTAAGAGGGATACCTAGATCCGCTAATGACTACGTTTCTGTGGGAAATGAGAACCTGTTTCAGAATCATATCGGTTGGAGACTTAAGATGTGGAAGCATCCGAGCATTTTTAAGAGATTTGACGCAATGCAGGAATCGGGGATTTATCAACAGTGGGAGAATTACAAGGACTTCATCGAAAACATACGGTTCAACTTTGATAGATCTTATAAGAAATTAAAAATGAAGGAACCATTTCCTCTTACAATTATTGGTAATACTGCCACTGTTTTTGTATTGTTTTCATTTGGATTAGGTACTGCGATACTTTTTTTTCTTATGGAAATAATTAAAATTCTACAATTTTCTCCAAAGAGATTTTACTTGAAAACTAAATCTCGAATTTTGTTTGCAATATTTGGAAAAATTCATTCGGTATTGCTTTGGATCGAAGGAAAAGGATATGCAGATCCTAGTGTTAAGTTTTGAGCGACCTTATATTATATTATGCATGTTATGTATATGTTAAAAATAGTAGTTATTAATTTTTGTTGTTAAAATTTATAATATTACTAGGACACCACAGGGTCATAGTGTGACATAAACGTTAATAATCGATAACTTTAAACAAAAATGATCAGAAAAGTAAGCTAAATTAACTAAATTTAGTGACAGTATTGTACCCATAAGCCATTGTACCTCTATCTGGTAATGCGATGTTTGCAATAAATAATAGTAATATCTGAATTAAGCAAAATGATATAAAATACTGGAACTAAAACTTGAACCGAGGCAACGCCTTGCAAGTGGATAACAAATAACCCAGAAACCAGATGGAGAACATCAAGCAATTTTAGAAATTGAAACTTGACTTTAAACTAAACTTTTATAATCAATATATACAATTATAAAATATAAATATGGAATGCATTATAATGTTGAACATCAGTAAGGTTTATTAGTCCTTCCTTTGTAGTACATTTGCAAAAATCCGGTCGTGTGATATCAATATTGTAGGAACGTTTGATCGTTAGATATATTTATATTTGCGTGAATTAAATTTACTTCCCAGTAAATTTAATTTTTCCATTTAAGTCTATACATTTAAAACAGCTACTTGGCAGCCAGAAAAATATAATCCAGCAGTTCGCAGTTTTGCTCTTTACGTTTTCCCTATTTCCTCTTCTACGATGATTAGAAATTTAAACCAATACCTAAGCGTGTTCTCAAACTGCCTGATTCATATCATCAACTACAAAGGGGTAGATTTCAACCCGTTCCAATCCCCTGTCCTCCTCACAAGGTACAGCTTCTTAATCAAATATCGAAACTGTACCCAATGCACTGCCTACAAGTTGAATATCCCGTATGGGGACATTTCCTCACTTCCGAAAATTAAGTTCTACCTTAACAAGATGAAGTACAGCATTTCTTGTGATACGCATCTCTACATAAACCCACCTCCGGATGGACAGCTCTTCAACCAACGAGAATTTTTTACACAAATGGTGTTTCTGGACGGATTGATTATCCCCTCACGCTTTTATGCATACCATGTCAGTACGTTGAGATTGCATGCTTTGAGATATGGTGTTTCGAACATGATGTACACACGAGACCAGTACCACATCCTAATACATGATAGAAGGACGAGTAGTTTAATGTGGAATTATGCTATGACCAGGGTAGAATACATTAATCCAATTTCAATTTTCCTCAAAATGGGCACAGCCCCATTCGGCAGAAGCTTTGAAGACCAAATCGTCTCGACAGAGATTGGATGCAAAACCTGTGGGGCAGCTATTCGGATGTTTTTCCCATGGAATTTCAATTTCGGAAACAAATCGAATCTCAGAGATTCATTTAAGGTCTCAAAAATGCAGTCGTTGGATAACAAGTGGTTAGTGGATTACAATTCGAATCATTTCTTCCAGCTAATAGGAAAGAGTATAAGTGCTCGCAAACTGGTCATTGATTCCTGGAATGCACTACTCACGGAAAACCCGTTCCCGTTCACAAAATTTAAAGGCTGGAAATCCAAGATTGCTTTTGGCATTGATTTAATTAGTTTTGGATTGGCATTCCCAAATATAACGTTGGACAGTATGAAATCAAATGCATTTTGTAAGGCAGCAATGGCACCCGTAAACGAGGACATAGGCTATGACGAAATCAATTCTTCGCTGAAGACAGTTTACAGTAAAGAATGTGACGACGAGTTGCAATTACCGATCGTCATGTTTGGCGAATTCTCCGATCTCACATTTCAGCAGGATGTGGATGAGTTTACGTTTCTAGCCTGTGGCAAAGTTGAGCGAATGGAGATTTCATTCATGGGATTTATTACTGCCTTTGACGATTGGTCATGGACTTGGATTTTAATTCTCTATATTGGGATAAGGCTTGTCTTAAATTGGAAGAAAGCTGAGCAGTTTCCTTTGAAATACGTTGTTGCTGTTGTAGAGAGTTTGAAAATTTTAATGGAACAGGGGGACAGGGATGCTAGAAATGCGGAAAGAATAAATTACCGGTACTGGATCTGTGGTTCCGCCATCCTGGGTGGAATTGTTTTAACTAATTGCTACAAGGGGGATAACATCAGTACTTTAACAGCTCCTTTGGAGCCGTTACCATTGGAAAGATTTAACCAGTTGTTAAAGTACAATTACCGCATTTTCAGCCCTCTCGAGGAAGGAAGCAAAGCGACGATAAACCAGCATCCGATTATATTGGACTTTGTGGATGATTTTACAGATTTTGGTAGGATCAAAGGGAAAGTTGAGCTTGGTAATTCAAAGAAACTCGAGAATGTGATTAGATATCACCCCGAAGAATTAAAGGAGGTCCTACAGGGTGTTTATAATTTCTCGTATTTTGATGCTCTTTACCAATGTGACGATATTGCTGTAGCTGGATGGTCTTCTAATTTGAAATTGCTAGAAATGAAGCTTAGGTCTTCTAAATTTTATGGAAAAGGGCAAATATCGTCGGGAAAAGAATACCTTTTTGAAAAGACTTGGGGATGGAAAATCAGGAGGTGGACGAACAGGAATATTTTTAGGAAACTGGCTGCTCTCAGCGAATCGGGACTGCTTTTGCAGTGGCAAAAGTTTGAAGCGTTTCTGGAAGCGTTGGAGTATAAATTTACAACTGATACTGTTGACAATAGCTCAATTAGTAGCGAAATGTCGCTTAAATTAAATGGGAATTTAGTTTCAATATTTGTGATTGCTGGTATTGGTTTAGGCATAAGTTTCGTAGTTTTTTTGTTTGAATTCATGTTTTGGGTTTCTGGCAGATGTCTTTATAAATGACTAATGTTGTTTGATGTAAATTATGGAGTCGAAGTTTAGGTTTGTGACTAGAATAATTTAAAAAAATACTTGTAAATATTAACCATGCCGTACTTTAAATTGTGTGTTAGTTAATTAAATGTTTGTAGAATTATCTAATATAATGATTCACTAGTACCACTCTAGACATTTCTCCAAGCATTTCTGCATTCATTAATACGATTTTCTTCGAAATTGTAGAACCAATAAAAATTATGAGCGTTTATGCAACTCCTATTACTTACAACAAGTAGGGACAACAAAAAATGCCAGCTAAAAATAATCAAAATATAAAGCAAAATATGCAGCTAAAAAGGCCTAAATATGCAGCTAAATATGCAACTAAAAAAGTTAAAAGTATATCATTTGAAACAAAAATAGCATAAAAGTCATTAATTCTTAAAAAATTCTCTAATTATATACAATCAGAACATGTAGCAATTCACAACTACAAAAAGTTTTAAAGGGAACTCCAGTTTGATTTTCTTAAAAATAAATTTAATTTTTTGAATGCTAAGTTTAAAAAAAATTTCAAAATTTAAAAAAAATATTTCACCCCAAAAGAGAAAAAAATAACTTGGATTTACATAAATTATCCCAAAAGTCAGCTATTTTGATACTCAAAAACCCTAAAACAGCCAAATATGCAAAATATGTAGCTAAACGGTAAAACATGCAAAAAATGCAAAATATGAATGGCTCTAAACTTATTGTAAGTGCCACAAGTAACCCTACAAAGTCTCATGGACGTAGGTGAAACGGGAATAATTGCATTTTTGCATATTATGTTGTCCCTACTTGTAAGGAACAAGGTGGCCACGTCTTTTATGTTTTTCAAACCATGTTTAACTTGGAAAACTGGTTACAATAATATGCATAGCAGGTGATGACAAAATTTCGCAAATATTTAATCAATACTTAAAAACTCCATCGGCACCTGTACAAAAATATATCCAACGAGAGGCCGTCGAAGTATTGAAAATTGAAATACAACCGACCAAATAGGAAAAATCTCTCAATGTGGAATGACAAACAATTCTAATGATATACTAACAGTTATTAGCGTCCAATGTAAATGAAACAAAAACACGAATTTAAAATGTTTTTAGAGTTGTTAATTTACTTAATATTGTAATAGCGACTGTCATAGCCTGTCTTTGGCCCAACCGTGTGTAAATCCCAAGAGTAAAATATACAGTATCAAAACAGTTTTGAATTCCACGTCGTCCAGTTACAGTTTTTGAAATTTAATCAAACCTACTTTAAAATTGAAATGCACGAAGTCGTCATTGAAAATCATCTCTTGTAGCATGCTGCGGTTTAGGATACTAAATAAACTACTCAAGAAGTTTACACATTTATGAATTTTAACATGTGAGTTAAGACAGGGTTAACAATAATGAAGTTAAATTCAATTTTAATTGGCATATTCGTAAAAATCACTGCCACTTCAACCATAATAGTTAACTTCAACAACTATCTAAACCTCTTTTCCGAGTGCTTAATTCACATCATCAACTACAACGGTATGGATTTCATAGCATTTGAAAGGCCAGTTATCTTGTCGCGGTACAATTTTGTTTACTTCAAACCAAACTGTTCGATATGTGGATACGGTATCCCTAAGCGTCCTGTACCTTATGGAGACGTCGTTTCCCCAGAAAAATTTAAATTTGCTTTTGGTTTCATCAGATATCAATTCCCCTGTGATGCGCATTTCTATCTATATCCCCCACCGGATGGAGAGTTATTTAACGAGGAAAACACAGCCTCGATTAGTGGCCTTATAATTCCTCCCCAACTCTACGCGTTTAGGTTTGACAGCTTAAGTTTTGACATTTACGACTACGAAATCCCTGGGCGAATTTTTTCCAGGAGACTGTACCACGTTCTTATTAAAAATCTTGATTCCAACAGCGCGACTTGGAACTTTGCAATGACAAAAATCGAAAGGGATTATCCAGTATCGAATTTTCTCAAAATGGAAACGGTGGTTTCGAACCGCTCCGAAACGATCATTCTATCCGTTTCAATAGGATGCAAGACTTGTAGATCCCGAGTGCGCAAGTTTTTCCAAATGAAAAGCGCTGCAACTGTTTGTGGCTCAGATACGGAAGCATCATACCTTGATTGCAGAATTGAAGAGGTTAATGTAGCCTCCGAAGAAAGTACTTGGCATATGTTATCAAGGTCTGAAAGTATTTTCCAACTGATTAAGAATAATCAGAATTCCCTTAAAACTGTCTTGGAGTCCTGGAACAAGGTTCTGCGGAAATATAACCGTTTGCTACCGTTTCGACAATTGAAGACCATAACGTCTCAAACGGGTCTCAGGGTCGAAGAAATCAAATTTTCACTCCTCGTTTCCAATCTAACGTTTACAGTACTTGTTGAAAATCCCGTTTGCAATGCAAGAAACACACGATATTTTGATGAAGACATGGAATTCTGCGATTGGGCAATGGGAGCACCGTGGATCATTTTCGATGCTACAAGCGACTTAACGCTTGTTACTAATCAGGATTATTTTACATTTCTTTCCTGTGGGCGAGTTGAAAGTACAAAGATGTCGTTCCGAGGCTTCATAGACGCCTTTGATGGTTGGACATGGATCCTAATTGCTATAACTTATTTAGCACTCAACGCCTTGGGCTCAATTTCCACGTCTTCACTGTCTACATTTGACATAATAAATTCTATAACGGGGACTCTGAAAATTTTAATTGATCAAGCGGATCGCGGAGCGAGGAACGTACACAAAATCAATGTCCGATATATGACCTGCGGGTTTGCCATCTTGTGCGGACTTGTTCTGAGCAACGCCTACAAAGGGGATAACATCAGCTCATTAACTGCTGCTTTAGAACCACTGCCCTTTACTTCGTTCACACAGCTTATGCAGAATAATTACAGTATTTATAGTTTAATCGATACAGATTATAAATCAATCATACATTCATTTCTGTCGGATGTAACTGGAAACTTCGACGACTTCACGGAATTTGGTTCCGCTGTCAGATTGGCAGGGTCGCACTTTAAAGATGGAGCCGGTGTTAGAAATAAAATACTGCATCATCCACTCGAAGAAAAAGCTCTTTCGGAAGGATTGTCCAATTTCTCGTACCTAAGGGTCTTGGAGGACTGTAATAATGTTGCACTTACAGGCTGGTCTTCGACATTAAGAGAAATTGAGATGAATTTAAGAGTTATTCCTAAATCGACTAATGACTACGTTTCTGTGGGAAATGAGAACCTGTTTCAGAAGCACATCGGTTGGAAACTTAAGAAGTGGAAGCATCCGAGCATTTTTAAGAGATTCGACGCGCTTCAGGAATCGGGGATTTATCAACAGTGGGAGGAGTATCAGGACTTTGTTCATGGTATTGCTTTCAAGTTTGATAGTTCGGTGAAGAAACGTAAAACGGAAGAACCATCTCCCCTTACCATGAATAGTAACATTGCCACCGTTTTTGTTATGGTGTCTATTGGATTAGCTACCAGCTTACTATTATTTTTAATTGAAATGTTTTTGAGAATTTGCTAAACTACATTTTAAGAAATGTAATTTAAGAATGAAATACATCACTTTAAATAAATTGTAATGGGTAAAATGAGGCCTTTAGATAGTTTGGAGCTTTTTTAAATCAATGGGGTTTAAAGTAACAAAACTTGGGCCATTAAACCTACACATTTTTCAGGGTTTCGAGAGAGTATATGACCAATAAAGCAAACCATTTTTTTTTTCAAAATTGAACAATGATCTTGAAGTCGTTTCGTTTTGGTAAGGGCATTTCGAGTCGTTTTACAATATTTGAAGTCAATTAAAAGTTCATTTTGCATCTTTTTAGCCAATATCCGGGCGTGGAAAGGCTAACTGAACTTTGAATTTATTTGTTTACTGTCGTGTAACTATGTTTGTTTAACCCCTAACTTTAATAGGTACAATTTTGCACTTGAAAAATTTTCTAACGATCCAATTACGTCCACAGTTCAAATAATGCCATAAAATGAATAGAAACAAAGCAATTCAAGATGTCTTCACTTAGAAATTTATAAAATAGGGCAAGGTAAATTAGTCAGTTCAAGACACAATAAGCAGCTTTACACCAGAGGACCGAAAGCCTTCTGTATCCATTAGGAAACGCCAATACTAATAAATATTAGCTAAGCAATGATAAAATCTAATTTTTTCGTATTTAGTATTTGAAAATGAAATCTATTTTAATTATTGTCCTGCATTTAGTATTCCCAAACATTATATTCAATTCTTCCGCAAAGAAAATCATAAACTTTGGTAAATATCTCAGTCCATTCTCCGACTGTCAAATTCACATCATTAACTACAATGGTATCGATATCGATCCAATAAACCAACCAATCCTCCTAAGCCGATACACTATAATCATTCTGAACGAGACAAACAATGAGACAGGGCTTAAATTGCGAAAAATATCAAAAATAGCAATACCCTTCGGAGATATTGTCCCTAAAAACCAAGAATTTCCGTTTTATCGGCACAGGATGAAATATTCACTCTCCTGTGATGTTCATTTCTACCTTCACCCCCCTCCGACTGGAGGACCTCTTAATCAAGGACAAGGACTGCCTGCAGGACTCTTGATACCGATCCAGTTGTACTGGGCAAATTCGAATAGTTATAAACCAGACCTGAATGTCTTTGAAATTTCCAACAATGTTATCTCACGGGAACTGTATCATGTCCTTGTAAAAGATCAAAATGTGAACAACATAATGTGGAACTTTGCAATGACTCTCTTGATAAAGCATTTCCCGATTTCAAACTTCCTTGTGATGGAAACGAAAAGTTTGGACTCATTTGAAAGAGCGGGTGACTTAAAAATTGTGTCACTTGCAGTCGGATGCAAAGCGTGCAGATCAAATATCCGTCAATTTGTTAAACTGAAGACTCATTTTTTGGATAAATCGGATTTGCAAAATACCATCAGGAATATAAATTCTGTCGCAGAGAATTTGTGGGTTGTATTATCCGCTACGAAGGATTTTGCGGAAAATCAAACTGCGAATATGGCAAATATGGCGTCTTGGAATTCAATCTTTCGCCACGAAAGAAATTTAGCATCCTTCAGAAATTTTAAACAATTGAGAAATCAAACGGGTTTGGACATTGAACAGATCGCATTCGCTTCATTAATTCCAAACATAACTTTCACAAGTATTTTACGGAATCGATCTTGCAAACAATTCATCGGAATGGATGCCATACATTTCGACAGCAATAACGATACAAAAATCAGCGAACTTTGCGACGAACATTTTTTGCCACCTCTGATCATTTTTGATGACGTATACGATAGGATTTTCGCACAGAACGTTGAATACTTTACATTTCTGGCTTGTGGCAGAGTGGATACTACATCTATTTCTATTCATGGTTTCATATCTGCCTTTGATGGCTGGACTTGGGCTTTAATTTTGATAACCTACCCCACGCTTAGTATATTATTGACTGCATCTGGTCAAGGGGGGCTTAACGTTTCCGCATTTATAATCTCTATAATTAGCAGCATTAATGTATTAGTTGAACAAGGACAAAGTGGCATTAAAAGCCACTCGAGTCCGAATTTCCTACATTTAATTATTGGAGCTGCAATACTTGCAGCGGTTTTACTTAGTAATTTCTACAAAGGTGACAATATCAGCTCATTAACAATGCCACTCCAACCGATCCCTTTGAAAGAATTCGACGAATTGGTCAAGTTTAAATACGACATTTTTAGCCCGATTGAATCTAGTCGACAGTCGGCAGTAGAGTATGTGTTTGGCAGCGAATTTTTTAAGGTCGATTTCAACGAATATACGGAATTCGATAATTCTCTCCGGCTTCAGTCGACGATACTTTTGAAAAATGTCACTAAATTGGGGTCACTTATACAACATCATTCCGAGGAGGTTAGAAGTATCTCCGAAGGTGCATTTGACTTCTCGTTTCTGAGTATTTTAAATAAATGCAATGATACGGCAATAGCGGACTGGTCCTTGAAATTGAAGCAGTTGGAAATGAAGTTGAGGACCTTTATAAGGCCTCGGAATCAACAAATTTCTATGGGCAAGGAACATATTTTTCGAAGGACTACTGGTTGGAGAATGAAGAAGTGGATAGACTCCAGCATTTTTAGACGGTTGGATATTCTGTATGAATCTGGAATTTTTAATCAATGGAAAATGTACCAAGAATTTGTGGATTCCTTGGATTTCAAGTTCAAACATTTGGTCGACGGAATTTTTACGGATGATTGGAAACCGCTTGGACTAGGAGGAAATATGGTTACAATATTTTTTATTGTCGTCATAGGCTTGGCAATAAGTAGTATGATGTTGTTTGTTGAAGGTGTTATCTCGATGTTCCAAAAGTTCTGATGGAAACTATGTAAATTTATGTTTAGTGTAGTTTTTATTACACCAGGAATAAGTAAAAAGCTTTATTTTACGCGTCCATGCATCATCCATCCATCCATTAGAAAAATTAGGAATGCAAAGTTTGCTAAAAAAAGAATAAAATGTTACCTGTGCTTTTTTATTGTCTTCACCATTTTGGCTATAAAATATAAATATAAACATTAATAAATATTCAATCACATATTGATAACGCCAGTAATGCTAATGAAGGAAACATCTTTAAATATTGCTACACCTCTAGCACGTTTGTTCCTATTCGCTATTTGTTGTTTAAGTGCATGAAAATTTAATTTGGATAAAAGGTTTGGTAATCCATTTTGCGACGTATATTTGCTTTGACACAACTTGATCTGAAAATATTGAAGAACTTGAATCGTTTAATCGATTTAAAAACTCGACTCCATTAAAAAGATACCAACAATGATGTAAATATTTTAGTTTATAGAAAATAGGCGGTTAGTGCTGTATGGAATGAAGTAAGTATCGTATATTATTGCAGTGCACCTTTTATTGCCCTTAGTCTAGGGTTAAAATTCAACATAAACGGTAAAAGTCGGAATATTGAATAATGCATTTTTTTGTGTCGATGTTGTTAGTAATTTTGAGCCATTGTGTCATCTCTTCAACGGCAGTCATAATCAATTTAAACCAATATCTCACACCTTTCTCAAATTGTTCAATTCAAATCATAAATTACCTGGGTATGGGTTTCCACGGATTTGAAGTCCCAGTCCGTCTGTCTCGATACAACATTACGAACGAGGCTCTTCCTTATTGTGGTGAACGTTGTGGTATTGATGGTATTCCAATCCCTTATGGTGACATTTCCAACCAAAGCTCGGAAATAAAATCTTTTCAAAATTTTTTAAAGTACAAGAACCAGTGTGATGCACATTTTTACCTATACCCTCCACCCACCGGGGAATTGTTTAATAGAAGAACAATATTTCGTCAGCAAGGTCTAATTGTTCCCCATCGACTGTACAGCAAATATGTGGAACCCGTTCTAAAAGGAACTATTCTCCAGAATACATATACGATTTCCGTGCTAGCTTACTCACGTCAAATCTATCACGTTCTTGTAAAAAATCAAGAAGATAATAGTGACTTTTGGAGTATGGCAATGACAAGAGTCGAAAATTATTACCCCGTTTCGAAGTTACTGATAATGGATACATCTAGCCGTACGCGTACGACGATATCTGGGCTCGTTTCTGCTGAAATCGTCGCAGTCTCTATCGGCTGCAAGACGTGTAAATCGAAACTCCGGAAATTCATTCCATTTCCAATCGATTCTTTAAAATCAGGCGAATTCACCACTTCCGAAAAGCCAGACGCTTTAGAGGAGTGGATAGTGGACACCAAGTCATCTGGCTTGGCACTGAAACATTTCTTAGGAGACAATAGCACTGCTCGGAAATCAATCATGGATTCCTGGAATTCAATACTTCGTCAAAATGCAGTTAAATTTCGACATCTGAAAGAACTGAAGCTCAAGTACTACATGGAAATCGACAAAATCACCTTTGCCATTATCGTTCCTAATGTAACATTTTCTTCACACTCGGAAAATCCAGTTTGCGAAAAAGTGTTCGATAGTGGCGCTTATAGAGATCAAAACATTTCACAGTTTAACGAAAGGTGCGACACCGATTTTCAGCCACCCTGGGTCATATTCAACGAACTTTCGGATTTAGTCTTTGTGCACGATACGGATTATTTCACGTTCATTTCCTGCGGACGAGTAGAGCAAACCGAACGATCCTTTCACGGATTTACAGGTGCGTTTGATAAAGTGACCTGGATTCTAATCTTCGTCAGTTACACCGGGATTCGAATCATTTTGAATTATTCCAGTAAGGTACGAACAATACAAACAAAAGTCATTTACTCGATTATAGATTGTTTGAACATGTTAATCGAACAAGGGGATTCTTTAGCTAAAAATGAGCAAAAAGTCAGCTTCCGGTACTGGATTTGCGGATCAGCAATACTGATGGCCATAGTTCTTTGCAATGCTTACAAAGGAAAAAACATAAGTGCTCTAACAGCACCACTACAGCCAGTCCCTCTAAAGCTCTTTTCTCAGCTTAACCAATTTGGTTATCAAATTTTCAGTCCTATTGAGGAGAGGAGCAAACGAACGATTTGCTATTATCCCATGATGCAAGACTATGTAAATGATTTTACAGAACTTGGCAGAAGCAAAAATAACAGCATTGTGACAAAGTTGAAAAATATCTCTTCACTTCTGGAGTTAGTTCAACATCACCCTGTGGAACTACAAGAAATTGCGCAAGGGATTTACAACTTTTCGTATCTTGAAGTTTTACGGGAATGCAACAATACTGCAATTACAGACTGGTTATCCAATTTAAACTCGCTTAAATTGAAGTTAAAGCATTTTAAACCCCCAAATAGTCATCAGATTTCAATGGGAGAAGAAATGGTCTTGAAACGCAGTACTGGATGGAGATTACGGCGATGGATCAAGCTGAGTATTTTCAGACGAATGCATGGAGTCCAAGAATCTGGAATTTTTAAGCAGTGGCAAGATTACGAAGCGTTTATGACGCAATTGAACAATGCAAATGCAGATTTAATGGAACATGGGATGAGGGAAGAGACCCCAGCTCTTAAATTGAATGGAAATATTGTTAATGTTTTCTTTATTTGTGTTTTGGGGATGGGAATAAGCGCTGTTGTGTTTATTGTTGAACTGGGCTTAATTTTTCAGAGATCTTTTAGGTGTAAGACTAGGCTGAGATATATTTCACCTGTCAAGAAATAAAGATGTCGGTTTGGTCAAGTTAAGACTGTTTTAATTTTTTCATAACCAATGATATCCTGTGATAAGAAACCTGGTTACAAATTCCAAAATTGTATCGTTTTAATACACAAAACAAAATATATATCCCCGTTGTTATATAAGTACGATGGCGAAATTTCTTTCGTCAATTTCGTAATGGATACATGCACGTGTTTACATTTGAACCTTATTTCTGAATTGGCTTTACTCAGCACTTAAAAGAAGTACAAAGTATGGTATATATATATTGCTTTTGATGATGACGCAGTGATCGGACCACACGGATAAACCAGATAATTTAATTATGATCAGAAATACTCTCTGATGTTATTGAGTTGATATATTGTTATCGAAACAACTGACAGGCATCAATCGTTATATATTTGTATTGGGAATGTGACAGCATTTACAGTTTGATTGAGGGGGTATTCGATGCTTTTGCTGGTGATTGTATATGGCTATTCTTGCTCTTCGAAAAACACAGTAGCAGATAATTTGTTTTTGCAGCATCTCTGTAACCGTAGTGTCTTTTTGTGATGTAGGAATGAGTACTTTAAAAATTCTACTTAATTATTTTAAGCTTTTGAGAAGCCATTATTACCGTCGTCACATCGCCAGAGGACAGAACGACACAATACACCTTGGTTTATTCCGACTCATTGCATATTTGCATTCAAATTTGAATGAAAAAACTGAACGTAAAGTTCCACTAGTAAATTTTCAACAAGTTCTAAACCTAAACAAACCCGATTAAGGTAAATATTCATGCCAGTTCATAACGATGTACGAAACAAAAAACGACTAGAAAAAGCCACAAATTTATAATCTGTATAGTATAGAAGTTCTTATTATTTGAAAGTACATGTATACTAAAAAAACAATCCTATACTTCATATTTCTGTATACCCATACCCAAGTGTGCAAGTACAGTAGTTCGGCTCATTAATAAGCACATTAAAATCCCTTTACCTTTGGTTACTATTTTTAAGTGTCATAAACTAATGCTTGGATGGACGTATTAACCGCATGCTACTAATAATTGTTCCTTAAACTGGATTCAAAACAAGCAAATGAAGGGATAAACAAATTGTACATGGGAATTCCCAGAATGACAACAACAGGCAACAGGTAACCGTCGACGGACAGTCACATTTTTGTTTCCAGCTGCCTTTAGTTCCTACAGTTGACAGTATCCACTGAAAATAACTTTTCAAGAAGTGACCGAAGATTAAAATAAATTTGACAGTTTGAACAACACCAATTTTAAAGCCTATCTACCTACATTTGTTGTGCTTTTGTTTGACTTGCCATGACACTGCACTATATCGATATGGTTCGAAGTTCGAACTGAAAACTGATGACATTTGATTAAATTGTATGATTGTATGATATACTCGAACTCGACAGTGAACAGCTATGGATTCAAAGTTTAATCTAAATTATGCATATACAGCCTTGGGGTGTGTGTTGCAAGGACATGTATCAATTTCTGATTCAACACCTCACGCTATCAGTCAATGTCAATGTCAACTGAATTGTTGTCTCTTGGAATCGGTATCAATGAATCGATGGCTTGGCTACTGTAATTTCCACTTCTTTTTCGCTAATTATCGAATTTCATCATGAAATTTGGGATTCAGCAAAGATACATTGACAGTATTAAAGGTGCTTGAAAAAACGTTTTAATTCGACAGGTCAACTCCGTTTAAAATCCTTCAATCCATCGCATTACTTTTGGCCATAAAATATAATGTCAATGTCCTGTACATTTGGAATTTAAGGAAAAAGCCCTAAAAATAGAGCTCGCTGTATTGACAACTTGACAGTATATTGTAATGTTCTAACCTTTGCCCATAGTAGTCCCACCATAAAAAAACGTTTAGTGATGTTGTAACAACCCTTTCTTATCACCTGGACTCTTGATTCAGGATTCTGATGGATCGCAGTTATCTTCCATACCATCTTACATTAAAAAATGTGAAATGACGAAAATCCTGAAATATCGAGTATCAAGTATTATTTTGCCGTAGTATTTGAATGGAAAAAACTGGGTATATAAAAGCCCGAAGCACAGAAGGCAATTTACTTCACTCACAGTTTCGAAATCCAATCAAAATGGAATTCAAGACTTTTGCTCTCGTTGCAATCCTCGGCTTTGTAGCCGCTTGCTCCGCCCAGACCTTCTTCGAAGAGGAAATCGAAGCATGGCATTTCCATACTTACTTCTTTGAAGTTAACGACCGTATGGTAGACCAAGCTTTGACCCTTAGGTTTGTTTAAAAAAAAATTATTGAATTTAATAAAGATTAAGCGATACATGCGATCTAGGAAAAATTAAATCTCCAGAAAGATTGATTTTAATCCTTGTGTTTAATTTTTTTAGGCGAGCTTTGAGGGCTAACATTGACGATGGAACCTTCCCTGAATGCTCTTTGAATGAGATCGCTCTCGGCTGGGATGGTAAGTTTTAGCCATTTTGACGTCGTCGTCTAAATTTTGATCATTTTTTTCATGATTTTTTATTTATTTTTAGGACCTCATCCAGTTTCTCAATACGAGTTGTGCTGCAACAAGACATCGTTCGCCGTTGCTCACTCTTATTTCACCCAGAATCACCAGAACCTGTCCGTCTTGGTTCACCCCTTGACCATCTTCGATCAGGATGATCACGGTATCCGAGCTTCTTGGATCGGAAAGGAAACGGTTATCGACATCGAATTCTTCGACGAGTACCCAATTCTCCCAACTCCACGAGTTTGCCCAGTCTACCCACGATACTCCGATGAGCTCCCAACCATGGAGAACTACCGATACAAGGAGAACATCCCTGGAACCGAATACTACAGCCGAAATGCCCTTACCATGAAGAACAAATTGTAAATGGGAAGAGCGAGGTTCGTCTGAGAAGTTTTTAAAATCCGGACTTGAAGAGAATTGGAAAAGAAGCGATTTTGTGTTTGATGTTTGAATTCATCAACTCGAATTTGCGGAAATGTAAAATGTAAATATTCGCACTAACTTAATTTTGTATGATCTACTGATTGCAATAAATATGAATCCATCAAATGCATCTACTGTTCGAGTATTTTTGCTTTGTAAATTTATAGCATGTGCATGTATGTATGTCTTCAAGTTTAACGACGAAGCCAAATGATTTTGTTTCTATTTTTTTACGTATATAAACAATATGTTGAAGTGTTTATCAAAATAGAATTATTGGTTTAGCTCTTAAGCAAAACCTTGAAATAAGCACTTATTTGTTTGTTTGCTAACTTCTTCAACCGAGTTGAAGAAATAACGTTTCTAGCGTGCTCGTGCTACGTGCTCTAGCCGTTCCGAAAATAACATTTTTCATCGTATTTGCGACAATTACAAGTTTGATGACGATACAAACTGGTTTGCTTTTGTTATTTGGTCAACCTAGAATGTCAAACTTTTAAATGGTGTAAGTCATTTCCGGTCACAACAAATATTTTTTCCCCAAGATATCATGTAACATGATCTCAAGCATGGGAAGAAAAACAGATGCCCTATTAATCATCCAGTTTATAACAAGTTTTCTACATCTCCTCATCCGTGGAGTAAAATTAGATCTGTCTGAGCTTACTCATCCCAGTATCCTGTATGGATATGACAATATTCCCATTTTTATTACTAACCTAACCCAACAATTCAGAAAAAAGTCGGATCATTTTCGCTTTCAGGAATTATTGAATATGAAAAACCATGAAAAATCGGTTGATTGCAAGTCTGTAAAGTTATAGTGTTTCTTTACCATGTTCTTGGACGCCTGACTACTTTAATTTGTTTTAGCACATTACTTAATGTGGAGGTAGACGCATCTTGCAGTCTGTATCCGACAAAAAATTATCGTTTTTTATCATACCTATTCGAGTTATCTATTCGTATATTGTACATATGTACATAACTCCCCGACCTTGATTATTTACCATTTATCTGAACTGTTGGAAGTGAAGCTTATTATTATGAGTTGTAGTTTGTGGTATACTTTATTTGTCGCAGTTAAATTTGATTTTTGAGTTTTAATCCCGATATTTTAATGATTTTATTGTTGGGGTTTGGGTCACAGAAATTCATATTGTCGGCAATAAAATGCGTATCAAATTGTCGCTTGACTGTTTGTGGTTTCACAGTGCATAGTGTTTATTCACATTATTCATTAAATCTTTGACGAAAGGAAATCAATTGTAAGTGAATAATATATACTGCTTCAGTGGCGTGTTTTATATAAAAATGGGTCAAGTTTGACAGCCGTCTTTTGTCATTTCAGATATCATTTCCAGCTTCCATCCAGGCAGGACTCGTATTTATTTGTGTACCATATTTTCCCCCACTCGGTCTTTATCTCCGTCGATTCCGCCGTCCATTGCATTGCCCAAGTTCGGAATGTTTTTGCAGAGAATCGATTTTTATTTACTTTCAGTGTTGTAGAACAGTGGGACTGTTCAAAAGGTCTGAAGCTTACAATTAGGTTAGATAAATGAATAGTCGAAATTAAATTCCTCGCCGTCAATAAAGGTTTGTAAAATTGGAACCCCTCTCGTCAAGTCATACGTATCAATTGGTGGCATCATAGACATAGAGCAAATTGTATGTCAACTGCAGTTCCTGTGGTAAGCAAGAAAGCATATAATATATTCAATGTTTGTATTTGTGTCTACTTTGCAGTTTTAATGCTTTTAGTAGCGTATAAATAGAGCTAACTTTAAAAAGATATAACGGGAGTTTTTTATACCTGTGCTGGGAAAAAAATCTGTGAACCAGTCAGGAACCGTACTCAATAGACGCCTAATATGTAAATACTTATTTTAAAGCCCTTGTGTTCGTTGACTCGCCAGGTAAAAAATGTTTCGTCCTCTATAGCGAACCGGAGCCCCATGCTAATGCATAATGCAATTGACTCTATATTATGCTACACATATAGACGAAACGAGTTTTACCCGGCGAGTCAACAAACACAAGGACTTAAAAGATCCCTATGCCCCCTTTCTCAACGGTCAACCGTTCGGTTCCGACTCCTTTACAGTACAGATCACGATCGTAATTCAATAAAAATATACGAATTAAAGCTTTGGTACAATTTTGTTGCAGAAATCCTCGGAAATCGATAACCTATAAGGACTGGCCAGAAAAATGCTTCAGGATTCGACATGGATCCACCTCCGGATCCCATTCTCCTTCCGGTTGGCTCCAATCTACCTCTTCGCTTGGAGTCAAATGGAGTCCCCGTTCAGTCTAACAGCGTTCCTCATCTTCCTCATCCTTCACTTCCTCTTCTATCCCGCGTCGAACGGATACAACAGCTATTTCGACAAGGACGAGGACAGCATCGCTGGAGTGGAGAAACCCCCACCGGTCACCGATGAGCTATATTACGTCTCCCTCCTCCTGGACATCATCGGCCTGATTTTATCCGCCCTCTTCATCAATTCTGCATTTTTTTGGTTTTGTTTCACCGATACGATAATGTCAAAGTTGTACAGCCATCCTGGAATCAGGCTCAAGGGCCGGCCTGTCATTGGCTGGTTGACTACTGGATTCTTTCAAGGATATTTCACGTTCCTCGGCATCCTCTCCGGATGTTCGGACGAGGGTTTAAAGTCCCTTGGAGAACCCAGACTGCATTTCGCAGGACTATTGACCTCAATAATCCTCCTTGGGATTTACCCTTTGACCCAGGTGTATCAACATAAGGAAGATGAACGGAGAGGGGACATCACCATGAGTATTTTAGTGGGGGTTAAAGGGACGTTTGTTCTGGCGGGGGGATTCCTCGTCTCGGCTGGTGTTGGATTTGTAATATTTTTCAGTCTTTATTATTCCAATTTTGCGACTGTGATTGTAGTTTTTGCTGGGTTTTCATCCCCGCTAGTGGTGTATTTTATTTATTGGTTATCCTTGGTTGTAATCAGTGAGAAATGGGCTGATTACAAACATACGATGGATATGAACCTAATAGCAGCCTTTTCTATGAATCTGTTTTATATTTGGTTGACATTGTATCCATCTCGGAGTGATAAACTGCGATAGATTATGCATTTTTATTTGTAAACACCGGTGCCTTGGGTTGTTTGTTATGAACTTGTTGTTATCTTATATGTTTTTAGTAAATAAATTAGGAGACCGGTTCAAAAACTTCTGAAATATTTATTAGCAATTTTAGGTACATCTCAAACGAAATAATAAGAATGCGATAAAAAACTAGAGACGTAAACGATTTGTATAGTGTATATACTCTTTTAAATATAATTTTGAAGCGTTTACCAATTACCACTCAAACGGAGATTCGTCGTCTCTGAAACAATAGTCGAAGATTACTTCGTTTTTTTTTGGAGTTTTTTTCTTGCTCAGAATGAGGAATGTTGGCTTTTCTTTGTTTATTTACGTCTTAAACTGGAATTCGATATGATTTGGTCATGGGATGCAAAAGTTTATTTTGCATGTGTAAAATTCTTAATGGTAATCAGCAGGGACTAATTTCACAAGCACACTTTATGCTGACAGGTTGGAATTGCTAAAGCCAATTCTCTTAATCCATAATATTTGCTGTCAAAAAATAAGATAAGCTTGATGGGAATTTAATGAAATCCCAATATGGTCATATGTTGTCCAACAAAGCCGTTCAGAATTTCCTATTATCTCCCTTTCGTCACCTGCTCTGCTATCTGCTCTTGAACTTTATTCTGGAATTCCATGATTTTAAAGCATGGTCAGTTTGCGTAGGGGATAATAAATATTAAAAAAAACAGGGTACGAACAATGAATAATGGACAGGTTTTTTGGAGTTCTTAGGGGTTGGGGGTCAAAAGGTCAAAACAGTTAAAGCCGAACCTCCATTTGTCTGTTTTAAGTTCTGGGAAGAACACTAAATTTCTTGAGGACAATTCGGACAATGAAATTCGTAGTAAAACCAAAACACAAATAATTCTATATTTCATAAGTTAGAAATTCAATCGCAATTTCATGGATCAGGGGTTTTCATGGAAAAACCCAGCGTTCATTTTTTCTTGATTGAATGATTACCTCTGCTTTTTAGGGTCGGCGATACACGGATTACTTCACCATGCCACTTAATAATCCGCACATCACAAATCACGATATTATCTACTTAATCTATTTGAACAAACAAACTTGCTTAACGTAATTGTTCATAATTTATTATGAAATAACAATAACAATTGCAGACAAATATAATCCTGTCATCATTTCTCAATTCTTCATCAAGTCTGGTATTTGCGTATATTGGTAGATTTCAATGAATTTGATATAAAAAGGAATGTAAAGCAACTTAAAAAGACCAGTACGTTGTTTATATTGTATCGGTTGTGGACTTGATTTTTGTTTCTTGAGGGACAATTACAATTTAAAATGCAGGCTTTTAGAGTCGCAGTTCTTTTGATGGTCATTGCAGTAGCATCTGCATCCGTTGTTGGCCGTTCATCGAAGGTTGCAGGGAAGAGGCTCATCAAAACCAGTGAGACTGACCCTGGAAAATGGCTTACCGAAGAAGAGGTCCTTTCTCTTGTCCAGACTAAGGTTCATTTCATGGACATTACTGACAGGAGATATCCAGTCATTGCTGCTAATCCTGCTCCAAATGGTAAGTAAAAGATTAAACAAAGATAGATCACACGGTTCGAAAAAATATTTTCATCAACATCAAGGTATCTTATTCATGAATGAGCAGGCCCCCGTAATACATACATCCCTATGCTTTGTTGGAAGGAAAAATAAAAAGTCCTTACCCTCGTTGACTCGCCGGGTAAAACTCGTTTCGCCATCTACGACTCAGTCCCATGTTAAAGGGAATGGAATACATACTGCCATATATAGAGGAAATGAGTTTTACACGGCGAGTCAACAACCCCAGAGGCTTTAATTAAAAAAGAAACCTTATAGAACGGCTAGGTTGTATCAACATGTGAACAATAAACTCCGTCCAGAAGAGTGACCCCTTTGAGAACAACGAAAAAAATGCAATCCTAAAAAAATGTCGTTCGAAAAACGTTATTATTTTTTAATCAATCCGCATTATCAATTTGCAGCCTTCCCCACCGGTGTCCAGTACGAATCCACCGTCTTCTCCGCAATCCCATTCATTGACATTACACGGATTGAGAACTTCATTGTGGAATTCAGTAACTTCCACAATCGATACTACAACAACGCCAACGGAGTCGAAGCTGCCGCTTGGCTCTTGAACCAAGTCAATGCCACAATCGCTGCCAGTAATTACACCGGAAACGTCAGCGTTCGGGCTTTCCCACATTCCTGGCAACAGCCCAGCACAATTGCCAGAATCGAAGGAACTGAACCGGGCCTCATTGTCTTGGGTGCCCATATGGATTCCATTAACTCCCTCACTCCCGTCAACGGAAATGCCCCGGGTGCCGACGACAATGCTTCTGGTAGCGCTGCTCTTTTGGAAGCATTCCGATCTCTTTTGGTAAGCGGTTTCCTCCCAAAGAAATCCATTGAATTCCAGTGGTACGCCGCTGAAGAGATCGGTCTCCGAGGGTCACAGGATATTGCCCAGGAGTACTACGACGAGAAGGTCAATGTGACCTCCATGTTGAACTTTGACGTTGTCGGATTCAAGTCCCAGTACACTGAAGTCTCCTTCCTTAGCGATTACACGGACAGAGATTTGACGGCGTTCCTCCGATTGGTTGTCGAAGCCTATCTCGAGTACACGTGGACGAGCTCCGTTTGCGGATACGGTTGTTCGGACCATGCTTCTTGGAATAGTTTCGGAATCCCTGTTGCCAGTCCTTCGGAACCAGAGCTGAGCCCTTATATGCACACGATTAGGGACACGATTGACACTGTTGATTTCAATATGGTTAAGGAGTTTGCTAAACTTGCTGCTGCTTATGCTATTGAACTTGGTGAGCCAAGGGATTAACTGAGACATGGGGTGTAATTTTAGATATATTTTTTAGGAAATAATAAATGACTTGGAAAAGAGCGTTGCAAATGTAATAAATCAGTCTCAATAAAATCAACCAAATACTATCAACATAAAATAAGATTTAAAATCCAGAAGAAATGGTGTATTCTCCATCTATTTCCTCTTTGCATACTATACTATTTTGCATTAATAACTTTCCATACTAACCCATTATTTTACCGTTGTCTTTCATAAGTCCCTTAAACCTGACTCGAACGATCTTTGAAAAAAATTATATTTTAATTCAATTCGTCGCTTTCCGATCATTCCCATGCTGAAACTATCAAGGTACAAAAAATATAATTATTTTGAATGCATTCTTACTTAGATTTCCTGCGAAAACTACGACTAATTGCTTGCCAAAATCATTACAAATCATCGTCTAAAAATCCGTTATTTATAAGTTTATGATTGGCGTTTTTGTTTCATTCGTAAATTCTCAGTTTCTCCTACTGGAGACAAAGGCTAACGCTGTTATGCAGAACTCGTACAAGCCATCCGTTTCAAACAGTAGATGTCCCAGGAAGGTCTTTCGTATAAATTCAAAATAGGTGTGATTTTTAATACTTATTGTTGGATCTGCATCTGATACAATTTGCCTTTAATTTGCATAATCCGCAGTTAGTTGTACTTCTAAAGTAAATTAACATTAATAATTCTTAACAAACCTTTCTTAAAATTGTGCATATTTCTTCTTACTACGAGGTTATGCATCATTCTCAATGAAATATTTTTTGGAAACTTCAAATCCGCATGTTATATATCAACTTAATACAAAGTAGCGTATTAATTACCCCCAAAATATTACATGTGGTGTAATTTACCATTTAAAACACTTTTTATTGAAGCAGCAGTTGCTGCAAATTGAAATTGTTACGTTGTTTTTGTAAAAACTATTACAATGGTTATGATGCTCGGCAAGCGTAATACTAATTAAAAGAAATTCCAGAGACGTCATTACCCAAAAGCGTATTGTTTTCACAGGATGCGGTTAGAGTGAATTTCATCCAAGTACATTTGCTACAACGTTGATTCTTCAATTAAGATTTATGAATTTTTCATTAATACCTAAATGAATGTGGACGATTCAGCGATTCAAAAGATCAGCAAGTTCAGGAGTGAGGCTTAGGTTCTGTAATGGAATCTCAAGTTAAGCAATGATTGAATCGAAGGACTTGGGATGGGTGACCGTAAGGTTGTCGGTTCTGAGTCTGGGCAAAAAAGCTGACTGGAGACTGAGAGCCTGCAATTCCACAGCAGTTTAGCATATCTTGATATGCTAATTAATCTCAGCAAGGAAAGGTGGGGATATGGCTCGGTGTAACTAGTACGGTATCCCTTAACGAGCGAAAGCTACCTTCCTACCTGGTATGTCCTCGAGGGAAGAACAGTACGCTGACTCGATCTGACAAATAAAGCTAAACAAACAAAACAAACAAAACAACAAACAAAACAAACGAATCTAATTGTAAGAAGCGAAACACTGCAATTGCTAATCTGAATTTCATTGACTCACAATGAGTTTTATCCCAACTCAACTTCAAAATTACTGAACTTTCATTTTTGCATTCTTTATAATGCTCATGAATGTAACCCTATAACAATATTATAATATCTAGCTATAACATGTGACATCAAAGTAATTCAAGTCATTGCGAATTGCTTTAGTTTTCTTCTTTAAAACTCTGGCATTAATTTTTCGTTATACAGTAAATTCGCTTATATTTGGAATTTTGGCCTTGAAAAAGTATATTTATGAACGCCTCTATCATTTTTTTTAATTACTCTGAAGACTTGTCAGTCGAACAGGTTGGGACTCATCGACGAGTCCAGGGCAACTCATCGAAAAACTTACGTACGTAAATTTACGTACGACGTAAATTTCATCTACAAAAAACTCATCGACGAGGGCTTTTAGGACACAGGGTTCATTACATCGACGAAGGGCATTCCAGTCTTCAGGTACCCCTCACAACCAAGTACCACTACTTGGGTGGGATTTCTTTATCCCCACGGGGAGGTGGGCTGAGAGGGGGCTACGGGGTTATATGGCACACATCATCTAAACTATTTTGTCAGTTTTATATTTTTATTATTTGGTACCGTCCCCTCCAAATGAATCCAAATCCGAACTAAAATTACGGGTATTCCTGACCGCTACAACGCTGCAACCAAATTAACTAAAGCGTCTCTTATCATTTGCATATCTGCAAATATACTTAAGACTTTGGTCCTATGTTGAATAAACAGGTTAAAACTTAAAGCGCTGTTTCAACCTAAAAAATAAAACTAAAACTGGGTAACATTCTAGTTATCAAAGTCTGTTTTTAAACTACATAGGAAAATGTGTATGTATTTAAATAGGATATGGGGAGCTATATACAAAGGAGAAAATCAAGATTGCGATTTTAGAAATCCGATCACATTCAGAGGGAAGAATTACAGTCGATACTATTAATCGCAATCTTCTAAAACCGAAGGATCGATTTAATGTTTTATATAAGCCTTAATTGTAATAATCTGTCATTCAATTATATCAAACTCCCCCAGTTTCAGAATTCAGGGATCTAACCCGAGTAAAGAAACTCCGTCAAAATTAAACAAACTTAATCGAATCAAAAGTATCGGGTTCTTAACTAAAAGATTCAAAAGAAACCAAAAAACAAGTACTTTATCCTAAAAAGAATCTAAAAAATTCCCAAGGTATTTCCCAACCTGTTTGATTTATCCCCTCCGAAACTTCGCATTCAGTTTTGCGTGACTTCTTTCCCTCAATTAAAATTTAATCTAATCGGATATTCGTAAGCTTAAAACCGTTCTTTCAAAATAGTTAATGCATTACACGTTACAAGTCTCCACAAAAAAACGTGAAACCAAAACCAAACATGACAAAAGTAGAACTCTCCTCATAAATTATGCACACTTCCATCCCACCCGAAGCCTTAAAATACACAAATGACAAAAAGACAAACTAAGAAAACTTCAAATAAAAAACCTGACTTTAATTGAATTAAATCGGTGAATCAAACCAATCCACGTCAATGTTAATCAAGTCAAGGAACCGAAAAGCAGGAACGGAATCAATTTACAATATATACTAACTTCTACCCTCCTTATAATTTATGGTTTTCGTGGATGGAATCGGATTTAATTTAGTAAAAACCTCACTTAATTGTTAGAAGAGTTACCTACAAAAGCTAGGTAGGTATTACTGCACACTGCGGAGAGTAATTGGTATTTAGCAGTTCCTAATAGATTCCTTTCTCATATTATTATTAGCGTTCTCCCGACGGTATGTGGTAGTTAATTATGTTTCCTGTTAGGTCTATCATTATGTAAGACTAAGGGATAGACATGAAATTCAATTATCTCCAGAACCTTAATGAACGCTGTCGGTTTTTTCTAAATCCTTGATTCCTTCGTTTGCTTTGCATGCTTAAGTCTATTTAAATTCAAGGTACGAATCCATTCATTATGCAAGGGGTCAGGTAGTGCCGTATGCTTTGATGGAACGGAGTTTTTTTTTAGAATTTACAACTGGTCAATTTATAAAACTTTGGAATTTAAACAGCTCAAAAATTGCTTAAGTCGTTGGTAGACCTAAAACCATTTGCAATTCTTATAAATCACTGCGACTCTTAAACTCCATTTCGGCTCAAATTATCCCCGTTTCAAACGAAAAAAGTCTCGATTGACAAATATGATATATGATTAAAGTCCTACTTAAAACATACCCAGAAAATGGAGTGTATACTGTGGTTTTTATTAGTAATTATGATAAAATTTCAATTTTTTTTCAAACAAAGTTATAAAACCACAAGCTGTCTAAAGGACCGTATACGGCCCTTCCCATTCCCGAGAAACAAGAGAGACAGAGAAAGCATTAAAAAATTACGGACTCATAAAACTCGGTGAAAGAAGTCAGGACGGAACTCTGCATATTTCCCATCCACTAATTGAAATAGATGAAACTATAGCCCCAGACAACCGAATTCGAACATATAAAAAAAAGTATCAATTCCCGTACCTGTTGCTATACATCCCCGCGTCAATTCCTAACCTATAAGATATACATCTCCTCCCTAAGATAAGCCTGTAGCTGCAAGGAAACAAGCCAGGATCAGGAAAAATTCACTCCCGGGTGAATTTCCTTATTCAGGTTAGGATCCTTATAATCAATGATAGGCGAGAAAAAACGGACGGATTTTTCTCGGTTTTTTTCCGGACCACACCCAGTTCTATATGCATATGTATATAGTTGACATCTCTTAATAATTATCTCATCCGTTGACTGTTCATTAACTCCCCTGTGTTCATTCCCGATGTCCTAAAACCCTGTCTTTTGTTTCTCTCTCCACCAATCATTTCCCGACTCTAATAAAAAAGAAACAAATTTTTCCTGACTTGACTTGATCCGATCCGGAGAGGGTTTGCGTGTCTTGTCTTCGACTCTCATCCAAACGACCAGCCCAACTCATTAGAATATTTCCCCTTCGTCTCTATATCCTGCCTTGTTGCTTTAGATGATATAAGTATGGACGTAGAGTGTGTTGGATGTGTTGAATTATTATTGCTTTGCCGGAACTACCCGGCTGGGTTGGCTAATACCCGGGTTCTCCTCTAACTTATGTTCTTTGGTTTTACTACTACTCCTATACACTACCCTCGCCGTCAATTACTTATTCCGCCCGGGTTACATTAATATGCATACGCTGATTTCGTAATCAATCTGCATATTCTAAGAGGACCGAGACCCTCACACTTACGTTTGCCCTCCCATCAAATATGCAGTTTGTTGGAGTTGTAGTTGAAGGAGAGGATTGGATTTGATACGGTGTGGCTGTGACAAAGGTACATGTTCAATGTTGTTGGTGGTGATCTTGTAGGTGAATGTAGTAGGTTTTGAATTTGACAGTGACTGTAAATAAATAATGGTGGGGAGTGTGGGTTTTGAATTGCTTAGGTCAAAGTTCAGGCACTGATGGGTGCTTTCATATATGCTTTTTTAAATTTTTTAGGGACGGAGTTATAAAAAAATGAGATATGGCTTGGTTTTTTTTCTATTTTACATATAATCTACGGGGGAAAATTGACAAACTTTAAAAAAATCTTAAAATTTCTTCCTTTCAAATTTAAATATGCAGATATCATAAATGTTCTTTGCATATTTCGCCTCCTCGTTCTATACATCGCTCCGATTTCATATCCTTTGCATAAAAGACGGGTTGAGAGAAATCAGGGGACATTTATCAACTGTACGTCCACCCATGTGTCATTTTGGAGTCTAAAGTCCCTCTCCTCTGCCGCGTATTTAGAGCTTGATTTTATTATTCGGAATTGGAAGTGACCAAAGAGGAGCCCAGAGAGTGTTTCACGTTCCATTTGAAGAGTCAAAGGGAGATTGTTATTACTTTAGCCCGACACTTGGTCATCCTCTCTCTCCTCTCCCGCATCCCCGTTTCCTATAACAACAACTATAAAACCGAATGGGCACCTTATCTATATTTGAATACGTGGCAAATATGTGCAGGACGAATATGTCTCCGACAATTGCATACAATAGCATGTCGACATCTTCGATGCCGGGAAATTGGTCAGGAAATCGAAAATCGGAAAATTGGGGACACTTTTTTGATGAAATATCCCGGTTTTTAACCCAACATTTTGAATTTTTCCATTTTTTTTTCGCTTAAAGACCTTAGAGTATATAATAAATATTTATTTTATTATATACTTTAAGCTAAAGACGGCAAAAATTGGAAAATGTTTCAAGGTACCGGGTAGAAAAGATTTTGCCACCAGCCGTGACGAATGTATTTGAGCTTATTTTTCCAAAAATTAAATGACTAGATACAAATCACAGATCTGGAACGTATACCTGTTTGTTAGCTTTTGTCATGAGACGTTTTTGTCGCAGTCAATTTAGTAGTATGCTTATATGTCATGTCACCGATTCTGCCGATCTACACTGCACAAACACATATGCATATGTCTAAATGTACCTACAAAATGTTAGGTAGAAGACCCGGGCATCCTTGGACACCCGGGCTCTTCTTTACGATCCTATAGGAGTAGAGAGCTGACCAGGATGATTAGAATCAAGAGTTTCAACTCCGTGAATAATGTACAAAAGAAAAAGTCTATACAATGTCCAAGCCTGGATATAAATCCTTTGCATCTTCAACTCGGAATAATAAGTCGCAGATCCGCAATCCCGACAACACAAACCTCGACATTCGCTTTCACTCCATTTTGCTACACCCATTTCCACGTATGTACATACTGGGATGGTCGGTGTGGGCTTGAAACAAGTCTATACTTTTTATTAATGGCTATCCATCTCACATAAAATAAGATACAATTCTACATAAAATAGCACTTAAGTTCGTCCGGCTCAATCCCGGTTTCTCAAGGACCGGTCCCGGTCCGAGAAATTCGGTTACAAAATTCAGGGAAACTCCCCGCAGCTACGTTTCTGGGAATTTCGCGAATATTTCGGGTGTCGAAAAGTTGTAAAATTTATACACTTCTGGATCGACCTCTCCAGTACTCCTCTTATCATATATCTGTTTCATACATATGAATGTACATGTCTTTAGAGCCGAGAACCCTCTATTTACTTTGTATCCTCTCGATCGATTTTGTTTCAACTTGGGGCCTTTAAACCCGATTCATGACTTCCTTGTAATATAAATTGCCCCGTCCACATATCCCGATCCTCATCGTAAGACCGATAAGTTTGTAGCTTGTTTTATATGACTTACTTCTCCCGAGGAGTTTGTAACATTATTTGAAATGGCAGGCCGTCGTGGTCGGACTTGAAAGGTTTTGGAATTGGAATAAGGGGATTTCCTTTTATTTTGCAAACATCGTCCATTCTGTCCGAAAGTGCCCTGTTCTCTCCTATATCTTGTGAGAATAAGGCTGTTTTATTCTCCATCCCGGATTAAATTGCAAACAAGTCAAACAAGGAGGAGGGATGGGTCATTCCGTACTCTCCTATAAATAAGAAACAAAACGACCGAAACATGTTTTAAGAGTTTCTGGAGATATATATATCAGATGGTAAATATATGGGGATTGATGATGAGGAGGATATGGTGTCATAAAAGATGTATTTTATCCCAACCTGACCTTTTCCTACTTAGCTTGGCCGACAGAGTTTTATTATTGACAGGCCTGTTCTCAGAAATTAAGTTGCCTTGGCTTGCCTTTGGAGTTTTGCTTTCTCTCTTTTATTATCGGGTTGTTACACCTTGTCTCGTATCAGGATAACCCGATAGAGTGATATGTACTCCTAAATAAGTTGATGAGTTTATAGGCAGTTATAGTTATAAATGCGTATCTATATTGTATTGTTACATATAGTAGGTAGTGCTAAGTATTTAATGTATTCCTTTCGCTCATCGTGTCTTTGGTCCGTCCTCAGTTCCTTTTGTATAATTTAATGCTGTCTATCATCATTCATCGGCCATGAACTCTTTATCACCGTGAAGTGAATGACTGGTTGGATAGGAATCTATAGGTGGTAAAAGTCAAGTCAAAGGAGGAAAAGTCATGGGGGAAAGTAATAAAGGAGTCGGTTGGGGCGAAAAGAAAGTCTTTGGTCGGTTTTACTTCCTGGATCCTGGGGTTGGTTGGTATTTTTGGTTGTCAGTTTTTGGGGAAATTGAGAGATAAGTTGGGGATTGGAATTTTTAGATTTGAAGCTTTTACGTTGATTTGAATTATGGAATTTTTATTTTTTAGTTGTTTAAGGTCAGTTGAATACATTGACCAACAAATTACACACCTGGAACTTTTGTCTAATTTTTTTAGCCCGAGTCAGGGCTTATGGAATCATGCTGTCCGTCCGTCCGTCTGTCCGTGACACGCTAGCGGCCAAACGGCTGGATTAATAAGTTGTTATAAGCTGGCTGTTATAAGTTAATTTAAGTAAATCTACAAATTAAGAAACGCCATTTTAAACTAAAAAGAAGGGCGTTTGGGGGTTTTTAAACGAGCACTGCAACCAAATAACGTAAACCCTGAAGTCAGTGCCTCTTTCGAAAAAACTCCACCCTTGTTTCTCCTTCGGTTTGAAATAGCAATGCCCTTGGGGAATTATTTCAGTGTTTACAGTAAAACCTTCATTAAAATTAACTTTCAAGTAATTCAAAACCTCTGTTTCTTCAAGTTAAAAATGCACATAAATCCAGCCTTGTAGACGCCTACGGCCCTGAAGAAACCTCCTTACAATAAACCTTTTACAAAATGATTAAAAAGGAGCCCATCATCCCATGAATATGTTTAAGTAGATTTACTCGCCGGAATAAATCTATAACCCAACCAAAGAGCCATATACTTATACGCATACGACCTAAAGTGCAAGCTCCTTCCTGTTCTCCTCCACCTCCACCTTAAAACCTCGTTAATTATCGAATCTAATCAAAAGAAAATGTAGTTATGCTCAGGTACGGACTTCCTTAATGAATTCGCAATCAATTAGTAAAAAGCCCCCGCACCTGGCTCTGCCCAACTCTCCTCTGTCAGCAATGTCTCATGTTTTCTCCACCTCCACCTTTTAATTCCATTAATGGATTTGCTCCTTCTTAAAGGCCTCGCTCTGTCTTCTCTAATTATTTTATGATTATCACATCCAGCCACCACCACCACCACCACCACCATCATCGGAACTGCTGCATGTTACAACGGAACTCTAGTATAAACACAAGAACCTGGGTTAAATTAGTGCAGATAGGGATGATGATACTTGGTCCGATTCCCAGATCGCATTTCCTTAATTGGGAGTATGAAAAAAGTGAATTCATTATTGAGTTTAGAGACTCATTTATACTTATTTTTAGTGAAGGGAGATGAATTAAGCGAGAGTTTGACTTAAGAAGACGAGCCTCCCTTTGTCAACTCCTTTCTTCCTTCCCAATTAAAAGCATTTCGGGGAAATGAGGTCCTCCTCTTCCTCTCTTCCTCATTTAATTAAAAACTTTATGAGTTCCTCAAATGAAGAAAGCCGAGAGGGAGATGGATGTGTTAATGTTTGGAGAAACTATTCAGTTTAGGAATGAATTTGGAGACGAGGAGATGAACCTGTTTTCCTGGTTGGTTAGGAAGAGAAGTAGTTGTGGGTTTGGGTGTTTTAATTGTTGTTTTTGCTGGCTTTTTTGCAGAAAATTAATTTTCCTGTAAATGATTGGATTCTATCAATGAGAAAGTCAATAGCGTGGTTTTAATATGATTTCTAAGTGAATATGCTATATGTTTATTTGTGGAATATAATTGTGTGCTAGTAAATTTTCGAAACAATCTCCGTTTTAAACTAAAAATCAGTCATAATCAGAAGAGCGACTAAGCTCTAAATCAATAGATTATTAATTACAGGTCTGTGTAGTTGTATCGGGCTGAAATAAATCACATTTCAAAATTTAAATTAAAAGCAGATGATTAGTTTACCAATGTTCCAGCGCAAACTGTTTTTGGAGAAATTTAAAAACGTAATTTGATTTCTTGAAAATATTTAGGGCGTTTGACATGAGAATGTCGAAAGAGATTGTAACTAATGTGCTATAACTGCAGAATTAAGCAAGAAATTCGGAATTTTAGCTTGTGCTCGTACTGGTACCTTATAACGTGAATGACCAACAAATCGAAAACGTATATAAATATTTTTTTAAATGTATATGTCGCAGAGCTTATCATCTATACAACAGAATAGATGTTCCGGAGAGTTTAGAAAGTACAAAAATGCGACTAGGAGAACTTTGGATGAAAGTTGGCTTTCGAGAAAAGTTCACAGGAAAAGTTCTCAGGAGAAACTTGATATGGATACCTCAAAATAAAGGGGAATTATACGGGGGCTATAATTTCTCAACCTCAAAATCTCATGCTTGGATTTTTAAGTTCCAGTAACGACTAATAAATGTGAAGAATTGATTTATTGTAAAAATAAGCACAATTTTATCAAGCTTTTGACTTATATAGATTTTGTGCGCTACCAGTTGTCATCTATGATCTGTTGACTTTGTGGATTGTTCTGTCATCAATTAGAATCACCCTTGACAGTTTGGGAAATAAATAATTCTGCACATGTTTTTTTTACCTTTTTAATTACAATTTTTACTAAATATTTTTAAATAGGATCATATTTTGAAACACGTTAAAAAGTGTAAAACACCCTGAACAAATAGGACCTGGACGAGGAAATAAGTCATAAACTTCGGGTTGACATACATAAAATACATTATGTTACCACCATATATACTAACGGTGGCATGTTGTTGCTACATTCTGTCTGATATATTATATAAACCCTGAACACGTTGGAATCCACCATGATATATCCACCACCACCACCATTACCATTACCAGCTAGTGGGTATTTGCCAAAAATCCGGCTTGTTTTTTCCTCTCGGGAAAAGGAATGAAAAGACGGAGAGAGATTTTAAGAGAGAGGAAACCTCTCCTCGTCAAGTCATTAGAATCCGATTTCATCAGAGGTCTAGTTTTACATAAACATGAGTTCACTCAGACGGGGGCTCATCCACCGATTCTTCTACAAGAAAACGTACAAATCTTATGTATACGATCCCAAAACTTAGGAAATCACGTTGAATTATTAAAATTCCCAAAGAAATTGCTTAAATATCTAAAAAATCTGTAGTTGTTTCAAAATCGAAATCTATGGATCAAGGGGAAAAGCTAAGACTAAAGTAAGTGGAGAGAAATGAGCTGAGGATGAAATAAAAGTCTAAAAAATGTTGTTGTGAGAGCCTGAAGGAGTTTAAACTTGTGAGAGTCAACTCTTAGGAGCAATTAGCGGAGTAGCATCATCACCCTATTATATAGGATACAGGAGGCTCACAAGTAACTTATAGGCTTTTAAACTTTACTTTTATTCCGAGTATATCTTTAAAATACAGGGTGTTCCATCAAAAACCCGATGGGTTTCTTGCTCATAGTTCACAAAATTAAAAATATGATCTTGAAAGTTTGTAACAATCCTAGAATTTAAAACAATACGACCCCAATTAATTCTGGTGAACTCATACGTACTTTTAAAATCCTAGTGTACAGTCCTAAATTGTCAGGGTATTTTGTGTATATCATATGCATTAATTTATGCATTTAAAGCTCTTCTTTTGTTAGCATCTTTGGATATGTCAACAGTACCCCCAATTTATCACATC
Organism: Desoria tigrina; assembly: GCA_906901685.1. NCBI lineage: Eukaryota > Metazoa > Arthropoda > Collembola > Entomobryomorpha > Isotomidae > Desoria > Desoria tigrina. The sequence goes on from CAJQTU010000041.1 coordinate 137,549, forward strand.
TTTGAACTTGACCTTTGCAGAAAAATACGCAAGTGTGTCAAATTTAAACTTAATCGATTTACTCATCTTACTCATCGTAACGCCGGACCATTCCATAAGCTAGAGCTTATGAAATCGCGGAAAAATTTAATAAAATACCACATCTCCCAAAAATCGTATCAAATCCAGCGAACTTTAAAAAAAGAACCCGGAAATGAAATCGGAACATCCTGTACTCCAACTCCCACCTTAATTCACTATACCCTACAAAATCAGCAAAATAAAACCTACACAATCTACCTTTCCTTCTACGTTTCCTTCCCGAGAGATACAGTTTCTAAAAGACAGATTAGAGAGACAGAGAAAGGGCTGGAGGTAAAGAGAGAGGAGAGAGGACTAATTATACGAGAATATTTATATTATTCAGGTATGTATATCCCTACATTATCATCTCCTAACCTTAAAGTTTAGAATTTCAGACCAGAGTTGAGTCCTTGGGTTCTTAACTGGTAAAGTGGCATAGTTATAATGTTATAAAATAAAGTATAAGAACTCATCCCTATCCTATACTTATTTAGAACACTGCTAAGAGCCCGGAGAGGGGCTATTAGAGATCCATGTCCCTGTCGACGGAATGAAAGGCCCATCTATAGGTACTTGAGTTGTCGAGAAGACAACTCTCTTGAAGTTCATTAGAGAGAAGACAAAGTTCCTAATTTAAGGAAATCGTCCCACTTCAAAGGATAATAATCATTCACATTCATCCACCGAATTAGGCTCCTCTATAATGTCTTGTACATTTATTATAGAATCTCGGCAAGAATCTTCTTGAAATGAAATCCCTTTGCTCCTGTCCTTGTTCTAGAGAGGGTTAATGTGTTGAGATGTTAGATGGTTAGTCGCAGATTGGAGAGGGAACTTTGTTCGGATCTTATAATATTTTAGTTGGGGCCTTGTTAACACCAAATTTACATAACAGACCCATCATCATCCTAATATCATCATCCTTCTGATTGAAGAGATGATGACGATGATGAGGAAGGGAACCTTAATGATATGAGACACCAGCGGGGCTAAACTCTTTTACGCCGTTCTTCTTGCCTTAATTTGTTAGAAAATATGGTGTAAGTTATGGTGATATGGAATTTAAGGATTCTTTGACATGAAACCGGCTGAGATAGCTTTGTTTACGGCTAGGGACTTCAACTTCAAAGACAGTTTGGAGACATTAATATGGTTGATCGAACTATGTTTTATTTAGTTCAATGGCTTTAAAACATCTTGAAAGATAGCGTTTTGGCTTGCCGTTAGGAATTAATAAGAAGTCGTTTAATCAGCTATTCACACTTTAAACGCTTTTTTATGCTTCCTTAAGGTTAGGGTCAAATTCTTGTAGAAGAACAGACGGCTCTACATCTTAGAAAACTGCTTAGACACCCTGTAAAAGCCGAATAAATTATAAGCAGATTGGTATAAAATGACCGTTACACCTTACAGAAAAAACTGACTTCCTCAATAGAAGCCTTAGAAATTGCAAGACTCGAGCCAACCGGCATGTGCTCCTTCTTCTTAAGGCCTTTAACGTTTATACTCCTTGTAAGAAAGCCCATCTGGGATTATATTTTTTTTTTAAATTCAATTACAAAGGAAATGCATAACGGCCGAGGTGAAGATCTTTGTAAGATACCTTCTCAGACCTTATTCTATATTATATAACTTCCTTTTAAAATTTAAAGACCTTCTTTACTCTTATTCTTATCCCTCCGGAGAAGAATGATTTCACATCCCTGCTGGATTGTAAATTCTAAATAGAAATCCTAGTTGAAAAGGTTTATTAGCTCTGGCCAAATGAAGGAGAAGCGTGCCCAAGTATAGGGAACTATAGGACAAAGAATTGTTCAGAAGAGAGAGGACTTGAAGCCTTGAAGAAGAAGCAAAAAGTGCTCCTGTCTCCAAGTCTCGAAAACCTCTTCTTTTGGAAGTGAAAAGTTGGCTTTGGGACGTTGGGAATTTTATTCTAAATTCTAAATAGCATCTCGATTTTTTTTCGTGTATTTCTGAGTTGGTCGAGGACGGTTAGGAGTTTTAGCTTGAGATTTGGAACCGAGTTCCCAAGGAAAGGACAAGTTGCGGAGGTAAGCTATTTTTATTTTTATGTGTTTTTACATTTTTCATTCATCTTTTATAATATTAGATCTTCTACAGACCTCCTTTGTGCAAAGGTATATTAAGTTGCATTGTATATTGTATCGCATTCTACATTGTATATGAGTTGCACTGGTAGCATATAGCATTAGGAATCTTTTAAGCTTGATATACTATATATGGTGGATTTGGATATGAGATTGAGATGAATGAATGGATTTATACTTTTATGTTTGGAGAAGAAGAATCTTTTCTTTGGAGGCACGGGCCAAGTGGTCCGTTAGGATTTTCTTATAAGAGATCTCTTGGATCGGTTCTTGAGAAATCAGTGGGACTTTAGTAAGGTTTTGTATGAATTATATGGTAGGAAATTTATGTGGATTTATGCATGTCTTGGGAGTAGATGAGTCATATTTTATGTGTGGTTTTAATGCGGGAGTTTAGTGATGAGAACTTTTACCGAATGGATACATGTGTTACAAGCCGATTTTTATAATAGGTAACTTAAAGAAAATGGGTTGTAGTTTTTTTAATTGTTGAGTTATTTAGAGGAGGGAGTTATTCAGGGGGTTATATTTTCGGTATTTTTCTGTTGAAATTACGATCACTTAGGAATGTCCGTTTTTTGTATTCTAGAGCAACTTTGACAGGGAAGCTGTTATGAGCATTATGGGCTGTTATTGATGGTGTCAATTTCCTATCAAATTGATATTTTTCTGATGGTCTTTTACTTTCGAATTTTAGTCTAAATCTCGAATTCCTAAGTTTTAGGACATTTTGAAACATTTTAAAACGTTTTTGTCCTACTTGTCGGCAACATCCCTCAATTTACTCCTAGTTTAAAAAATCATCATCTCTGAAGATTTTACAATACTTATAATATTACGAAGGATACGAGTTTATAGTGAAGAACTCCAGGAGGGATGTGATTGAAATGAAGAGTCTTGAAGATAAAAAAGAGCCCGTATGGATGAAGGATGGATATAATGGATCCTTAAACTTATTGGTTGGAGGAAGTTCTCAAGAGTTCTTTCCCTCTCTCAAAGGTTCTTCTCTTTAAATTCAAAAGAATCCTTCCGTCTTCCCTTACTTTGCACGACTAACCACGTTTTTTATGGACTGATACATCCAACAATACAACCGCTATTATTCTTACGTCATATTACATATACCGACATTGTAAACTACATGTATTTTAGAGCCGGAAAATCTTCGAGAGACGAAGATGATCAATGACGCTTAGAAGAGTCAGATCCCGCCATTTCTGATTCCGTATTTTTTTGCACTCAACTTGACTTGAAAATGCAGGGGGTGTTTTTATTAAAAAATTAGTAATTTATGACGCCCTGTTATCGGCAAAATCGAGTCGAATAAGGCGGTTATTGTCGAAATCTAGGAGATGCATGATGGATTGGCAAAAACAGGGATGTTTATAATTCCGATGGGATAAAAATTTAACTGGTTTTAGAAATGTAGTTGCTTTTTGTTATTTAAATCTTGTCTTCACGACTTATTGACAGCTCTTGCTTTATTAAACCCCATTCAATCAGGAAGAGTAACTTATCGAAAATTTGTCGATGTCGAAGTCGACAAAAAACAATACACAGATAAAGTTAGTGTTTGGGTTATGGTATTTATGTAACTGGGAAAACACCAATAATAATTTTAGTTCACATTCAGACGATTTGTAAATCGAATTCGAAATTATTGATGAGTGGATTTGAAATTGATAGACAGTAGGTCCAAACTGTATCCGAAAAAGGCAAGTATAGCATGAATTTACAAACATGTTAAGTTAAATTTGTAAATTGTTTTTGCTCTCCAATCCTCTTGTTGTGTCATGTACCAAACGAACCATCAATGAACTGGCAGTAATTCCGATTTAATTTTAATGACGAGACGTTTTAAAGTTTAATCGTGTTGTTGGATCGCATGCTTCAGTGAAAATTTAAATTCTTGACAGTTGATTGACGACACAATTAAGTAATATTGATTGGCAATTTGAAATCGAATTGCATGTTAGAAAAGCGAACTTCCTTTTAAAGTTTAAATATTGTTTTTACTGCGTCGACTAATTCAATAGAAATGGATTTCAGAAATGGAAATTTTGCGAGTCTTCAACACAGATGTTCAAAACCTTCAAATCAAAGGGTATATTTTCTTCAAATTCAATGATATCGGAAAATGGTTTAATAGTTAGCATTGAATTATAATATTTTCAGTCTGCAATAAGACACACGCTAAATAAATCCACATCAGGTTTATCGCATAATCGTCCTATGGCAAATTAAAACTAATTATCAGAATTAGGTAATTAAATCATTAATTTAGGCAGGGCAGTTATACAACTTATTATTACCGTCCCACAAACACCCCATGAAAAGCAGTGGCATTTCTCACCGAAATAAACGGGAAGAAGCCGATCTACCATTTAATCCACCCGATTATGAGACATTATATCCAAGTCAAGTCTCCCACTGCGATTTCTCAATAATAACAAGTCCAAGGGATCATTAAAGAATTGGGCAACATTTGTCCATCAATTCCGAATTACTTTGTTATTCCAACTTCAAACAGACAATAAGGTCCTCTCTGAACAGTTCTACCGGCATGAGAAAATATTTATCCGAACAACGAAGCTCACAAACCCGGTGATTTGGCAATTGGAAAACCAGTAGTTAGGAGGGCGTCTGTAATTTAAAAAGACAAACTCTTATCTGCAAGAAAAGCAAACGAGAAAAATTAGTAGGAGCTATAAACCTGAATGGCCATGGTCCGAATAAATATAAAATACCAACCTGAAATTACATAGCTTCGGAATATTACGAAATTACAAACGGTCAGAGCTCATTTCAAAGCCCATTTAAGCTTGCAGTTTACAAGGTTGAGAATTTTATATCGTAAGAAAAGGCTTGTAAATAGAGGAGCATATGGAATTATTCATGCTATTTGTCCAAGATATATATGTCCTATGCTAAATGTCTGGGATCAGGATCGCATTGACCATCTCGTTTTAAGGAAGCAAGACAGGGAGCAGTTATGATTACATCATATCAACTTTCTGAATAGCTGAGTTGCATATTTCCCCTATAGAATAGAATGCAGAGAATATTATATCGTAATTCGGTTGGATTGTTTAGAGGATCCAACTCGCCCGGTGTCATCATCACTTATTCACCGAGTGTCAATAGATGCACCGGGTCAACTTAATTCAAAACCCGACCTTCCCCGTGTTTCTTACTTTGTATCAACAATTCCACACTCCTCCGGTTTTCTGGTCCCTTCGTTTTATTGAGTAATACTGGCATTTTTTGATCTGCTTCTAAATAGTATAGTTTAATAATAAGATATATGGTGATGAACAGGAGAGAGTTAACAAATTTTTATAAGTTCTTGAATAAAAATTAAAACTGCCCCCTCGGCACTCACTTCGGGTATGAAATGGATGTTTGTGTGAAATACAGATTTTGTGCTTAGGTCGGGGACTGAAAAGCACATTGATGCAATACTCGACGGTGGTATGCAATTGTGCGAAATTCTCATGGGAATTTAATACGGGAATTGAATCGAGTTAGGGCTTTGATAGATATGGGATGAGGATCGAAGTTATGATGAAATCATGGGATTGATGGGATTTATTGAAGTTCGAAGATTTTTGGGAGTTTTAATACTTTCCCAGGATTGAGATTAACTTTGATATTCTTAGTTAAAGGTCAGGGATTTGGAATAATTAAAATTAACTCGGAAATTAAAATAAATTATCCTTATCCAATTACAGCTTAGTAATGCATTATCATTATTGTCAAAGACTCGAGCCTAAACCATGTAAACCATAGATCTAAATAAATGCCAACTTAAAATTTTAATCGTCTTCAAGTTCAGATTAGCATTAAAATTGGGCACAAAACAAAAATAAATCTTTAAAACCTTTTCTCAACCTTAGTCTCAAAGACCAGAAAACGAACAACCTCAGCATCAATCCTCAAAATTACTCAATCCATTAAAATCCCTCAGTTCCACCAACAATAAACGGAAATAAAAATGTGTCTAAATCCAGCAGTCATCTCCTTCCCAGATACCATCAACCTCTCATCTTTAATGATACCTTTTATGCCATCATCTCACTCCGAGTCCGAATCATTTCCTTATTTCCCATACTCCTTAAATTGCTAAATCGTAAAATCCCATGCCATGCAACTCTCAAACCAAACCCAGCCCATTCTTCAAAAACCTAATGTATGTGCAACACCAACCAGAGAGAGACAAAAAGCAATAAACCAGAATCTAAAAGTCTAGAATTATTTAGGATGCAGAACAGAAACTACTTCTTATTCGGTGAGAAAGGGCAACAAGAACTTATCCTCGAAACTTAAGAAAAAATGCAAGCAGGGAGACTTTTAAAATTTAAAAAGACATTTCGTCCCTTTAAGAAATAGTGGAATTCAATAGAGAGGAACCAGAAATCTCTGCAAATAGAACCGGAATGAATGGGGAGATGTGCCCTATGTAGTAATAAATTGAGAAAGGCCTTTACATTCTACATCTTTCAAAGACCCTTAGCCCTCATCTTCTTAGAAATTCAGAGACCCTATAGGGCTCTAAAATACCAAACATTATCACATCCATGATGATCATTATGATGAGGATGATGATGATGCTGAAGGTAAGGAACCCTACCAAGTCTTACCTTATTCTCATACTCAAGAAATTATTACTGGGGCCAAAAAAAATTTTTGGCCGTTAGTCGTTTCGCAGGATCTCAATCTCTTTCTTTTGAATTCAACTTCTACTACTTAAAGAATGGATTTATAAGATGAGATTAGATATACTCTCTCCAATGCTAAGGGAGGATAGAGAGGGGACTGGATTCAAAAGCTTTTGGATCTAAAGGCTCCTTATTTGGCTTAGGGGACCCTTAAGGGCTTCCCTATAACTTCCTGAGAGGGAAGCCTTATTCTTTAGAAAACGGAAGAGATCTCGGAAGGAAGTTTAAAGGTCGGTTGGGATTTAAAATCCAGTTGCATCATTTCTGCCTTGGCGTCTTAACGGAAAAGAACCGGATTTTTAAGTCATCTTCAAGATTGATATTTTTGCTAAGATCCTTATGATTTTTTCAGAGGAAGGGCAGAACTGCTGGTCAAGAACAGCAGAATTTCTAGAAAAAAACTTCCTGTTTTGTTTCCGAGATCTGTTTTCATCTCCTAAGAGTGTGAGAGGCGAAGTAATTGAATTCCCCGTGAAAGAAAGTATATTAAAGTGTCAGTGAAATTCGGACTTTGGACTCTGGTATTTTCCAGATGCCGATTCACTCATCCTGGAATTGTAGATAGGGGATCTTGAATTTTTTCTAAACCAAAACCACATCCTAAAACAATAGCACGAAATAGGAACCTCTGGATCATTCGAAGACGTAATAAATATTCGGGAATTGGACAGTAACATTTATTAGGTGCAACCACACGAGCTCTCTCCAGCTCTCCAGGAAATTCGGCTGGCCATCTTGAATCTTGGACATTGTGCGAGGATCATATAATAAAATATATACGGGACCACTACCACCACCACCACCACCGGATTTGCAGTTTGGTTTTGGACTCTATTCTCCGAAAGGAAATCGCCATCATCATCATCATCATCAGTGCCAGGATCCCTGGACCATTACTACATGTAAAATACATTTAGGAAGCATAGGTAAGCCTGTTGTTTTACTTTCCTCTCCAGAAGTCCAACCAACAAATATCTAGGAGCAGAATTTTACTTATTTTTAGCTATTTTCCTAGCCCTTTGTTTTCGCCTAGCTTCCTTCATGCATTATTCCGCTGTCTCTCTTGGAAGTAGATAGTAGATATGAATTTAGTTTAGAGAGAGTGTGCCATTTCATTTCTCTCTTCATTCCCTCGGACGTAGTTTCCTTTCCGGGCTGCTACTTCATACTTGTAAAGTTTCGAAAGTTGGAGATGAGGCTAGATATTTGCATGAATATGGGCCTATGTCCTTACACGAACGTAATGTGTAAGTGTGAGGAGAGAAAATCGATAGACTAGAGAGACTGTTCTTTGGTCAGCTTAAAATTAGAGTTGCTCACAAGAAAGGGTTGAGCAGCCTTGGATACCCGGATTCGGGGAGTTCGGTTTCCTCCACCACCACCACCACCGTCCATATGGATCTTTCTCCTTCCTCAAGTAGTGTCCTGCTCCGGGTAGGGCGTCCACGGATTATTCCGGGGCGTCTTAGAGCCCCGTCTTGAGACGGGGTCAGGGGCAGGGGCGAGGGGCAAGTGGAGAGTGCCCCGGGGCAGAGGGCGAAGGAAAGGTCAGGGGGTCCGGGATGGACGGCCCCGCACTGACTTGAGGAGGAAGCTTGAGTCGTGGAGGTTGGCAAATAGGAGGAGTTTTGCTCGATTCGCCAAAGTGCTCCTGAGCTGAGACGCATCTTCTTGGGCGCATCGTCTTCGACCAATCTCAAGGCGGAGATCTTATAGGCTTTCTTAGCTTTGGAGACCAAGATCTCTCCATGTTCGTTTTTAGGTTTTGGTGGGGAAGAGGTTTGTTTGCATAAGGAATGGGGGTAAATTGTAAATTAGCAGAAGAAGAATGAATGAGCCATGAAAAAGAATGATAACTTCTGCTTAATCTGGAGTAAATAGTCGGGGCATGTGATGATTAGGAATGCTGACCCAGATTTCGGGAATCTGTAATTTTTTGATAGTTTCCTTGAGAGTTAACTTACGAGGAAATGGCAGTGTTGCCTTATTGTTAAGGGTTGTGAAATGGAAGATAGGGTTCTTATCATGAGATATCATGTCGGTGGTGGTGGTGGCTTTGTAAGAGGTGTGAATGTAAAGTGGTGCGGTGGATATGATATTGGAAATTGGAGGAATATCCATAATACCCCGTGCCAGATCCACAAATCCTACGTGTAAATTGGTCTGGAATGATATGGTTTGTATTTGTAAGCCCAAGTCGGCAGAACGGCGGGTGGTGGTGGTGGTGGCTTGGCTATCTCGGAGGTGGTGTAAAGTAATAAGGACGGGAAGACTTATCTCTTGAGATATGAGATAAGCCTCATGGACATCGGATGCTTTGGTAAAAAACTACGTCGAGAGATTGTTTTTTTTTCGCGTGGTTGAATACCGTATCCCTGTTTTTAGCAGGTTGTTTTCAGACGCAAAAGGTTGGACTGATCAAGGATGTCATGAATTACTTATAATAATGCGAAAACAGGACTTAACACTGAAACTGATACTCCTTCTCTTCTCAAAAGTATCATCATCTCTTCAGGTGAAATAAACAGTGACAGGGTTCAATACTGGGATGTCTGTTTTCCCAAAAAACAACATATACCTATTATGCCGGATCTGAATCTACAACTTGTACCATGAAAAATCCATCTTATTCCAAAATATGCAAATTTCAACTCAGCTCCAGTACCGTATCTGTCTATACCCAACCCATCGCTCTTATTTTTTGCCAGACAACTCCAACACCTACAAGCTAAGTACACTGCTCCTCCAGCTTTCATAGTTTAGCTCTCACAATCAGATCCAAGCGGATTTAAATGCAGGAAATAATAATATTCCTCCGAGAGAGTCTCAAACTCATTTCCTAAATTTCTATAAGATCATGATCGTGGGATATACGTGGCCTTTCTGGTGGTGGAATCGTGGATTGATATAAAAGCCAGAGGTGCCATCGGCATGCGCCTGAGCTGAGCCCCTTCTCAGAATTCAGATATTCGAAAGGAGTTTAAGATATGATCATGATGATCTGCACTTGTTCAGTTGTTCTCCCACATATCTAACATACTCCCTACGATCTGCATATCCAGAGACACACACGTTTATAGGGTTACTCTTATGCTCTAGGATGGTTTTATAGGACGGATTGAAACTGTAGTAATAATAATAATCAAGAGGGAAGCTAGAAGACGACGGTCGGCTCGTGTGGGCCATTTCTCGAGCCGTCGTGTGAGTTGTTGGGACAGAGCTCCGTTCTTCTTGAGCACTTTCTTAGTTGAGGGCGGGCAGGGCGGATAAATCCACGGAGTCCGAGCCAAGTTTGAGGAGTCGCTTTCACCCTCTCGGCGTTGCAGCTCTACTCGTACTTCCGTCTCTCAGAACAGGACCGACCTTTTCCCCGTCAGGGAACACAGAGCTTCTTGAGCCGATTTCTACAACACAAACTGCAATTACTTTAATTACTTACTTGACTTTACTTATTTATTGCGCAATATTTCCAACTTTCTACACCAACAACACCTTAACGTTGAACAATCAAGGAGTAAGAAAACGAGGTGCTAACTGCAATCAGAGAGCTTCTTCTCTTCTTGAGCCTGTACGAATCTTTAAGATTTAAGAAAATCTCCTTCCTCTTCTATTCTCTATCGATATCAAGGTATGGACTTAGTTTTTGGATGTTTTTGCTTGGGTAGTTTTAGTTGGGGTGGGTTGGGTTTGGGGTGAAGTTGGACGGGTAGTTTTAAGATTAAGACAGAGGCGGAGTGTCTTAAGAAGCCCCGGAGGATGGGGGAGGTTGGGAAATTCTTTGGATGGTTAAGGTGAGGATTAATTAGTAAAGGGTAGTTTTGGTTGTGGTTAGTTAGTTTGTTTTTAATTGTCTTGGAGTTTCTTGTTCTTATTTATTACGACTTTGTTGAGGTTTCTTATTTTTGGGGAAAGTTTTTGTGAGAGAAAGTGAACAGGGTTGATAGTGTGTCTTAAGCAACCCCGTTGACTTTTACAACCCCTTACTAGTAGAGAATTACACACACTCTGGTTTCTTATTCTTAATCTTACGATTCTGAGTCTTGAAATTTTTACTATTTTCATCGGCTTATCTGGAATCTTAGAAATATCGTTAGTTTCCCATTTCGTAAATTCAAAAATTTGAAATTTTATAGATACTCAATTAATTCAAAATCTTTAAGATTCACTTTTTTCGAACCGAGACATTACAACCAAAAATATACCGTCATCTCATAACCATGAGTTCATTCAAAATATTTAGTTTTGATAGTTTATCCTGTCAATGTCAATACACACTCCGACTTTCACTAGCAATATTGATTGTATGCTCAAGTGCATTGACATTGAATTCTTCCTTCCCAATCCAAGTGCACTGGAACAAAGGCCAGGCCTCATGGTTTTCATTAAAGTTAAAACCCGAAAATCTTTCACAAATTCAAGCTTGATAATTTTTTGTAAGGCCATTGCGGTGCGGGTTTGAGATCAGTAATTTCAACTAACCCTTATGCAAATTGTAAATATATCGAGGCATCCTGTATCCTGCTAATCCCTCATACATATGCAATACTATAATAGTCAATAACCATCCTCATTTAATGATTAATCACCAATTTATCGGAGATATACATATACGGCGCGTGCACAAATAATTGCCTTTCTATTTACTCTTAAGTCGAATCTACCAATCTACGATTATTTAAGGAAAGGGCTATTTTGTCGATATTCGAGGTGACAGGTTGACTTTATTATAATTATAGACTTAAAATTATTTAACACCAATTAAAAATTAAGCCATAATTAAAATCATCGCTCATCTGATCCCTCACGCCTCACCTTAATAAACCCCTTCTATCTATTTTTGAATCCAAAAATAACACTTTAGATCCTTAACTACAGCTACTTAAAATGCAAATCTGTAAATTACGACTCGGCAAGGTTATTTATCAGCATAAAAAATGCCCTCAATAATACCTAATACTTTTATCATCTCTCTCTCTCATGGCTTGGGCATGTGAGATAATTAATTTTAAGCGTCTGAACGGCACAGGACGAGGTGTCACCTTGAGTCGGTAATTTTCGAGCCAAGTCATCACGAACCTAAACCACCACCACCACCAACTTGTAAAATGCATGTAAAGAACGACAGGCTAAGTCATTTGATGATTCCCTCATCCTAATGTTATAATGAACAATTACATTCGCGTAGTTATCTTCTTTTTTCACGACTCACGTCAAATGGATTCTACTGAAATTGAGATTTCGCAACAACATCACCAGGGACTTATCTTCCCCTTTTACTTACAAAATTACACACAAATATTTTCCGCACTCCAATTCCGACGTATCCCAGTATATTAGAATTAGATAGGAGGAGGAGGAATATGGTCGTAAGTTGGAGATACTGACAGGAAAATTGAGCATGCAATTATCGTTGGAGATAGTTGGATGTATTAGTAGCAACCTCGAAGGTATTTGCACAACCCAGTCGTCCAAAAGTTTGATAAGACCATCATCACCACCACCTCCGTCAACCCTAATCATCAGCAGAAATTCAGAAAGAGAGCGAGAAGTAGAAGGCTTATAAATTACGATTACGAATTGCGGTGGCATTGTAATATTATGAGATGACGAATGGCAAACAAACAAGGCGGATCCAGCTTCCAGAATGCAGTATGTTTATGGCTAAATTATATGCTAGGGAAGAGACTTAAAAAATTGAGGATAAATATCTCTCTGAAATATATAAGAGAGAGGACAAGTGCTGATTATCGAGTGGTAAATAACACTTTATGCGAATGGTCTGTCTGTCCGTCTATCTCGACAAGATTCGGAAAATGGCTTTTGATTGTCAGTTTTATTTCCTAAATGCCATAAATGAACCACGCCCCCTGATATAGTTGATGTTTGCGGTGAAAGGATGCTTTAAATTTCTAGAATCCTCGCATTAAAGAGAAATGCTGAGTTGAGGCAAAGTGAGAAAGTTAGATACCTTCTAATCTACAACACTTTGGCATACCCGTTTCAATAGTTAAGTAAGAACGACAGAGAGGGGATATGTAATGTGAAATTCCAGATCAGAGGCAATAATATTCTTACGTTGAATATACGACATTAAATAGGGATTGAATGGGTTCTCAAATATTAAGTTGGCTGCCCTACATTCTGTACTTTGCACTTCATTTCAACTTCCATAATTTTTATTTGAATTTTTACGAAGCCAAGGTGGTTTATAGCTTATGCTTAGGTTAGATAGTATAAATACTTGAACGTATTTATTATTTAGCATTCCGTTTTTGTGCTATATAGAGAGTGTATTATTACATAGCGTGTACGCCTTTAAAGCAAGGGATTTCGAAATGAAGATCCGTGTGGTGGTGGTAATCAGAACAATGGTGATTCTGATAAGTGAATGTGATTGGCTCGTTATTTTTGCAGAGATTCTCCAGTTCTCTCTGATAATGAAAGAAAGATTAGGAGGAAACTTGGGGATTTTATTATGAGAATTTGGGAGGTCAAATACTTTGTTGTTGCTGGAGGGTTGGGTTTCGGATTCAAGTTAGGACGTTTCAGATTCCCGAACAAAAATTACTAAATTTAGCCACATTATTTTCTGCAAGTTGGACTTTAATTAACAATTAACTTAAACAGGAACGATTTAAAAAATTTAAAAGTTTTTGAGCATTTTGAAATGTCCTAAATCGCTGATCTCGTTTGGAACATAAATCGGGAATGACTTTGAGGTTTATTTGAGATACGAGATAATAAATAATTTTGCTTGTGCGGATCTCTCTTCTCGACAATTACCCTATCTCTGTAGATTGGAGTCTCTCATGATAAATAATTTGCTCATGCTTATTTTTAAGCGTTCTCTGCATGTTGTTCCTCTACTTCTTTTCCTCTATTGTAATGAATCCGTTCTGCATGATTCAGATGTAGAAAAATATAAGTTTGGGATTGTTACAATGTTACAAACGAATGGTAAAAGTGGAAATTGAAGGACTTTCGAGGTTATGCCTTTTCATGTGTTTAAGTCTGATTTCTACGTACGTATCAAAGGAATTTTTTAACCCTAAGTGATGCCTAATCTGCTTCGCTATGTAGCATCTGAATTGGAATTATATTGTATTGTCCAAAGTTGGTAAAAACTGACATGATGCAAGGCATGAATTCAAGTAAAGTAAAACGATTTAAAGTGTAAATGTAGATATGCATATCGCATTTATCTTCTCGACCTCAAAGAGCAAATTTTTCGTACACTTTACATTGCATTTATTTTTATTGGACTGTAGAAATACGCCCATCTCAAATTCATACTTGTAAGTGGTTTGTGTTGGAAGTTTAGATGGTTTAGGTAGGATGATTTTGTTGTAGGTTTATATTTGGCTTTGAATTTAGGATCTTGAGTTTGTACTTGAAATTAAACGATCAAAAAACTATTTACAAAATTCTATGTTGAATAGAATTTTCTTTGTGTGGGGTCTTTTTCTTGAGCAACAGCATTCTGTCAAATCCTAAATCAAGTAGTTTCCAGATTCGAGACGAAGTAATTTAGCCGCTTTAAAACATCTTTCCTCTGACGTACGAAGAATGATTATCATATTAACAACCCTGAATATCAAAGAGTTTGAAATATGTATGTTCTTAGAAAAGTTATTTTTGAAACACGAAATCAATTAGAATCATAATAAAAAATATGCACAATAAGGCACCATCTGTACTTGTTGACTTGAATGACAATGTGCGGCTTTTTGTACAATCGACAGAGTGTTTATTGTGCATAATTTATGAATATTAATTGATGGATATAAGTAATATTATTTTTAATCCGGGTTGCATTCTTCTTGGAACTGAATCAATGAATCGGACAATTCCTGCGAATTTTAAATTATTTCTTCACTTTCGATCTTAAAAAATTCCAATCGATAACTTTTTTACTACCAAGAATCATCGCAAAACTGCTTTAAAACACGATCCACAAGCTTACAATTCATCTCTCAGACCCTTTGCTCTTTGAAAATATCAAATAACAACTTTTAAGATGTCTCAAGTCTTATCACGCGTAAAAGCTTACACTCAATTTACTCACAATCATTTTCCAAGACGTTAACATAAAAGCATCTACAGTTTCATTCTCAAAAATGCATAGAAGGTGTAGTAAGAATCATTTTACGATTACGATTAGCTCTCCAAAGTATCCGATGACGAAAGCAGACTCTTAAGATTTAAATTTCCAAAGGGGCGTTAGCCCCTAAAAGTCAGACGAAATTTAACAGGTCACTTTTTTCTCTAAACCAAATAGTCCATAAAAGATCGCCCTGATTTCTCTAACTTTTAAAAACCTCAAGTTGCTCTTTCGTAGAGTTTAAAGACTCCAGCACCAAATCTGAATATCATCCGTGCAAACACACGAACAACTCGTGTAAATAGTAAATAGATCATCTCCATTCCACATCATGATTCCCAATTCAAACATCATCCTCCAACTCCAACATCCCTTCCTCAAAATGCACAAATAGATTAAGAGCATATTATATCAACTCCAGCATCAAAGGGAGATGTGTTTTTTTCTACCAAAAAAATTGGACAAAAACGCCCACATTTGTTCAAATGTGTGAAATAGAAAAGTAAATTAGCTGAGAACAATAACTCGTAGTTAGGACCTGATTGTTCCAAGTCCGATTTAAGTGTAAGCAAAGCTGAACAGCCATTCGTCACATCCAAACCAGATTATATCGTCTAAAATAATGCCAGAGAATGAGACTGCCTTTTAAATATTTCCTTCATCCTTTGTATAGTTTACCTTTGTTGCAAAAAAAATCTAAAAAATTTAAAAAAAAAACGACGAAAATTCCCTCTGACTTTTAGTCCAGAGGAAGTGACCCCTCCTATTGTTTGCTTAGTTTTGTGAGAAATGGACTAGATTATCTCTCTTCTCTATATCCAGACCAATTACACCTCATTGTACTTGTGGACAAGAGAACATCTAGATTTTTGGAGCTGGAAATAGAGGAAGTGACGCGAGATGAGATTTTTAACTATACTTTAGAGTCCTGGATTTTTCCTCCGTCAAAGTAACGTTGAAGTAGACGGAAATCGTATAGAGAAGTAGGAGAGAAGCTTAATATACCATGTTAGGTTATGCCTTGTCGGAAGTGAAACCTTCGAGGTAGAAATCCTCGTAATAGAAGATCACATCCGTTTCGTGACCAGAGTCAGAAAAAATCAGAATTTAGAGCTCTATAGAGACAGAGGTCTTTGTAGTCATTTTCCTCCAAGTTTTGGAATTCCAGCTTCCAGATCATCATCGTCATTATCACATTAGGATATAGGAAAGTATATCAGAAAAAAATCTGGGCTGGAGATGGGGATTTAGAATTTGAATGTTGAATGTGTGGTGTTTTAGATTGCAGATAGAACGGAAATAATAGAATCACACGCCTTTAAGTCGGAACTTGTGTAGGAAACAGCATAGGAGGATAAGCATAAGATATGTATCTAGGCTGGAGAGGTAGACGATTCTAGATTGTAGATTGTGAATTGTTGAGTAATGAATACTAAATAAAAGGTGGTTGATGAATTCCTATCATGTTATGAGTATGTTGTTTGTGCTTCTGTCCATCGTAATTTCTAGGGCTAGCTCTTTACTGGACAGGTTGCTATTTCTGCTTTTAGGCTAGAATTGTATGGGAATTTATATAAGTTTTTTTTAGTTTGTGTGACCATTGGATAGTATCTATCTCAGGGTTTTTGCGATTGATGTTTTGTAGGATAAGGTGTGGAAGTTGGGGGAGGTTTATTGAGCTTTGGAGGATTGAAATCTAGCTCAGGCTTTTGACTTGGCTTGATGAAAGTTGGGTTTTAGACTTTACATTTTTTAGGAGAAGAGCTTATTTGAGGTTTAAATGGGATTTTAAGGCAAGATTTGTAGAAAAATTCCGGAATTTTCTAGGAACTGAATGAGAAAGTTAACATGTGCAGAATTTCCTATTCTTCAAGGGCCACGGAAACTGCAATTCATAGTACTAATTAAAATTTAGAAGAAAGCATTTCATTCCAACTCATTAAGAAACTAAAAATCTGAAGTATTCCCTAAAGACCTGTCATGTCTAAAAACCCCAAAAATAAAAACAAATTAAAAGTACGTCCCTTTTAAAACCCTTTTAAAGGGATCCCATAAGTGCATTCTGTTACAATTTAAAATAAGGATATGAGGAAGGAAGTTAAAGGAAGTAGTTTTTTTTATTCATTTTAAATTTAAAAGACTGCCCTTTCGCATATTTGATATTAGTAGTACAGACTTACTCTTCGTCGGGTGTATAAGGAAAAACGATACAGAAACTGTACCCCATCCTATCTATCTATGTATGAACGTGACCAGGTGAGTTGATTGCATGTCCATTGATACTATAGCAGGACTTTGAACAGGAACCCTATCACCTTCTGAGACTAAATCATGCCATGGATTTATGACCGCATACCTACCTTGTTCTTATTTATAACATAGACTGTATCTAGAATAGAAAAGGAAATCGGAAGGTAAAATATACTGTAAAGTAAAGTAAAGTGCCTTATGGATATCCAACCAATGCCTATCCCTATATAACATTTACAACAGATAACTGCTGGAATTATGACTGCTGGAGAGGTTCCAGAGAATCCAGAGAGGATATTCCAATTATCCCGTTTTTTGTCTCCCCTTCCTTCCTTCCTCATCCTCGAAAAAAAACATAAGGTTTTAAAATTTAAAACTTGTATTTGCTGGACCGGAGAGCCTTTTAAATTTCTCAACTAAAAATACGGTTACTAAAAATATGCATATATTTTATACGGCTAGGAACTCGTTAATGAGTTCACCTTCGCATGATAGACACTTTTGGAGTATGTGGGATCGCATGATTTTTAGAAATACCTTTAAGCTTTCGACCCTTGTTTTGTGAGTAACAAACACAAGCCAAGCTAAGGAAAAAGCCAAGCCTGACTAATAAAATTCTTTATATCCTGAGCTGAAATAATGCTGCTGTCTCACCTTCCCTCCTCCGACATTTTTCTAATAATCGAACCCTCCTGGGTTCCTAAACTTGCTGGTGTAGATTCGGGCATTAGTCACCTCTCTTAGAATTAGGAACATCTGTACTGTGGAAACCATTAGCTTCCTTATGTCTTGTTGTGGAATTACTCAAATTCTGCGGATTTGGGCAACGACTATCGATTTGCGTAGATGGAAATCCATACTTCCTTCCGGAAGGTAACATAATCCAGCTCTTAAAATAGCTGGTTAGGAAATTAGAGTGTATTTTTATGACGAATTTGCTTAAAATATGATTTCACACCTTCCAAGATTCAATGTTGAGTAAGTGGAATATGTGTCACGAAAGCTTCAATGTTCAAGGCTTAATTCTTATTAACTTTTCTAAGCGTTTTTAGTGACGACGATAACTGCTCCTGGAAGGAACTGATAATAATTGATAAGAAACACTTCCGATTTGCTAATCCTGGCAAAGCAAAGTAAATAGAGGATGGAGATTGTGCCGAGTTAGAAGTTCTTAGGAAATTAGGTTGGCGGAAGGAAGGAAGTAAGAGATCCAGGTTGGGTGTGCCTTTGGAGTTTAAGAATCATTCTGTTTGTTTGCATTCTGATTTAATAGTGAGTGTTGGATGTGTTAAAAGTCGGTAAAAAGGATGTTTTAAATTTTATGTAAGGCAAGTCAATAGTAAATAGTAAATAAACCGTTTAAGAAGATAAAGGCCAAACATGTCTTTGGCTTGGGTTAGTTGGACGGTGTTTGTAATCGTGAGGCTGCCAGCTTGTTTGTGTCTGGAGATTAGGGAATGAATGAAAGAGGGTCGGCTTGGAAGTTTGTAAAGTTTGTGAGGGTGTTATAATAGAGTCGGCCTCTCCTTGGAAGATGTTTTGGTTTTGGGTTGATATAGCTATAAAGATTTTGTCCTGAAACGGTATAGAGCTAGGATATTAAGGATATGTCTTACATACAAGGGAACTGTTTAAACTGTCAGATGCTTCAAAAATCTGTAAGAAAACCCATGTTCGTAAAATACGAGTTTAACTCAATAAGAAGGGAACTTTTGAAGTTGTTAACTAAAGACAGCTAATTAAATTTTCTGTAAATAAAAAGAACTGGAGTAATTAAAAAATATTTTCTTATAACTCGTCAAGGATCGTACTTTCATGTGCTTTTCTAAAATTTAACCCTTAACTCACTAAATCTTGTAAAGACACCTTTCATAACGCCGATCCAAGTCCAAGTAAAACAGATTTTTTTTTATTTGATTTCTAAAAAAACATAATTACAGCTCTTCTAACCTAGTAAATAAAAATGTCCTTACAATCCCCAAACTTTATACTACATCTTAAAGTTAACAATCCTAAGGAACTATAAAAAAAACAAAAATGTGAGAATTAACAATCCGCAAGTTCCCCTCGTAGCTCCCATTCTTCACCCTTTTCGGTGGTGGTGGTGTCTTGTATAAACACTTGGGACTTGTTCCAAGTTCTTATAAGACTTATCCCTCTCTTCTTTATTTCGATGAATGGAAGTGTCGGTGGTGGTGGTGGTGGTGGTTTTGGTGTTACATAAGAAAGTTGTACTCGGCCTTTCCTCCCCTCTCGTCTCGTAAGAATCCCGACTTAACTTTTAAGGCAACCAACTCACCTGTCCACTCATTCAGGATCTTCACAGTTCAGAGGAGTTTCCCCCTCTGCTTTTACCAGCCACTTCCCTCCTTTCTTAAATTACTTACACTTTTTAACCACCACCACCACCACCTAAACCTAAACTCTAAAGGAACCATAAAACCACCACTGACTGACTGGCATTTTAAGCAAAGAAATGAAACGCCTTTTATCCATAGAACCACAAACATTTATTATCCCGTTGATTTTTTTTACCCGTTATAAAGAGTAAAGACAGCCTTGAGAAGTTGCACTTTTAAACAACCGTTTTTATGTCCATAAAAAGCTGTTGTTTTTCTTCTAAAACAATTATACGTATTATTAAGAGTTTGTGTACTTAAGAAGGATGTTTTTAATTGAAATGAGATGAGAACAGACGCATTGCGGAAATAATTTTCTCTGAAAGTTAAGCTGGACATTCATATGACTTATACTATTGACATATTGACAAGGATGAGTCAGTTATTATTATGTATTAGCAAATTACTTACAATTATTGCTAATAAACAAGAGCAATGGAATCAAAGGGCAAATATGGAATTCAGGGAAATGCTTTGGCAAAAAATAAAAGTTCATTAAACTTCAGCTGTTTGCAATTACAGTAGAACAAGGACTGCTAATCTTTTTATTGAATTAAAAGCAACGTTTATAAGTTCGTTTCATTGATTATGCAAACAGAAGTGTAAATAGCGACGATCTATTTTTCGTGAATCAGGATTTTCACAAACATTTCCTACTCTTGAAATTCAGCTACAAACTACAAACTACGCAAATTTTAAAGCGAGTTAAGTACGTTAAATTAACAACTAGTCTAAATCTAAATGATCATTTACCCTCATAATATTCATTTAAAATATGATTCAATTCCAAATATATTATTCACCAAATTACACTATCTTTTCCTATCTCCTTCCCTATCTCTTCAGCAGCAAAGAGTGAAGTCATGCAATGCAAAGATGATTGATTCGACGTTAAACTCAAAAGACACCTAGCTTTCACTATAACAGGACACGTCAGAACAAAAGGGTTATTGACTGTACTAAACTAAATTACCACACGTATTTTAAAGGCATTCAAACGACATACAACATACAGGAGGAACAGTATGTCTGAATTGCAATCACTAATCGGCAATTGGCAAACAAACTGATTTCAATTCTCTTTTATCTCTGAAATAAAAAAACTCAAAGGCAAAGATGATACTGTTTGTTCCGCCTTGTTCCAAAAGCCCTCTGTTCTCCGTTTAAACTTTAACAACGAAATGTTTTATTTCATTTAAACTCCTGTCCACAAAAGACATGTTCCTCTGCCTTCTTCGTCTTCAAAATTTTTAAAGTTTTAAAGTGGCAGTTGCGTTTTAGAGGTTCAATCATCGAGCAGTTGTCCATGCCCCTTTGACAACAAAAGGGTTGACAAAAACATCTCGGGATCATAATCAGTAGAATATTTTGGACAATAATAATATATTCTCGGGATTTAAGTGGCAGATGTGATCTCTTAAACGTAGCCAGGGCAAGACGAAGTGAACAATAATAATTCTACATAATTTTTTTACCTCGAGAATTCTAAGAGATTATTAAACCCTCTCTGGGATTAGATATTAGATTACAAGAAGGGTTGGGACTATTGAGCGGTTTTGAAGACAAGACATTAGACATTAATATTTATAAGTCCGCTGCGTATATAGGCGATTTTAAAATTTGAAGTCTGATATAAGGGACGTGTGCCTTGTGTTTTTTTTCTTCGGCCTGATTTCTCCAAAGACAATTACTCGGGTTCCTTGTTGTAAGTTCTGTTTGTAACCCGTGCGGGGAAGATGATCATGTTCACCTGGACTCCGACTAACTTCCAGGTGTGTGTGCCTAATATCATAATATCCTCGTCTTATCTTCTGTTTTTCTGGAAGGTTTTAAACGTTTCAGCCTACCCCTTAATAAGAGTCGTATGTTTTTCATGAGCTTCTGTAACTCTTCCCTCTTGTCTGGAAGAATTAGTTATTTATTTCCAGAAATCTGGTAAATAGAATCAAACGTGTCGGGTATTAAGTACCTTAAATCGGGAATCAATCTGGTATCCTTGGCCTTTTGCCTTACTTTTGTGTTTCACGTTACTAGAAAACACACTTCCTAGTCGATTTCTGCTCAAAGCTGGAGGCATTCTGCTGTCAAACTCCATTTCCTTTATGTTTATAGGAAACTTCTGTCTTTACTTTTAGAAATCTGAAGGAGATTCTTTGGTTTTTGAGCTAATTCACAAAGGAAAAGGTGTTTTTGGTGAATTTAACAGTTTTCGGTAACAAGGAGTTCGGATTCCTACAAAATCTGAAGTAAAATTTGTTGAAAGGCCATATTATCTCATAAGATCCCCTTAAATACTTAGCCACTTAAGAAGGCATTAGATAAAACACGTTTTTTAAACAAAGGACCCGGTGTAACCGTATATCCCCTCCCGAGTAATAACATTGTTAATTGAACCCAATAGGGGTTTCTTTAGATCCCTTTTGTTCCGTCTTAAAGAGCTGGAAAGTCTCAGTTTCCGTTTGTCTCTTTGATTTAGTGCCTTTTAGAAATAGAGAAAACCTTCGGCTTCTGACAGGAAAATGCCCCAATTCCCTCCTATAGATTCCTGCTGAAATATTTATTTATTTCTCTAATCTTAAAACACAAAAGGAAATCAGGAAAGTATATAGAATTTCCGGGAGACATGACACGATGCATTAAGCATTTAGGGCTTGAGCATTTCATCGCATGCAATCAACAAACTCGGTGAAAAAAGCCAAAAATCCTCCCCTGTCCTCAAACTCTTTCTCTAGAGTAAAGTACTTATGAAATATAAATGTGTCTGTTATTACGTCCGAGACGAGGCAAACCCTCTCTGATTTTTTCTAAGTAATAATAAAGGAGTGCTTTAGTAGCTTTAAAAAAACCCGAGAGAAATATAGGACGATGTTTTCCTTTCATTATCTCTTATCTGGAATCGGTATCAGTTTATTAGACATTATAGAAGGCTTCGGTACAAGTTACAATACAATTCCTGCTACGATTCGGCTTGACTTAAAGCCTTGATGGTTGATAGTGGTTGTTGGTTTTGTAAGAGAGGATAAGAGGACATGATATTACTTTTTGTCTCCGAAACACGACAAGAAATGTTTGAGCTAGTTTCACTTAGAAAGCTGTATTTTTTGCCAGGATTTAGTGGTTTAGGTGACTTCTAAGCTTTTCCAGAGCTACGTATAACGTATAAAATGTCTAATTTGTGACGGGAGAAAAGTCAATAGTAAAGTAAACGATGGAAGGGAAGGAAGTGACACGTAGGACGTAAATGAAATCCGAACAAGTATTAGAGGACGAAGAATAAAGCAATATATTTCTAGAAAAAAAACTCGATCGATTAACCTCTTACTCACTCACTTTCGTTACGGCTTACTTATCTTTTTTTTTATTATTAGAAGCCTGATCTCTTTCAGATTTTGAGATGACTTTGAGGAAAGTTAGATGATCCGATGGATCATCCATCAACTCTAGATTCGTTTCAGTTTTTTATTTGGCTAAGGGTGTCAGCTATTAAACAGGCTTATCTTTGTTGTATCTTTTGAAGGACATTAAGTGTAAGGGGCTTTGAGATTGGGGTTGGAAATTTCGAAAGCTATCATATAAGATGATGGTAGAATAAGATTAGCGTGGAGATTTCCCTAATTTTTCAGTAACTTCGACTGATAACGTAAAAAGGGTAAAAATGAGATTTTTGACAAGATTTCCCCGAAATCTAACAATATTCCTAAAAAACATCGGAGTTTTCGCCATTTTTCTTTGGAACCCCAATCAAAGGGATCAATTACAGACAGAAGAGCTGTTAGCGATTAAGTAATGGGGTAAAAGATTTCTAGGAACGGGAAAGAAGCCGTATATTTCGCCACCTCCGGTTAGCTCGTCGGATTTAAGGCTATTGTTGACGGGGAGTCAAGTGTGTTAATGGGAAAAGGTAATGGAGAAAGCTCTTAGATTTTGACTTGAGATGAGGATGATGATGAGCGGGATGTGTGGCGTTAGTTGGGTTGGAGGCAATTAATCGATCGATGAATCATCCTCGAGACGACGACGAACGTCCCTTTAAAACTTCTCTTCCTCATCCGGATAATAATGTCTAGGATATTATTATTATTACACATCAGAGTTGGTGTGTTCCTGAGGAAGAGTCGTCTATTGTAGATTGTAGGACGAGGAAGGGCATAATAAATAAAGTGTGTAGAGTAAAAGTAGTAAGTGCGTAAGGGTTTTGTGGAACTGGAAAGACGGGGTTTGTCCATCTGCTCAAACATCTGCCCCTTGAAGGGTAAGACCCAACCGTAAGGGTCTTTCATTTCTGACAACAAATAAAAGAGACTCTGAAGCTCTTCTCTTTCCTCGCACTTTTAACGAGACTTTTTCCTCCCGAGCATTTCTTTGTTTGCATGTCGTGGTCAGAGGGGGTATTTTTAGAAGAAAATTTGAAAATTTGAAAATTTTGAAATCTGTAGCCTGATGGATTTTTTAAAATTCAGATTTTCTTTTCAATACATAGATTCTGGAGCACTTTTGACTTATTTGTCTTCATTTCGAGGTCAGATGGGTATTTTAAGCCAAAATTATTAAATTTTTTTTTAAATTTTGAATCTACTGTTTTTTAATTTTTTTTAATCACAGTTTCTTATACAAAATTCAATTTTTTTGCAGAATTTAAAACCATTAATTTCACGTCTGCTTTTTCGAGACCATAGTTAAATTCGACAACAAATTAAGCTAATTTGTTTACATTTAGGTTTTCTTTTTGGGTAATTTATTCAGTAAGCAGCATAGCTTTTTTAACAAACGAAGAAGGTATTATCCAAGCAGATAGTTTTAAGTTATTGCAAATTATTGTTCAGAAATTAAAGGGTTTCAAGTCGAAGTAGGCAAGGCATGACACTAGTAAAAGTAGGTCGAACAAGTTTACTCTAAAAAATAGCCCTTAAATTAATATCAAAGAAACACAATTTTAAGACATGCAATGTAACTACTACTACAAGCCAGGTGCAAAATCAGCTAGTAAATAAATAAGAAGGTGGAAGTCCCATCCATTCAAATTCTAGATAAAATGCTCCTCAATGCAATCTCAAGTTCAAGTTCAGGTGGCCCTCCTAGTCTCCATTCCCTAAAGACATACTTATACAACCATATTAAGGTGCATATAATCTCAATTACTGATGACGACGATATCGTCACAGCTCGTGCCAATGACGATCTTCAGAAATAAAAGTCACAACATGTGACACCATCCTCAAAGCCCAACACATGTCCCTATCCTCTTCAAAAATCAGATATCCAACCGATTTATTCACAAAAAAACCCTAACCTGTTTACCATACCCTTCCCAAATGAACCTACGACAAAGTCCTTATCCAGTTACAGAGCTGGAAAGTCCAAAGTGCGAGTGTGAATTTTTATCATCAGTTCCGAATCTTCTTTGACTCATTCCTCTCTCTGGACAAACAAAGGACCCCAACCATCCCAATTTAACATCCGAGAGCCAACTTTTACTTAACTTGCGTTATTATTACCATTTATACAGCCTATACAGAGCGAATCCACCTCTATCTCTCCCTATACGCTACAAAATCATGGTGTAAATACATTGAGATCTAATATCATTATACGATCATCAAGTAACATAGCCCGAATCCTTCTAAAATATTTTAGAGAAACGGAGGATCGTGTGCCCTGCACGTTCCTTCCTTTTGTTCAAAAGAATACGACAAATCCCGTTTGAGGAACTTACCCTCCCTCCAAACCCCTTAGTCAGTCTTTTCGGACGCTCCGAAAAAAATATTTCGTTTCATCATTTCGGGTTTAATAGAATATGGGCTGTAATAAGTATTAAAAGGCCAGCTGGGCGAAATATCTCATCGAATCTAGAGGCAAGGCATCTTTTAAGAGACCCTTTTCCCCTAAGTTTATAAATGAGGAATAGAAGCCCGGGTTCTGACGACGGGTTCCCGGATTTTTTGCGCTCCCCTCGTCCTACCCGAAAAGGGATCTTAAGGCTATATCTCTAGGTAGGTTTATATTTACTTTTGCTCTCTAGATCCTAGATGATGCATATTGTATTTCTGGATAATTCTCCCCGCTATCCTAACCTATCCTAAAAACCTTTTCTATTCAATTCCCCAGCCCCGGCCCGTTTCTTTCCAATTCGGGGATACGTCGAATGTAGCACACGACACACTTTCAAACAACTTACAAATCTCCTCTCCTTGTCCCGACGAATCTCAAAAAAATCTCCAACCATTCATCTCCGCCCGAGCCCCTTTGTCATGCTAAAATTTCCAAATCAGTCCGTGAGGGTGATTGGGACTTGGGTCTCTGAACCCAGGCAAAGAAGCCCATTTTTATATCCATTTTAAAGGGATGTAAAAAATACAAGAGTTTCGGGCTCTAAATAAGTCCGTGCAGCCGTCGTAAGGCAGGCCCAAGTCTGCCTCTCTCTCTGTTTACTAACGAGCCTTGTAATGGAAAGTATGACATGTGCACCTTCTTCTTGAATGTGCAGTCAGTTGCCAATTATAGGAATATGGATTTTAAGGGCTACAGTCCCTGCATTATTGCGTAATAGTTGGTGGTGGTGGTGGTGGATTGTAGAGTTTACAAGGGTCCACCTGACATCTTAAATGTTTAAGGAACATGTGCTCCTTAGAAATCCAGGCCAAATGCCCTTTAAACTTCAAAAAAATTCTGGACTTGGACTTGTTCCTTCCTTTTCATTCAAACTTTGAATAGGGAATCTGATACTGCACGAGTACGATCAGATATGGACAATAAAATTGCCCCTATCGACTTTACGAGACATAGGGATTCTCCTTAAAATGTCGGGATGTCCTCCTTCCTTCGGATGCCGTTTTGGTGGTGGAAGTGCACGCACCCAACCCTTTCGATTTCCTTAGGATGAGCTGATGACTCATAGTATTAAACAAGTAGCTTGTCCATTTGATAAGTTTTTTATAAGGACGGTAGTGGTAACTTCCTTCAGGAATCGGAGTCACCCTCCTCTGCTCTCGAGCTTAAGAAACGAATTTCCGGCATTTAAAAAGCACCAACTTCCTTGGAGGAGAGCTTAATTAATTCAGTGACTTATTTCTGGTGGGAATTGTCACAAGTCATGGAGAAGAGGACATAGGACATTGGGACTTGGCGGATGGAACTAGGCAAGGCTAGTCGTCCATGTAAATTTGAACCACAGGCCTTGTTGCTTATTATCATCATCATCAGGATACTGATTTCATTTGAAACGGATTTGCTCCCTTGTTAGAATAGAGCTATATACAGGGCATTTAATTAGATGGATATATAGGCAATTACAGACCCGTCCTGGGGATAGGAATGGGGATTTAAATTTTATTTCTAAGCTGTCGATTTGTCCCGACTTAATTATCGTTTTGTTCATTAATGCGGCGGATGATTTGGATTTGAGTTATTGCATTTTTCCTTGTTTTCAAAGCAGCCAGGATTTTATTATCAATTTGAATTGAGATCCTGACACAATAAATCCCTACTTGGTGGTCGAATGAATTCTCTTGGCTTTAAAAGTTTCAAGCAGAAGCTGACATATACTTTAGCCTATTATATGGTGCTTTGGATTGGCAAATGACCCTGGACAAATACACAGTAGATATGACGATGGTCTCTTAGCATGTTGGGTCCAGTCCACCACTTCTTAAGTAAAGTTAAGGAGGATGTGGGACTTCCTTTTTAGGCCCAATTGACTTCAGACTTACGAGATCTTCTTCATGTCTCTTACCAAACTGCTTAAGTAGCTCATGCTCGACCTAACTAATTCACTACTTGATTAATTCATACGAATAAATGCTTTTGTTTTTCTCTTACTAGCCCTACAAGTGTACTAAACTTACAAGCCAGTAAGATTCCCAAGGACTTTGTTTTAGAGTTTTAAATTAAGAGTCAAATTCATCAACATATCTCACATCTCACATCGTATTTATCCTCCTCATGATGATGATATAAAACTGAATTTAAAACCCTTTCTTTTAATAGTCTCAAGTAGTATGGAAAAAACTGGAATAATATGTCAAAGAAGAACAATTCACAATTCGTAAAATTAATTTAAACTTCCTCCGAAGGAAAATAGTAACGACTTTTCTTGTAAAACACAAGGCTCTCCTCTCTAATTCGAAGGGTTTTAAAACGTGGAATCTTGAACTTTCATTCCCACCTGCCCCGACCTTTAAAAGTCCGTTAGGATTATTTCTTAGCCGAATTAACTTCCTTCCGTGTCCAATCCCACTCTATCTGCCTGATAAAAATAATTGAGAAAAAGTAGGTAGACAAACCCAAGTGGTCGTGTGCCTTATGAGAAAACGGTCAAAAACTTACAAGTCAGAACTTCCTTACTTCCGATAAATTTTTACAGACTTCCGTTCACCTGCGTTTTACATGAGGAGACCGTTGAGGATTTGGATATGCACACCTTTTGGCTTTCTTACTGGTTTTAAAGATTAAAGAGTTTGCTAATGATCCGAAAATGAACTTCTCATGAGTCATTTTTGTAATTAAGACGAGAGGTTTGGTTCTAAAATGTAATTACACCTAGAAAAAACAGTATATTGATTGATTGGTTCGGAGATTGGGCTGTAAATTAATCGTTTCTTGTGTTTAATTATTTCTTCGGGTTTGTAAGGCGGCATGGGCAAGGAAAGGTAAACATTGATTCAATTGGCTGTTCTGTTGGTTATCTTCTTGGGTTAGACATTAAATAGCGGTGGTGGTGGTAGTGGTGGTGGCATGGTAAATTGGTGGATGGCTTGGCTTTGGCGTCTATTGACAATGTTTGGCTCGTGCTAAGCTCGCTTCTACTTTAGTTACAACAACCTTATCCCAAAACTCGAAGGTGGAAAGTGGTTTTGTTCCTAAGGTAGAGGCAAGAAAAATGCAGTGGAGAAGGGCAGCTGATTTTACGGAGGATTTGAAAGGGTCCTTCATGAATTATGGGGGTTTATCAATGAAGCAGGTAGCGAGGGTTCTTTTATGTAGCATTTTCAGTGGAATGGATTTTAAAGCGTCCCGAATAATTTACAGGGCTTCGAATTTTTCTCTTGGAGAAGAAGAAACATTAAAACCCGGGTTCAAGAAAATCTAAATAAAATTGAAATTTTTTTGGCTTAGATTCTTTGTAAATGAGAATTTGGGGTTAACTAATCATAAACCTTTGCAGTCAGTTCACTGAAAGCACGAAAAAATCCGGGCTATTTTTGGAAATGTTGAATTTCCGGGTTCGACGCTTTAGTAATTATAATAGCACCGTTCCTTACAAGGTTCTCCACCCCGGGACCTTTACATTTTTGCAAATTTTGGCTTCCAAAAACAACAACCCAGTCAACTATCATCACAAGTTAAAACCGAATTCGAATTCGGACTTTCATAAAAACCCACCTGCCCAAATAAAACGGAAATTTCAAGACGCGGTCAAAAACCCTATGCAATTTGCATATTCGCAAAGAACTTCAAAGGTGGATGCCCCTTTCCTCCAATGTATGAGGTGGTGGTGGTTAGGTTCTCTGACCGACTTACTTATTCTTATGGGCAGATATAAAAAGTATAGAAAAAAGTTCATCTGGAACGGAGGACCAGACATTCTGGATAAAACCTCCAATACACATCCATATATAGACTGAATAAAAAAGCCCACTTGGATTAGACATTTAAGTGTTTCCAAGCTATACACCTCCCCACTCACTACTCCATACTCACTACAAACTAGATATTCCAAGTCAGCCAAAGAAGCATTATATTTATACCAAAGTTTCATGATTCCGCTCCTGCTGCTGGATAATAATCATATAAAATCGTCCCCTCTTCTTCTTCGAGGAGAGAACAAAGGCCGCAGATGTTCGGAGTTCTTTTGGGGAACCCCCTTTGAAATGAAACTGCATCTACTAGAAAACTACCCTCTCTGGCTAGGAAAGTCCGTATAGAGCTGGGATGTAGGATCTAGCGTTAAATACAAGAAGGGATTTGGGTTATCAACTCCTCATGAATTTTATTATTATTATGTTGTCCCTACAGGAGGAACTGTACTTGGTCGGAAGGGTATGATGGGAGAGCCCCTTGAAGTCCCCCAGCAGCAGGAACAACAACACCAGAATATCCATCATCAACAAACAGCCCAGTCTCTTATTCCACCGTCAGCCACCGTCGAAGACTGTTGGGACACTTCGACTCAGCAACAGACGTCAAGTAGGTCAGGCTCAGCAGCGTCTTCGAACTTACCACATCCGCCCTCATCCTCATTCGGAGGAAGTACAACAGGGTCAGGGGCAAAGGGCCCGCGCCGTACGAGGCATCGCGTAGACGCCGGAGAACCGCGCGGTTGTTTCAATTCCGCGAACAATTCCTCCTTCTTCCAACCGCGGAATATATTCACATCCCCATTAGGTGGTTCCAGTAATTCTAGCAACAACAACAGTGTACGAGGGCAACAACATTCCACGAGTAGTGTCGGTGGTGGTGCAAGTCCTCTGAATACGAATAGTACAAATTCACCGAGTCTAAACTCAAGTAGTCCATATCATCATCACCCTCATCATCCCCTTAATCATCAGTTCAATCCCCAGCATCTTCCGGCCTATTCACCCCATCATCACGGGAACAGTCTAGGCGGACCGGGGCACTTTAATCCCAATCCCGGGGGCATCTACGGGTCACCCAAGGGTCAAGACGCTTACTACTTTCAGCCAATGAAGATGCTGAGTGATTTCATCTCGACGCAACAGGCTGCGGCTGCCGCTGTTGCAGCGTCGTCTGGAAATTCAGCCGGGGGCCTGAATGGGCAGCAATTCCCTGGCGGAGTTGTCCCATCGCAACTCCTTCTCAGGGAGATGCTGAGTAAATCCAATAGCCGGAACAATCCCTCTAATCCTGCAAATAACAACAATAATAATAATCTGCCTGGGAACAAGTGTGGGTACGAGGAGGATGTAGTGATGGATGGAGATGGAGATCAGGAGCAAAAGTCAGGGGAGAAAGCGGAAGTTGGAGGTGGCATCAAGGATGAGGAACTGGAAGGGCAGTCCTCTAATGCAGGTGATAGTGGAGCCGAGGATGGGAATCTGGATCATCACCAGTTAGTCAAAGTCGAGGCAGAGTCGAGTCTTAACAAGTTGTCGAAGTCAGGGAATGGACAGGGTCTGACGACAAGTAGCAGTTCAACGTCGACGAGTTCTGGGAAGTCGGCTACAACCACAACGTCGGCAAGTGGGATGAGAATTAACGGATGTAAGAAGCGGAAGTTGTACCAGCCTCAGCAGAGGAGTGACTTTGACGAGGCTGAGGAAGAAGGTAAGGATTTATATTTTATTTTAAGGGTTCGTTAATTAGTTTACTTTTCAATCAAACTGATTTCTTCATGTTATTTCGCCATTTTAAGAGAGAGAGAGGGAATGTCAGGACTCCCTTTGTGTTCCCCGATTTCCCTGTTAATTTGTAGGATTTTGTCCTGAAACGAGTTGAGAATTGGATAATATTCCGGAGGAAAAACAGGAAGGAATATTCTATATCAATGGCAGAAAGTGAACATAACACTTTTAATTAGTTGTAATAATTAACCCTTTCTTTTGTTTTCTTTTGTCCCCTCTCCCGTCTAAGAGTTTCCTCTAATTAGAGACAGAAAGACTTGTGATTTCGGGAAGTCGGGGAGCGAGTAGGGATTTAAACTCGGGGAAGTTGAAAGGCTATAGATACAGTAGCTCGTTTAAAAGTAACATGAAACTTTACCTGGGAACAAACTACTTCTTTTTATCTCTATCTGTAATAAGTAGCAAGTTCTTGTACTTCCTGACTTTTCTTTCTATATATTATATATTTCTGGAATTTGAAGCGAAAATGTCCTAAAAGGTCTGGGAAAATATCTTTATAATCGCCCATTCCTTAGCAAAGATAGTATGGATTTTTGCCGGAATAAGACATGTTTTTAAGTCAGAATTTTTAATTTAAGTCCGGTTTTTTACGGTTTTTATAAAACGACAGTTCTTCTCCTAATTATTGTTAAAAACCCGTTAAAAGCTCATTTTTGGTCTTTAAAACACAAAAGTTCCTAAAAACCCCAGGGACTCTAAAACTATTTTAACGGTATATGAAGCATATTTTATACATTTCATCGAATCGGAATGAGAGAAACACATACCCTTGTAATTATGACTTGCTCTCTCTCTCTTCACACTCATTCTCATAGTCGTCTCGGACTAATTAAAAACTACTCAGGCTTCAGCGACTGACTTTAAAGGATTTCTTGTTCTTTTTATTCCCTCTTTAAAGCAGAATTGGATGATGACGATTACGACTCCAACGTTTTGGAAGCAGCGATGGCAAGAAGTCGACAGAAGGACTCTCCGCCAATTCTGACTGACTCCCCGCTAAACCCACCCACGGAGTTGGTCCACGAGGAAGAGGACGAGGAGGAGGAGATGCGCCTCATGGACGAGAAGGAGGACTTTGACGAGAACTTCGATGACGATGACGACGAGGATGACCTCGTGACCTCGAACAGGACGACCCCAAATAATAACAATAACAATAACACCCCCAGCAATTTAGTTATGCACAATAATTTAAGGGCTGCCAACAACTTGTCCGGACTCCCGGCCAATGCCTCCGCTGCCCCATTGACCAGACAACTTCTTACTGAACGTAAGTTTTTTTTAATTTAATTTTGCATGGTTTTTTAATATTCTAGAAGACAGGGATGTTAGAGAAGTAATTTTGCTCATTTGGGGGAAGTTTATACACAGTGTTAACAAAGCTGGAGGGTTTAAGATCCCTAATTTAATAGCTTTTTATTATCATCATCCATAAATCTTTGAATTAACTCCTTTTTTAAACCCTTTCCCCTGAGACAAAGTCCATAAAACTCAATTAATTCCTCATTCGATAGCTTAACACTTGTTTCCAAATGTCAGAGGGAATCCTGTTGGGTTTCTGGTAATTAATTTAGCGGGTTGAACTTGAGTCTGTCTTCATGACGAAACTTTTCAACCCCACTTCTTCTCATTTCTTATCCCTGCATATTATTAGCATTCGTCTCATCTGACCCCAAACGTTTCTTTCCTTTCTAAAATACGTAGGAAGCTCCAACGAACAGAAGCCAAGTAGCTTGTCCCTCTTGAGGACCTCATCATCCCCCAAAATAGTTCTCAACTCGAACGGAAACCGAGAAAACATGCGACGACGGGATGAAATCATGAATCACTTCGACCACACCGTACCCTTCGGGGCCAACCCTCAAGCCTACTTCCTCACGTGGAAGGAGAACTTCAAGTCCACCCTCATAACGCATATAACGGACTTGGTCGATAGCCAATTCTCCCTCCTCTTCCCAGGTCAAAGTCAGGGTCAAGGTGGTGGAAATCACAACCTCCGAGAAAGCAGTAATCATCGAGAAGGGAACCGGGTTCAAAATGCGGCTTCACTTCTGACACCACTGCCACATCATAGGGAATCCCATAATAACAGCCACCTTCAGAACCACCACCATCACCACCAAGGAGGTGAGCACAATAAGGCTTCTTCCAGAGGGAATTCCGTGGAACGGACGACCCCTCAAAAAAACCCGGCTAGTCTCCTCCTTAACGGTGGCACCGTCTCCAATAACAATATGAACAATAACAACAACAATAATAACAATAACAATACCCGGGAGAAATTTAGTCCACCCGCAGAGAAGATTCCAAAGATGGACCTTCGAGGGAGCAAGAACAACGACTTCCACCCACATGGACCCCAGTTCCCGAGGTATCCCTTTCAAGTTCACCCCGGAAATAATGCTTCCCTCCCAACTGGACGAGAACAGAATGGGCCGGTCAAAGGTCAAAACTTTTCATCCGCCCTTATGGGTCTTAGTCAAGCGGCACAGATGCAGCATCATGCAGCGGCAGCGGCGGCTGCCGCCGCTGCAGCTGGTCTTGACATGTTCGATGATGGGCCTTTGAGCCTTGTCGTTCGAGGTCATAATCACGAGACCCCAAGGAAGAAGCGTCATAAGGTAAGAGCGTCTTCTTTTTAAATTATGCATAGTTTCTTTGCTCTATGATTGGGGCACGCTGAGAATTCAGTTTTTTTTAGCTCTTCTTTTTAATTAACTAACGGAATGCATCATTTTCAACAGGTAACCGACACAAGGTTGACACCCCGAGCAGTGTCCCGCCTCCTAGGTCAAGTCGACAACTACGGAGACCATCATTCCTCCGGGGGGTCACCATCTCGTCGAGATCACGATTCCCGAGGCGTGACGCCACCACCAAACGGCCCCTCTTCCGGTGGATCAGGAGGTCAGGCCAACCTTCCCCAGTCTCTTCCAACTTCTGTCGCAATTCCAAACCCAAGCCTGAATGATTCCCGCCTCTTCACGCCCTACGCCCCCCTCTTCCATCACCACCCAGGTCATCCGGGTCACCACCGGCTGGACAGTCCTCCAATGGGAACATCCCTGATTCACCCAGCCCTCTTGGCTAACCCTGCTGAATACGTGCAGCAGCTGAGGGCGGAAATGAGTCGTGAAGAGAGGAATGCGGATCTAAGGGAAAGTCGGGATCATATCAGGGCAGTTCGGGATAGCGGAAGCATTAGCTGTGGGGGTGGTCCTGGTTCTGCTGGTTCGGACTCCGGGGAAACGAATTCCTACGCCGACTTACCTGGCAGCCTCTACTCTTGTGGCACGTGTAAGTTCTATTTCCGTTTTTCTTATTCTTCTAGGCGTAAGTTAGAACCGTAAATCCTGAAATAACTCTCCCGGAGGACTCAATTCTGAGTTCACAGCATGCTAATATAGTGTTAATTCATGCAAGAAGTATAAGTGGAAAGACATTATTACGACAAACCCAAACCTCCTTCTTCCGAGCTCTAGTTCCGAGTTCAAAGTAGACTTTCGAAGACATTTATGCAGGCAGGCATGAAGTAACATTATTATGACCTCATCCTTAACTTAACACATGTCCCCTGTGGTTTTAAGAAGACCACAAGCAACTCTCGTAATAAATCCTTTCGTAACATAACATTAGAAACTCCAATATTTCCATAAGTCGTACTTTCCTAAGGTTTCATCCTTTTTAATAGTCTTTCCACCACCCGTGCAGTCTTTCCAGAGGAATAGGCTTCAGGAGAAACTCTCAATAATAATATATTCTAAGTTTTGCTGGAATAATGACAGGAGAATGAGACAGATTTCCATTAGAATATTGATAGTAGAATACGGAGGTGGAAAAGGTAAAGAAAGAGGCCGATACCCTCATCATCGTACGGATATGATCTCATTAGTTAGGCCACCACACACCTGTGCAATGTGCCTGCTTCGTTTCTTAACACAATAGAAGAATGGAGTGTTTTTATTAGGATATTAAATACAGTTAAGTATATTATGATCGAAGCAGAAGAGGTATGATAGGTGGTGGTGGTGGTTTCTGGCTTCTGCTTAAAAATTGAGAACACATTCAGGAAATCTGTTTCTTGTCATGAATAGGCTAAGGCAATTCAGGCTATATTGTTTGTTGTTTTCCTTGAAATTTATCTCCGTTTGTACGACTTGGCACTTGAAATGACTAAAACAACTCTACTTGAAGTTGATGAGACTACAAATTTTCTTGATGAAATTTTCGAAAATCAGTTGCCCTTAATTACTTATGAAAATTACGGGATCAGTAATGAATAACTTAATTATTTGCTTACAGCTCACTCCTCATCAACGCTGACCCCGATGCATTTGAGGAAAGCGAAGCTGATGTTTTTCTGGGTGAGGTACCCCTCCTCCTCCGTCATCAAGATGTACTTCCCCGATATCAAATTCAATAAGAATAATACCGCACAACTTGTCAAATGGTTCTCCAACTTTAGGTAAGTTGCAATAGCTTTAGATTTTGCTAAAATTGCCATTTTTGAGACTGTATTTCAGACTCTCAAATTTTTCAAAACGCAAAAGCTTGCTTAAAATTTTTCCTCCTCTATAATTCTGAGAAATGGGAATTTCTAAATGAAATTAAAGGGAAGGAATAATGAATAATTAATCGAATCTGCTGCGTTGCATAGATGGCTTCGATGATGATATTATTGGGAGTAAATCCAATGGAAATGTACTGGAATCTCTCAACTAAAAGATGAGATGAGAGTGAAGAGATCTTGTTATGGATCTTGGGAGTCTTGTGTAATTATTAATTGCACATGTGAGCATAAAATTAGAAAGGAGGCACTTGATGAACTATAATAACTATCAGCTATATAGAACATCTCCACAATTTCATAAGATATTCTGCTCTTGTAAGTATAGCCCCTATTCCTATATCCTTTCAATTTGGTTAGCATTGAGGATTGCAATTTGAAATGTACTTAGAATTAGGGTCTTTCTGGCCTGGCATCTCTTGTATTCTATGCAGCGGTTCGGGTTTCGAAATACGAACTCTTGAGTTTTTAAGAAGAGCCTGTGTGTGTTCTACATAGATTGAGGTTTTCGAGGAAGTAGGGCGTATTCTCCAGTCAGTGTGAAATGTAGAGGGATGAGAGATTTCCAGTTTGAGATCAGAACAAGGATGATATTTTGCTTAAGGAATTTAGGAATATAATATTACTCTATATATTTATATGGATTAAATATATTATACGAGTAGATGACTCAAACTCTGCCGAATCCGTGGATATCGATTCCATTCAATTCCACTCTCTAATAGTTAGGATTTTAGGGGAATTCGAATTTCGAATCCTGTACTTGTGGCCCGTGTGGGTTCTCATTGTGTGGGCATATAGTGCCGTATAGAGATTTTAAAGTTCCGAAGCAGTTTGCATATAAACGCTGCTTTAGGTACCGAACGTTACCCAAAAAAACTAAGTTAGTACCAAATTTTTACCTGATTTTTGACGAAAAACCCTTACTAATTCAGTTCAATTTTAACAGGAACCAAGTTGTTGATTTTTCAGTCTCATTGCTACGGCCCTGCCCTGCTTTCCCTTCCTTCTTCTTTAGATGAAAGGAAGATGAAGTGGTTTTGTGGGGCCGTTTTGGTTTATTTCGGTGTAAGAGTGCCCAAGGAAGGGTTCCAGCACCTTCATCTTCATCTCTACACACATATGGGATGATCTCATCTCCTTTATCCTGTTAGAAATTTCGAATCTCTCTCCAAAGCCTCTTATTTCCCTCTAATATATCAGAAACAAACCGATGGTGGTGAAAGCAGAAGAAGCACAAAATCTCTCTTACGATCTGCTCTCTCTCTCTCTGTTCTTATAAATATCTGCCATAACACATAAGACTCAGCAGGGGTTAGTTGGAGCCACACCCACGTGTAGGTAGTAAGTAGTAGTTATGGGACGGGCTTCTTGTGATCTCAAAACTCGAAAGTCGAAACTCCGAAATCTCTTGAAAATAAAAGTCTTGTGCTGAGTCAAACAGAATACTTTATCATCAAAAACACGGGGGAAAGGGACTTGAGATTTTTTCCTCTTATATTTTTCTGAAAATGTTTTTAGCAAATGAGACTGAGCAGACACACATCTACACACACACTTTGATAAGTCTTTGAAGAGTTTGGGAGTGATTATTTCCCTTTGCCTAGTCTACCGGCAACTCATTAATGAATCTTCCTGCCTTTCTGCTTCTTGTTTTTAAGGGAAATGTTAATTAGTCCACATGTCTCATTAAGAACAAGGCTGCTTAAAATATAAATTCATGAATATGGGCTTGCAATATATGCATCCACTTGTACTTAACTCCGGATTCTGTTTTTTTATAGGGAGTTCTATTACATTCAAATGGAGAAGTATGCACGACAGGCCCTCAGCGAGGGGATCAAAAATGCTGAGGATCTTCATGTGACGATAGATAATGAGTTGTATCGTGTTCTCAACCTGCATTACAATAGGAATAATCATATCGAGGTGAGTGATTGGATTTTGAATCATTTTCGAAAAATTTCGAAAAATTTTTCGAGACGGAGATTTTAATTTTTAATTCTTTTCGAAAGGTTCCAACAAACTTCCGATTCGTCGTGGAGCAAACACTCCGAGAATTCTTCAAAGCTATCCAACAGGGCAAGGACCAGGAGCAGTCCTGGAAGAAAGCTATCTACAAGGTAATTGTTTACATTTGATAATTATGATTTGATTATCTCCGTCCTTCATTTTTTATAATTTTTTGAACTCCAAATTTGATGCACTCATTGCTAATCTATGGAATCTGTTTATGCCGATTCATTAAGCAGATCATTGCCCGACTGGACGATCCCGTGCCGGAATACTTCAAGTCCCCGAACTTCCTGGAGCAGCTTGAATGATTGACAAAGAGCTTCCCCCCTCCCCCTGGGGCCTTGACCTCGTCACCACCTTCGCCGCATGTTGGAGGTCATCCTCACCACGAGCTGATGACCTTAAGGTCATCGTCGTCGTCTCTGTTGGCCCCAGGTTCCTCGCCCTTCTCTCTTAGTCATCATCCTCATCCCTTTCAATATCATCATCATGCACAGGGTCAACTGCCCCCATTTTTTATTGGTACTAGTGGGCAATACTGTGGGCCTCTGGCTCTACATCATCCCCACCCGCTGATGCCCCCGCGACCCTTGACCTTTGAAGTTTATCCTGGGAGCTCTCCGAATATTGTTAACTCGTCAGGAAATGTTGGTAGAAGTAGTAGTGCCAGTAGTACGAACGCGAATAGCTCAGCTACTGCCGGTGGTCATTGTTACCTTCCTCTTCCGCCGCCGCCGATTAAGTGGCGTAACAACTAAACTTAATTCTGGAAATGGTGCGGTGGTGTTTATTACAAATTCGTTACCAGATTTACCCGATGGTGATTACTAAACGATAGTTACCAAACACAGTTAGTTGCTAGATAGTTTACTTGTAGGGAATGTCGATAGGGGCGAATTGAAAGTTCGGAGTTCAAATGGCAATTTATAATAGAGTTAGTGCCTTCATACAGATTCTATGGGATAATTACGTAGAAATCAACTACAAATTTAATTTAAATATTATGTTTTAATTGCAATTAAAATAACTCCCCCTCTCTCTCTGATCATTCAATGCAAATTGTACATACACATTTATCATGTAAATATTTCAGAGAATTTGCCTATTTATGTTTAAAACTAGTTTACTACCATATATACCTTACTCCTTTTGTAATTACTTGCTGCATTTGATTAATTTCCACAGCTATTTCCATCACCTTTCCCTTTTTGATCAACTAGTCGGCACATGACACAATACTAGTCAATAAGTCAAAAAATATTTTTACAACTTTATTATCTTCGGTAACGGTCCTCCTGCATTTAATTTCCTTGTGGATTAATATTTATTTTAATATTTATTATTAATCTGCAAGTCAGTTATACACAAAGTATGGGAACGGAACCGAATTTTTTTGTACATAAGCAATACCACGAACCGATTTTATTCATTAACTATATTACTATTAGGACCACAAACAAAGGCTAATAATACCATACAATATTAAAGTTAAATTATTAATATTTTTAGGGGAGAGAGGATTGCACGGAGTTTACTTAATTACTTGAGTTTTTAAATTTTCAAAGGTTTAATTAGTTTATGCAAATGAATTTTAGTCACTTAGTTCATTATTCGTAGTTAGTAAATTATTTATAGATAAATAGTCCATACTTTCTACAACAAAGGTGTTTAAATAATAATGATGCTATGCTATCCAGTTCCAAGACTGTGTTTCTTGGACGGACTTTTCAGTGACATGATATGATGAGATTTTACAAAGTATTACACACATTCACAACTAGTATTAAACCAAACTCTTGGATTAGATTAAATAACTAACTGTAATAATTATCATATTTAATAACAATAATTCAGCGAGTTTAATAGTTGTCGAAGGACTCTCTTAGATTTGAATATACAGAATGTCTAGCTATAGTTTGAATCATACGCTAATAAACTATTTAAATTACACCGATGAGCTGAAAATAAGAGGTGGAGTCAAGTCGTTTTTATTGTAATTAATTATTTAATATTTACATAAAGTTAAAACCGAGACTGTTTGTAAACTCCAACCAAAAAAGAAAAATGTTAGGAGGAACAGGCCTCCTCTCCCCTCCTCCTGGTGTGAACGACTTCTTAATTAATAAAGCAATTAAAATTAAAGTCCCTCCTCGTTCTAACCATTATTTAAGCATGATTACATCTCCGACATTCATTAGTCAGGGTGACTTGAGATTAAGGAAGTAAATGCAATCAAACTGGATGGGTTTGCAGGTTCCGGTGCAGGTAAGACATTGGAGAAGGCCAGGTTTGATTAATTGATGAGGATGGATAATTAGTGGAGCATCTGTTGTCGGATTAAATGGTGGGGGAAAGTGAGGAAGGATGTAAATGGGGAAATCCAAGTAAGAATTAAGAGGCTTGTCATCATCGGGGGCTCTCGTATATTTTGTCAAAGGATAATTAACATTGGAGTCTCGTGGTAAAATTTACGACGTCTTAAACGGACAGACCTGAACATTTCAACATCCTCCTCATTATTTCCCTCTCGTCAAGTCAAAATTATCAGAGAGACGAAAGACTTTGAGATTTGAGACTTGCAGGCTTGAGATGACTAAGGAGGAGAGGGTTGGATTCGAATAGTCTCAGAAATGGAGAATTAGGGTTACCCGGGTGAAATGAGACACTTTCCCGAATTTCTGAGAGACTCCTTTGAGATATTCAGGTTTGCTTTGACTATTATTACTATTGTCAGTTTTGTCGGGATTGTTCTAGACCCTTTATGTACTCCTTTCATCTTTCATCGGGATCTTGGGAGTGTAAATTTGGTCAAATGGCTCCTCATCCTACCGGTTCTTGGAATGGAACTTCAAGGACCTTTTAAAGTCGGAAATAAATAGAAGACAGACTGCGAGAGGCTCCTCCAGCTATGTGTTTTGGAGTTTGGTCCTGAGTAAATAATAGATTGGAGGAAGATTATCAAATTAAAATGAATGGGAATGATCTGTACAAGGAGTTCTAGAAACAAGTATTTGTTGCTGGTCCAGAATTGTAAAAATCAGAGCAAAATTTAGCTTGAGATTGAATAAAAATCAACGTTTTCTCGTCCGGATGTCCTCGTTTTTTAGTTTGTGACGATCTTAACGAACATTAAACGCAAAACTTAAATCTTCAGCTAATTACATGCATTCGAAAACCCAACCACGATTTTCATGTAGTAGTAACTGTACAATAAAGAAGTGCCTTTACAGATTGAAACCCCAATCCAACTTACTTGATCCTTCACCCCTCGGAGCCAAACCAAAAACCTGGAGACAAACCACAAGCTTTTAGATGTAAATTCACAAGTAATTTGGCAAAGGCATCAGACCGTCAGATCAGAATATGAATAAGAAGGCCGAAATATATTGCATCTCTATACAGCATTTAAATTCATGTACTAATCTCCAACCTCCTCTTGTATTATCATTATCCTACACAGCCGGAACTTTAAGCATAAGGGAAATGGTCTTAGAAACGGCGGAATTGAAAGTACTCAGTATTAGTTAGCTCTGTAGAACAGAACCTCTCCTGTCTCTGGTGAAAGGAGGCCTAATAATATAATTCCTGGAGGCGTCTACCATTAAGACTTGGACGGACTCCTGTGCACAATTAATTAATTCTTAACATCAAAGACTCAAAGACAATCTGGGAAGGCAGGAAGACGACCACAATAATCCCTTACCACTCTCGGTCTTCCTATTACTCTCCCAGTCTCCTATTCAAATAAATGGGAGCTCTTCTCTAAGCGTTTTGTACTTGTAACAACCACCACTGCCAAAGTAGTAAGTACCAAGGAGCCCAAAAACCTCCAGTACAGTCATAATGCCTTAAAGCAGACGCATCTAGAATAGACGGACCCTCCAGATATCTCTGCAAACCGAAATCTAAAATCTAGAATTGTAGACAGTTCCCACATACAACAAGATCCCGAATTCGGAGACTCTAATCTTGTCTAATTGTGCCTCAAAGCTCCGAAACAAAACCTACCGAGTCAGAATATAAGGAACAGAACAACCAACCCGTTTTAGGTTTTTGGAAAGATGAGATGAAATGGAGAGGGTTCGTCTCTCAAGGATTTAATCAAGAGCAGAAACGAGCATTTCCATCCCATCCCCATCTATCGAGGATGGTTTTAAAAAATAGGACGGGGAGAAAAAATCGGGAGGATTTTTTGGCTCCGAAAACCCGTGTTTTTTACTTGAATGCTCCGAATTTGGATGAAATGATCCACCGGTGGATTCCACATGCTTGCAGTATGCTTTTAGAATGCTTGTATTCTTTGTACTGAAAGCTGTAACGGAGAGGTTAAATATGGAAGGTAGGGCTTGGTCTTCAGATGAATTTCGAAAAATAAACCTCGATTCCGTTTAAAAATTCGAGTTTTTTTAATTTACTGCATCAATCCGTATAAGAACGGGCCGTAAGTACATGGGTCTATTGAAAATAATAGATCTCCTAATACCGAAAAAGCTATTTAAAACCTCCATTGCTTTAAATCAGATATTGTGTTCAATAAGTCCATCAGTACAGGTAGACTGCCCTAAAAACCCGTTTCAAACACAAGAAAGCCCCTCGTTAGCACCAAATCCAAGCACTATAAATAAAACTATTTAAAACCTTCATTTCCTTGTAAAAAATCGGGTATTTTTGAATGTACTAAATCCATCAGTACGTGTAAATTGTCCTAAAAACACTTTAAAAACTATAAATCCTCCTCATTAGCGCCTAAAACCATAATGTAATCATTCCATAAGCCCTTCATCCCACCTAAAATCCACAGATTCTACGGCCCTAAAGACTATCAGCTTAATACTCGGACACCGGACTTTCTCTCTCTCTCTCTCTCCTACACAAAGTAAGAAAAGAAACGGTAGTCCTTATAGACTTCTCTAGTCCTTTCTGTCGGATGTCCATTAGTGGAGGAAAGCCTATAATGTGCTTATCCTACATCCTTATACCTATACAGGTATACACATAGCACCTACAATCTACAATCTACATACACAAGCAGAGTCTAGAGCCTAAGCCAGAGGACTAAACAAAGTGTGTGAAGCGGAGCTTAAGTTTCATTAGTGAACTCTTTGGACGGACATTTAGTCCGGCCAGCACTTTCTCTCTTTCTCTTTGTGCTTTAAAACCGCGGACCTCTCATTTCTCTCAACCATTCTCCATACATATATTCAAACATATACCCCATACCCCATCAAATATTCCAGATATACCCCGTCCAGATCTCTGCAACTGAGGATCTAAAACCTCTCCAGGCTCCAGGATATTGAATGTCCGAAGAGTCCGGCAGCCCGGATCGATAAACCCCACACACATGGACGGACTTGGTAGTTTTGCTTTCTCTGAAGTAGTTAGTCGTTAGTTCCTAGCACTTGCTTTCCTCTCCTGAATCCTGGAGATGGAGAAGATGATTGGGTCGGGAGGAATAGCGGAGGATGTCCAGGAATTTTAGGAGCCCGAACCACCCACTGAGCTGACCAACACTTCCGGCCACCTTATAATTATTGAATTCGTTTCCCGTTCCTATATAGCCTCCGTCTAACTAATCTACTTCGTTTCGGAGGTAAAGACACATGGGATGGAGGAGAGTCAGTTCCTATAGATCTAATGCCCGGGTATTCTAAGGAAAGTGCTTTAATTGTGAAGGGAGTATGGGGTATAGGGACACGGGTTCTTTCTCGGGAGGAGAGACAATATTGAATTTCTCTGCAGATGAAAGGGCGTCTAATTAAGCCCTCTCTGCCTCATTCCCTTTGACGATTGTTCTTCGCACAAACTTTCCCTCTGCTTGAGTCCTCGCTCTCTCTCCACATTATTATTAAGTATGTGAAGTCGGAAATCTGCATACGGTGGAAGGAGGAAGGAGAGAGATGCATATTCATGTGTGTGAGTGTGAGGAGGGAAAGCTTAGTTGGCCAACCAGGGCCGTATGTTATCACATTTCTGGTTTTTTATCGAAATAATATGTTGGTTTTGTATGTCGAGTCTGAAAATGGGAGATTTCGATGATTTGCAATGATTTTTGATGGGTTTGTGATAAGATAAAGTTTATTTTTGTTTTTAAAGATGATTTATTTGAAAGTGAAAGGTTTTGATTACAGTTTTTTTTATTACTTTTCAATTTTAATCTCTCTAAGATAGAGAAAGCATTTAAAGGTTCATTTTATAGATGATCTTTAGAACTGTAAAATGCCATTTTTATGAATTACCTTCCTATTTTTATCATTATGAGATAAAAATGCATTTCTTCGTCGTGTTTGTAAAGTTCTTATGCATGGGGAATGAAACTACAAAAATAAATGAAAAGATGTTTAAAAGTCCATTTAAAAGCTCTTTTTGAACTACAAACCATAGGCAACTGCACATTTTTCGGGTTCCAAAGTGTTCGAATGACAAGAAACTTCAAGTTTGATTCTTGGGAATGACTTGTTGGCTCAAAAAATAAGATACGATTTACGGAAACCAGGCATCTTGTGATCCATTTTTTTGTATTGCGACAGAATGGGATTTAAATCGGTATCCAGAATAGAAACTCAATCTTCGATTTGTCCTAAACTCGCAGAAACTTAATTAACTCTCCTTAAATTAAATCCCAACCCTGCCTACGGCCCTATCCTCTCCGTATCTCTAACTTCTTCCTTGAAACCTCCAGAGGTTCCCGAATCTCTAGTACACAATTTAGATTAGTTAAAGTAAAGTAAATGGATTTGAGAGGCAGATCT
This sequence comes from Desoria tigrina, assembly GCA_906901685.1. Lineage (NCBI taxonomy): Eukaryota > Metazoa > Arthropoda > Collembola > Entomobryomorpha > Isotomidae > Desoria > Desoria tigrina. The sequence continues at coordinate 181,883 of CAJQTU010000041.1, forward strand.
AAATGGGTTCTCTTGTCATCGGTCGAGGGGAGATCTCAACTTTATCAACTGAAGATTTATCGATTCTCCCCATCTATACATGCACACACTAGACACATATCCCACATACAACACACACATATCACACACACGACACTTACTTACTTTCCAGCAGCTAGAGACTTTAGAATTTGAGGATATTATTATCGTTTCCTCTCAATCTCCAAAGCACGATCTACTTTCTCTTATATGCATTCATCAACCCATTCTCTCCAGAGAATCTAGAGCCAAAATCCTCAAGTCTCTAGTCTCCAGGCCTTTGAATCTCCGAAAATCTCCATACAACTCAAACTTTACTTGCATTATACCCCAATGTTATCCTACAGTCTCCTAAGACAAAGACCTTATAAACGGAACTGGAACCTGGCGGAGCGTTTTAGCCACTTATTATTATAATAATAATATACTGCTATAGTGAGCGGAGTAATGATTGTTCGCTTTAGAGCCTAGTATGTACATTAGACACACGTCACGTCAAGTACGTCAGGGAATTGAATTCAACTTCCACAATTTCAGCCATAATGTTACGAAATCTCCTCGAGAACAAAGTATCCAGTCTCAGATCCATCAGCGAGACGGGAACCTTCCAACTGACGAAGTAAAACAATCAGATATATGCCCTGTAGGACATAACGATTCCCACAATCATCCATCTTCATCTCCGAATTCAAAGGCAGTTGATGTTATAATATAAAGCCAGACAGGAAAAGGCACGTGTGTGCCCGTATTTTTTCAATGAAGCTCTACAACTTTCCCCCGAAAAATAGGGTAGTAAATCGGGAGAAAAAACTACGGGAATTTTTGTGAATGAACTGACTGGCTTTTTAAATCTATGCTATAGAGAAGATCAACAGCCCCCATTTATTCAGAGATATAGAGATATCGGGGAATTCGGAGGGTTTTATTAATATTCGGGAGCGAGGGAGAAGCGGGTAAAAGTAGGCTCGACGCATGAGTTTTTCCATTCAGATCTTTTCATTCTTTGGAACAGGAGATAAAAGTTCCGAATTTTCGGATGGGGCTGTGGCGGATGGTGGATATGCCCGGGTAGGCAGTCTTCTTCACAATCATCGTCTTCTTTCAGTTTTTATCCAGCTCTCTCCGGATCCAGTTCAGTCCTGTGGCTCGAAAAATACAGTTTTTCTGCAGCTCGGGTTTTTTCTGGCCTTTTTGTCATTTTTTCTACGAGTTTCGCTTCGACTATACACCCTAGCTCTCATTGTTCGGCCAGTAGATAGTGGATTTATAATCGGGAGAGTTTTGATAGTGGGTTGGTCGGTTGGTGGACTTGTACCCGGATTTCGGAGTGGACGCTCTGTACTCGTTACAATCTGTGAAAGTGACGCATATGCAAACTCAAAACTCACACATATGTGAATTAGCAAACTGACCGAACCCCTCTCTCTCTATAGATATTTTAAAACCGAGTTGGGTCTATATCGCCCGGATGGACATCATCATCATCGGCGAAGATCACCTCCTCTCCCTGCAAAATAATTCCGTATGTAAATATCCGGGCATTACAGAGATCCCTACTAACACCACCACCACCTCCCCCTTGGACGGTGGGGGCAGTGAGTGGACATGGACAAGAAGACCGATCTCATCGATCCCCTCCTCATTCCCTGTATGAAAACACTTGAAAGTAAATGTGAAGTGTAATCTGAATCTGAGAGATCGTAGTTTTCGTCGGGTGGACAGAGAGTATAATATGCACATGGGGGATTGCAGAATCGCCATGGCAACCGACTAGTTGCCACCTCCACTCCACATACATCCCTTCATTTGCATATCCCCACCACCACCACCACCACTTACTCATCTCTCCCGATGTCCGACAAGAACAAGGAATAAATACCCTCCAACTATATGCTATTAGTGGACGAGCATTAAGTATTAAGTTTCCCCGGTACTTTCACTTACCTATAAGCCAAAGTACGTCGTCTTTCCCCGTCGGGTTCTGCAACCCTATTCTCCACTTTAAAATCACACACATCGCTCCGGGGATCCATTATTCTTCCTTCTTATCTCCCTCTCCCGTGTTAGGTTCTGTGGTTTTGTCCCTGGGCTTGGCTATTTTCGAATCCTATGTACCTTTCTCCATACATTCTATAATAGACCAGGGGATTTTAGGCCTAAGAGATAGAGGTAGATTGTAAAATCAAGGATCTAAAATCCAGAAACCCAGACTTTAGAATCTGAGGTGGACACTAGTCCATTGTTCTATTCACAAGGACAGATATAACATATAACCCTTTGTTTTACGACTCCACGTGAATATGATGTAGTCTATTAACCGAACCACTACCTTCCCCGTAATTCCCCAGAGCAGATGGAGACTTGTCTAGCTTGGGATAAGTTTAGAGTTTGTAACAGGACATAAACCTTATAATTATGATTATTGTTATTATTATATGAATGTTTCATTCCATCCGAGAGCAGAGAGATTTCTCCGAAATCCGAAACCCCCTTTGTGTCCCTCAATATGTTTCATTAAAGATCCCATCAGGATGTCTAATCTCTTTTCTCGAACCCACCGAGAAACCCGAAGCAACTTCAATCTCAGAGACTCTCAATCCGTAGTGGAATAACAATGAACATATATGTACATTTATAGATTATTCTGGCTGCCTTTTCGTGTATGTTATATGTACATTTGATATGTAATTGCTCGGGGATTGTGAAAGAGAAAGGGACGGAGATTTGGGTTGAATAAGGCTTTGCAATTTGCAATCAAGCCTCCTGCTCTTGCTTAACTAATCATATAAGACGAGAGGAGATGAGGTTTTGTTTGTTCAAATGTCACCATCACCCTTCCGCCTTTATGATTATTATTCCTTTTATGTCCTCACATACGAGGAGGACTTGGAAATTCTATAACGTACTTGGAACTTGGAATTGCTGGAATCGGAGAGGAAATCGGAGTTGCAACTTGCTTTTAATGTTGTAGGGAAACCCTTATTCATCTCCCGGCTTTCCTTTACTGATTAGAAATGACTGATATTATGGATTATGGGAAATGTCCGACATTTTCATGTCTCACTGTGTGTAATTTAATATCGAAGTTAAATATGAGTGTGTGTTCTTGGGTAGGGATATGTTTGGTTTGAATTTAAATTCGGGAGTTTGGGGAGTAGATTTTGCTCTGGGGATTTGGGGATAAGATTTGAAATTGGGATGTTTAATACGAGACAAGGGACTAGAATTTTATGGGGGTTTAATCATTCGAAGAGGGTTAGGTTTCGAAAAGCTGCATTTTTAAATACCCGATGAAAATCGATTTTGTTAGCAATTTTTTGAGATTGGTCAAACTGTCGTCGATTTATTTTATTCTTAACTCAAAACTGACCCGTCATTTAGAGAGAGCGTACAACACCAAAGGTTTCGTTTTCTAAAACACCTAGAACATTCAATTTTTGACATCAATCCCCCGAAATTTACAACCGAAAATCCGGTGTATTTCTCAGACTCTGTAATCGGGCCTAGAATAGTAAGGGAAGTGACTTTTCCGGCAAAGTCTTTCCAAGGATTTTGTGGTTTCCCCGGTTTTCGGAGGAATCCAAACCACGATAAACAAATCGTAGGATTTCCTCCGTTCAACTTACCCAGCATTTCGGAACCTAATTCTGACGACAGTCTTTGAGCTTTCTCCGGGTAGATTTATGTTCCCTAAAAGACCCGGATTATTTGACTTGCTAAGATCTGTGCTTCCAGTTTACACTTTACAGCTCAACTATATACCATAATTTAACGTGTAAACCAAATACAGGTCTCCGTAGAGCCAAATGCAGTTCTGACTCCTCTAATCTAGAATCTAACTATATGAACAGCACTACTATTTCGAAACCGTCCTTCACGATATAGAGAGACTTGGAAGGGAAATTCCTTAATAAATCAGTCACGAGTTGTAGAGAAGTCACCACAAAATGTTATTTCCCCTTGGTTAAGCCCGTCCTCACTCTATCATCTCATCCATTTCACATTTACATACCAACATACCTTTTAGTCCTTCAAAGACGTGTATAGATTGCCTAATGATTTATCTCAATCCGTCTCTCACTCCATTCAGTTTCCTCAAACCCCGAAACCGGTTGAGGGATTCTCGGCTAATCTTGGAACACAGTATATAATTCTTACAAGGAAACTTTGTCGAGTGAGAAGCGAAATTCAACGTGAAATGCATAAAAGGATACCCTTAGAGTTTCACTTAACAAAAAATCGCGATTTTGACCTCTTAATGACATAAAACAGGGTCAAAATCTGTTAGTCGTAAAACAACAACAGTTGTAAATACTTTACTAAATAAAGTTTTTTTTAAACAAAAAGTGCCTTTCAAGTTAATCACTAAAAAACTAATCATAGTCGCAAATTTTTTGCATATGGCAGTTGAAAACATAAGCGGTGTTTAAAATTTGAGGTTTCGTTTAAAAGCATTAACGGGTTAGCTTACATTTTAAATCCAGGAATAACGAATAACAGCTAGTTTTCACTATAATTTAACCGTTATTATCCTGTTTTTAAATTCCGATTTCTGCCAATTATCTAATTCTATTGTCAGATCAAAGTTCCAAAAAAACTGCAAAACCTTCAACATACTCCTTGCTTAGTTCCATTGTCAGGCTGTTTTAGCCAAGAAACCTTGTGATTTTGGGATTTGAGGAGTGGGAAGCAATATTGGGAGAGGATATCGTATTTTTAAAGTCCGGGTTATCAGTCCGTGGATAATAATTTTCGGAGTAATTTGTACCGATCAGTGATTAGGTAAGATTAGGAGTAAAGGGTTGTCCGTGGTGGAAGGAGTAATAAATCATGGTAGAACACTAATTACATCTCATCCGACAGTCTCCCATAATTCCTCACTTAATCCCCTTTTCCTTCCCAATGACAGCCCAAATACCGAGGCTACTTCTCAAAATCTCAAGCACCCAAGCCTCCTCTACACTGACATTGCATCATACAATGAATGGTTATAGAAATATCAGGATTATGATACTTCATATGCATGGAGAACGTATTCAGAGAGTTATTGAGAGCAAGAATTATACAAGGATTTCCTGTATCAGTTATGTACTTTGTGTAGTTTCGTGTGTAATTTCACTGCTTTTCTGAAATTTCAAAGTTGGACCTATATAAATGTTTAGCATCTGCGATTGTAGGTGAATGATTTTTTACTTAAAAAAACTCAAGTCTCTAAGTACATACAAAAATTTTCGCATGATTCTTAAAACTCCTTTCTGTTCAAAACATTACAAGGCTGACGAAGGTTATAGAAATAGTACTGTGCTTGGAATTAAGTTACACATCTGGAAGTATTTAAAAGCATCAATAACTATTCTATCTTACCATTATGTGTTCTGAAACGATCAGGTTTTTTCAGTGCAGAAAAGCAAAGTGTATGTCCGGAAGCATTGTAAAGTTCATTGTCATAAAAAACGATATAGTGTATTCAAGCATTATTAAGTGTTGGTGTGTAAAGTCTAATACTGTAAATTTTTCAGCTCACAAAACTCCTAAAAAATCCATAATCCAATAATAAATTATGATGTTAAAACCGCTTAACAAAATAAAACCAAATAAAAATGAATCAAACTCTAAAAGCCAAATGTTCACTTTATTCCAAATCTGGATTTCAACAATACTAAGCATGTTTCACCCCTTACAAAATATCCTCATCCAGGAACACGGATCCAAGTCCAAGCCGAGAGCCAAAATTGGCAAAAGATCTTAAAATCGAGACAGAGGGGCAGCCAAAACTGCCCCCTCGCCTCGATTCGAAACCAACCCAGCCTGCTACATACAACTACCATAGCATACACACATACTTTCATTAGATCCATTAATATTAGAGCCGAGACTCTCATCTAATCAAAATCCCTGAGACTAATATATTATTTCAGTTCTTGTCCTGATAGGAAATAGTAAAGTCGGCTGGAAGGAGAAACGATGGGTAGTAAAGTGTACATAAGTCGTAAGTGAAATATCGATCCGAATTCGGTTTCATATCCCTCTCCTCTGCCTAAAACCTAAGGTTGTCTTTGAGACAAGACGGTTCTCGTATAATTACTTGGTACTTAGGGATTAATATTCGGCCGGAGAGTTGAGCTTTGCATATAAGAGACGGAGAGGGTGAATAGCTGGAGGAGATGAGGAAGTGTGATGGGAAATCGTCCTTTCCTTTTGTCCATCCCTTTCACCCTGTCCGATGGACCAAATCAAATGCCCGGGGATTCATCCGTTCCTTGTACTTACGAGTTAGGATTCTACCTTATCTCATCATCTTTACTCAACTCCCTCGCCAGTATTAAGCGATGTATTTCTCGACTCCTTATTGCAGAATTGTTAAGGATCCTAGGTGCTTTATGTTGTCGTCGATTGTGTCTGTTCGTCCGTCGGTACTAAGACTTTTGAGAGAATGAACGCTTTCGATTTTTTAAGAGACGACATTATTAGATTTGTGATACCTCGTCGTTGAAAAGCTACTGGAAAGATGCATCTTGGTTGTCTCGATGGTTGGGGTGAAACGATATTTCCATTGTATGTTTTCGAATTACTTTGTTTAAATTTTGATTTTTTGAGATGCTTTGTAATTGTCTTTTTATGGATACTCTCTGATACTTTATTATATGCGTTTGAAAGGTTTATTATTACTACAAGAGTCTCTTCATTTATATATTATTTGCACGGGGTTTAAACTAAAGGGGGAGGGAGATTTGTGTCCCGTCATCTCATCCATTTCTTGGTACCAGCAGGAATATAGGGGAGGGAGTTCTCGAGGTTCGCTGGACGTCTGGGGGTTTAAATCTCAATGTTTTTAATAAAAGACCAATGTTTTTACCATTTAACTTTTAAGGAGACGAAAATCTGAACTACCCCAATAATTTAAGAAAAGCAATAAAATTGGATATTGTGATGCTTAGTTGGTCCTACATATCATTGCATTGTTATGTATTGTTTACATACTATGTATCGTTACGTATATTCTGCAGAATGAAAGATGCTTGAAAGTTATAGACGAGGAAAGCAAATACTTCAAAATTCAATTCTAAATCAAGATTTGTATTTATACATTTATTTGATAGTTTCAGAACTATCGTCGAAGGTAGATATTTCGAGTTTACATTCACAAAAAAATATATGGACGCTTAACTAAATAAATCGGGGATTAGCTTCTTAACCCATAGTAGTAGGTTCCATTGTTGGTTCCATTGTTGGTTCCATTGTTACAGTGGGTTCAGGGGCAGGTGTAGTTTCGCCAGTAGGTTGGACAGTAACTGTGGGCTCAGGGGCTGGGGTGGTGGTGGTGGGCACTTGGGTGGTCGTACTGGGGGCAGCAGTTGGGTTGGGTTGACACCTCAGACCATCCGGGGTTGGGAAGTAACCGATGTTGCAGGCACACTTTCCAGCCAACAAATTGCAAGTGGAATGTGCGGTACAGTAAGTATTAAGGGCGCTGCAGGCTTTACCGACAAGACCAACGCATCGGTCCTGTTCCTTGTCGAATTCGCCATCCTCCTCGTAGATGCTGGTGGCAGTTGGGCAATTTCGTCGACATTGACACCGTCCAAGATCTACTCCAAGGCCCGTTCCGCAAACGTCACCCCCGATCGTCTCATTTGCAACGCGGGACATGCAGAGGACCGTTTCCTGGTGACGGTTACATTGGAGGAGGAAGCCGTTGCAGACGCCACCGTAATCTACTCCGGGGTTGGCAGTGGTGGATTCTTGGCCCGATGCCGAAGCGATCAGAGCTAGGGCGAGGGTGGCTGCTACTGCGAGGACTTGCATTTTGAGATGTACTGTTTGTAATGGGTTAAATTTTAAAATTTATTTTTGGCTTTAGGGCCGAAATTAACTTAACGTATGCTTTGATAGCTTACCGGCTGAGAAGTCGAGAAACAGAGTTTGGACTGGCAATTAAACTGGGTGAGCTGTAGATCTGGCCATTTTATAATTATCCCGAGTTTGATAAACCCAGGGAATGATAAGGTCTGCTGACTTCAACAGGATTATCTGGCGGATTCGGAGATAAAGCTGTCGCAATTTGATTAATTGTGTACGACATTGTTTTTTGTTCAAGTCTGGGGATTCCTGGGAATGTTAATAAAATTGATTTCAGTTTCAATTGATTTACTGCTAATTTAATGTGCCAGGGTTCCCGGAACCCAGGGTCTTCATAATCAGAATTGGCCCTTTGTTTCTTTCGCTGATCGTCTTGAAACAGACATATACAAATCTCCTGATGCTTAATTAATGTAAGTTTTCTCAACTTTAGGACTATCAATAAGTAAACGTTTCAAGATCATATTATTTGTGGGGTTCCAATATACTGTCATTTTGTAACTTTTTGAGCGGTGTGAAGGACTACATCCTATAAAAATAACATATCTCACAATTAGTTATCTAATTCCAAGTTTGATTAAATTAAATTCCACCTGGAGGGAAAATTACTGGATTAATCAGTCAGTCGTGTGAGGCATTGATAAATTATAGGCTAAGGTGGAGTGGAATAATAAGTGGAATCATCTTGAAGTTTGTTTTGTTAACATTTAGTATAGTTTAACCTAAATAACCTCTGAACTCGTAAATTGCACAATAATTCCAACTCGGTTGGTGTAGTGTAAACGAAATGGGACTCTTGAATTCAAGTTGATATCAAAATCAAACATTTGTTTTCAATGGGGTTATCAAGGTATACTACAATTATTTACACAGGAATTTTTCTAAGTTAAGAGGTCGGCATGTTCAATGCGTTGACTGTTCAAATGTTCAAATGTGTACATGACCTATTAAACGTTGGACGTTTCATGTGCTGTTGTATTACTTAACCGAAGATCAAACTTCAATATCATAATTTCAATGCTCATTTGCTTATTCGGCTGCAGACTTTACTTATTACATGTACGTGGAAATTATTGATGTGGAATGAAATACATTTGTTTGTAGCTAGCTACGTTTAAGAAAATATTTGTTGAATGCAGTTTAATTGTAAGGCTAATTTATTCGTCTAATCTTCTAATATTTTTAAATTTTTGAGTTGAAACCTCTGGCAGCATATTAATCGATTTGCCAATTTTAAACCCAAAACTGAAAAACGTTAAAAATTCTTTGTTAATTAAAGGTAGGTTGTAGCTAAAGGTATATTAAATTTCCCAAATTGACAAAGATTACTTGTCAAGTACCAATGCAATGTAGTCATTTTCGAGATTAAATATCCCTGTATTGCTATGTCGGATTGAATTTAAATGTAGAATTGGAACTTACACGTAATCCATACATTATGTGCCATCTAAGCTGAAAAATACAAAGCCTATATTACCCGGATTACCCGGACTCGGTTGCATGGAATTGGGTAGTCGTTGTCGGTGATCTGATCAGCAATATTTCAAAGCGTAATTAATAACAGCTCCTCTCTGGATTACGGACTTTGTTTTTGTTGCTTTTAAACCAGTAATAAATATAGCAATTTACCTTTTGCAAGAATAAAAAATTATTTCAATACGTATGTCTGTAATTTGAACATTTTGATGGTCTTTGATAGGTTAATCATGCTAATGTGTGTGTCAAATATGACAAACAAAGGTTCATAAACCTTTAGTTGCATGTTAAATTGCAACTTTTACCAATATTACGATCTGAAATTATCTCGTGACCACAGCATTTGTATTAATTTCAGTTTATTTTAATGGATGCTTCAAGTATTCTCAATTTTAGATGTTGTAACCATAATTATGCTTTTTAAAACACTGCGCAAACAATCTTAACGATTAATAAACGGCAATGGAATATGAAGACACGGAACAAAAACAGTTTTAATGAATGAAACTTGGAAATCGATCGTTAATTGTATACAACTGCGGCCATCCAAATAAATACGTATTCTTATACACAAGCCAGAGTTTGTGTGCTTTCCGCTTTCTAAAAGTCATTTCATATTAGAAAACCCCACTTGTCAAATTGAAGGATAAAACTAGAAATCCAATTATCTTAATTATCCAATCCGACAAAATGTCACATACATCTTACTAATGAGTATCAAATACAATTAATTATTGATCTTTTAATTAGCCAACTAATTAACAAATGGATGTATACATCATTACATGAACTTACAAGTTCTTTCAAGAACTCGGAAAGAACAAGTCAGGTGAAAGCATTAAAAAAACTGAGAAGACGTTGGAAATGGAATTGAAATTACCGGAACATAAAATTTCTGAGCCAGAATCCGTCAGCCAACTCCTTTTAAGAATCGGAAAATGGCCATTTCGAATATCCCAACTGTTCGGATTTCTCCCGGTGACATTATTCCCAGTTACAAAATCAAACCGAGCTATTTGGCCGCTCGTAATTTCCGTAATTTTTATTCTCCTAATTATCGCGTCAACTGTGACGACTGTTTACGACACTTTAGCGCAACGGAACAATTGGATTAATCTCCAAACGGATAAAGGCAGAAATACCACGAGTTTCATTTATTTATCCTGGCAAACTGCATTCTCAATTTGCGCACTAATTTCAAGGCTTCACATTCTAATCAATCGAAGAAAGTTCCAAGATTTTTGGCATCGATTCGTCGAAATGGTCGACTTCATAACTCGGGTACTTCAGACCGAGGAATTTCTACGAACGAGCTCAAGCCAATTGATTTTTAAATGGAAAATACGAGTCGTGGTTAATTTAATTGTCTTATTCTCCATAATTTCACTTTGCGTCATGGGGGTATTTACCAGAATAGAATTATTTTCGTTCTCATTTGTGGCAAATTTCATTACCAATGTTCTCACGTTCTGCCTCTTTGTTTCATTTTTTCTCCAAGCCTACTTTATACAGATTTATAGCCTCAGTCTGAAATTACTGATAGAATGCGAGGTACTGAATCTTCCTTGGAATCAAGCAGAATCGAATTGTGATGTGAAAAACACAACAATTGTGGTGTTAGATAACGCCGATAGCTTTCAAACCGTTGGTTATTTTAAGAATCCTATTGACGGGCTCTTGACGAGCTATTTGAGATTGGAAATGCAAATTAAAGAGTTTAACGAATTGTTTTCCCCGAGAATTGTAGTTGACATTTTAAATTTTTTCTTGCTAACGATTGTTTCGATGTATTTTCTTACGGTATTTTCCTTAAGTACTGGGTCGGTTAATCCCATTTTATTATTTGCAAATCTTTCGCCAGTCGGGGCAATGTGGTATTTTATGTTTTTGGACTGCATGACCTCGGCCGATATAACTGATGGGAGTAAGGAGTTCGCCCGGAAACTGATTCAGCTTAGCGATTCGAAATTGGATGCAAGATTTGACACGAAGGTTTGTCAAATTTATAATGTCATGGTTTGCTCTATTCTTCATCAATGTTTATGTTTAAAGAATGGCATTCTATAGACTTATTTGACAATTTCTATGTTTGCTTTAGCTTCAACTTTCGATAATTCGTTTGATGAACAACCCCATAGGAATCCGGTGTCGTTTATTCGATTTGACTCCAAAAATTTTGACATCGGTAAGCATAATACTTTAGACAAGAATTATTTTAGCATCTTTCATTAGCCGGAATTTGAACTTAAAACGTTTTTAGTAAAGGTATATAAATTTATTCTAATTTTTTTAATAGATTGTTGCAGCGGTGACTACTTATTTGGTGGTTCTAGTCCAGTTTCAAGCTAACGATTCTTCATAAAGATGTACATCATTCAAAACCATTAGAACTATCTTCCTTGCTTTTAATTTATTGTATTAAATGTAACATTCAAATGTATCTATTGTAGAGTGCCCCAATTTCAAAAAGCTTGCCGATATCAGTGAGGTACAAATCTGCATGTATTTATTTTTAAAATAATAATTGTAAATACTACGAGATTTTATGACGTACAATTTCCATGAACCCCCAACAAAAGTGCAAGGTCCAACGGTTATTGACTTCTGCTTAAAAATATGGTAGTGATCTTGTCTGATCTCGTGTTAGTGAATGGTCTAGGGAATAGTATTTTTATAATTGCGTAAAATCAAGCCATATTTTTTCTATTCATACTTGTCTTACATTGAAAGCTAGGACGATTATCCTGAATAACACCGATTTCTACTTAGTTTTTAATTATAATCATGCTTCGTTTTATAATTCGATATGAACCATCTGTTTTTGCTTGTAAATTTATCGGTAACACACACAGTCTAGACGATGAAAATATTAAAAACAAACGATTCAAAACTTCATATATAAATGAATGAAGTTGGAACTGATTTCTCAATAACAATTATTTAATGGTAGTTGAACTCATCTATTTACTTTCATTCAAGTTACAACCTTACAACGTCTAAAATTCGTCATAAAATGTGATGTAACAACTAACAGGTGGTCAGTTTCAAACTCCGGTCAAAGCTTAATCAAATGTCTGTCAGTACAGGAATACTGTCCGACCTTCTGATTTGCATTCGTATTATTAAGCTAATTGAAAGTTGAATAGCGTTTAAAAAACAATTTTTGGCCATTTTTCAAGCCGGAACAAATCAAATCCATTTATTAATAGTTTAAAATAAATTTCAAAATGATATATTTTCGAAAACTTTTATCGTTTATCAGTCAGTTTATCAAACCCTCGAGTTCTACAAATATTGGACTCACGAAACAAATCCTACCAGTATTTTCAATTTTACGACTTTTCGGAAGATGCCCGTTTTCCTTCATTTTGGACACTGATTCACGACATGGTTTTCCGAGAGTTCAGTACAGATTTAGAATATCAGCTCGGGATCCTGCAACCATGCTGTCAATATTTGCGTCCCTCTTGTTCATTTCCGAGACCCTGATGGGTATTTCGCAGTCTGGAGCTCTGGGGTTCATGCTTCTGACACCGGGGAGATTGTAAGTTCAATTCAAACTCTACACTAATCATAGTTCACGAATTAAACGCCAAATTTTATTTTTCAAGTTGGCCAAACCGAATGCTAGTGAAGAAAAACATCAACGAAAAAGTTGGAGACACGATGACTGTCATTCTGTCAAGTTTTGAGATCGGATTCACGACTCAATTCGTCATCGAATACTTCATCATTTGGTACACAAGCAAAACGCTAGCAAGATGGCTCAACAAATGGAACGAAATCGAAACCGAATTGACGACTCACTGTCCCCATTCTGAAGGATACAGTATTGCGATCTTTCGAAACTTCCTTATCATCTTTTACGTTGTGGTTCCAACAGCAGTTTTCGGAACAATCATCGCAGATGGCGATTTGGACCTTAATTATCCCGTTGCAACTGTACTAACGATTTTCTACTCATATAGTGCTACTTTCTGCATGCTTTCCGAAGATGTCAAGACGATTTTAATATTCCGCACTATTGAGACCGCATTTGCGAAGGTATGTATTGAGCTTTCGCTAAATAATTCCCCACCCGTCAATGTCAGCGTAATGAAAGCATTACTTGTTCCAGACACATCAATTTTCTCATCCCGATTTAAATACGTATTATAACCTCTTTTGAAAAGTACAATTTCCTGATTTTAAAGGTACGTACAAATGTAAAACAACGATACCAAATCATTAGCAAAGGAGCTCTGTTTTCTGAACCGAAGTCACACTATTCGCGACCAAATAAACCGGAAATACGAGAATGGCTGAAGATGCTTGTCAAAATTCGAAAACAGGCAGAACTTGCAGGAAAATATCTTGCGATTCATCAACTCCTCTGCATTGTATTTCTAATGTACTTTGCATCGTCAACTCTGTTCATTTGTGTGAAGCTCGTTGCGAAAGTACAGCTTAAGGGATTGGTGTCAATGGTTGTCAGCTTTACGGCAATGACATTTGCTAGGATACTTTTCAAAATCATGATGGCCGTCAGAATCACTGAAGAGGTCAGCTTTGTATATTTCAGGAATTTTTTTTCTTCTGGCTTGTATTCTGAATTTTTTAATTTAAAATGTGAATTCAAAAGGAAAAACGGTTGGGGAAATTGATCAAAGATATCGAGTTGGAAGAAGAAGATTCAGACTGTTATTTAGAAGTATGCGCATTTGGATTTGATGACATGATTTACTTAATATCAAATAGCGTATTTTCTACAGTTGTTATAAAGCAAGTTTTCTTTTATTTTTAGTTGCATGGAATTTCTGAAATGATATCTCATCGACCAACAGAAATATCGCTAAACAATTATCTGTCTTTGAACAATTCCATATTTCCAAGCGTAAGAACCTTCACGACAGATGTGAAAAATACTTCAAAAGTTATTTATAAATTCACAGCATGATATTTATTTGCAGATTTTTGGACAAATTCTAACGCAATTTATTGTGTTTATGCAATTTACATGACTTGGGAACGTTTTTAGGCTGGAATAAATTTTATCTAAGATAATGATGATAAGCGTACATTTTAATATTACGATTTTTTGGTTTTTGAATCTCCATTTATCAATCAGTTTTGGATTTACTGCTTTTGTTGATTTTAATTTCCTGAATATGTGGTTCCAAACCATAAATACTTGCACAAATGATGGATGTATCACTTTTTCGAATAAGTAAACGGGTGTTCGGGATGTTTTTCAGTTCTAAACACAGTAAAAATTACAATGAAAGGTCAAATTAGGCACTATTTCCAGTTAAACTTGTAAAAATTAGTTTAAATTTTGAGCTTAATAATACCCAGCAAATATCTTGAAGTCAAATGTTCGGCCAGCAACTCCTTTGTCCAAAGCATCAAGGAGTCCCATGTCAACTGGACCCAGGACGAAATTTAAGACCTGAATTTAAAAAATTGTAACCTTAAATTCGAAAAAACAAAAGATTTGAAAACTTTTCAAAACGTTTAGAAATGTAAAAAAGCCATTTGTTTAGCACTTTCCACACCTAAATCTTAGCATTCGGTCAGGTAATTTGTCATAAAACTTGTAGAGAAATTCCCATAAAAGCAGAATTAAATACTTCACATGTTTAACCATATTACACCCAAAAAAAAACTTCCCTGTACATAAATGTTTAATATTACAAATCGCAGCTAAAGCTCACATTAATATTTGACTTCAATCTGTCGGGATTGGTACTTTTAGGAATGATTGCAATGCCTTTTTGAATCAGGAATCGAAGTGCAATCTGTGCTGGAGTTTTGTGATGTTTCTGTGCAATTCTCTGAACGACTGGATCGTCGAGTGGGCTTTTGATATCAAACTTACTGTAAATTTTAAAGTTTAAACTTCTCAATTACATCAAAATTTACAAACAAATTTTGCTATTGCGTTTACATGCAACAACATTTTAATTTATAATCGACTCACACTCCCATCTTTTCGTATAGTGGTTGGCGTCCAGGGGACCCGATAGGGGCATAAGCGCAGAGCGTGATTTTGTTTTTAGCACAAACCGCTTGCATCTCATTTTGTTGATAATATAAGTTACACTCGATCTAAATATCATCGAGTTTTAATTTTATAGTTTTATCAAGCTTTAAGTAAACTAAAAATGATTGTAAAATTGACCTGGTGGTTTGCTGGACGGATTCGAGCAATTTTTACAATCCTCTCGATCTGTTTCGGATTGAAGTTGGAAATCCCAATGGACTTGGTCCTTCCGGTATCAACTTCAGCCTCGAGGGATTTCCAAATAGCTTCCAAGTCGGTGGTCATGTCCACCTGGACAGTATTGTTCTCATTCATCGGTATGATGTCGGTGTCATTGACGTATTTAAATCCGATAGGGGCATGGATGAGGTATAAATCAACGTAGGACAACTGTAGATCTTCGAGTTGTTTTTTAAGAAAATACTGGACCTTCTCGGGTGACATTCCTGATTTAAAAAGAGTCAATTATAAAATATTTACGGAAATTAGATAAAACAATAATTATGGCTCATTTTAGGACTCACCAATCATCGGAAGCTGTCAAAATAAAGCAAAAATAATTGTAAACAAAAAATGTTAAAATTAGTATTTGCTGTCAATAATTTATGTATAGATTTTCATTTTCATTTACTTTCGTGACAATGAAGAGTTCCTCCCGTTTAATTTTTCCAGAATCCAACCATTTTTTAAAAACTTGTCCAAGAGCTGCTTCATTCAAGTAGTTGTAGGCAGTGTCAAAATGACGGTAGCCAGCCTCAAGGGCCTCGTCCACAGCGTTTTCGATTTCCTTGGCATCCGATGCAAGCCATGTTCCTGCGAAATCGAAATCAATTAATTAGGATATGGAAACAGGGCTTGTTTTTTAGTTGAAAGTAATATCTTACCTAAGCCAACTATTGGCATTTTCTGCCCGTTAGAAAAGTTTACGTATTCCATCGTCGTTTATTTTTAAAACAAATATCGATAGGATTTTTTAGCTATGCAAACAGCTCAGAAATGAGTTAAATTATCTTGTAAGTTTATGCTCTCTCTACTGCAACAATACAGATGCTAAATAGTTTCAATCATTGCACTTATAATTTATACGATAGTTACCAATTGACATTCCAGTTACGAAATTTTCATCATGTTCCATATTTATTCCATCTATGAAGTACCATCACTCAAGTGCTGTACATCATGTTCTGTCGACTCAACGACTGTGAATTAAATGTAATTTTTATGTTCTTATCAGTTTTAAAATAACATTGAACCAGTGTGAGTATTGAGAATAAAAGTAATTTTTTTATTAGTAATGTTTGTGCCACGAGTTACATTCGATACAGTGATAAATTATATCAACCGAAAGCATTTTAATTACAATCGATAATACTTTGAAATCGTATGAGCGTCAAATGATAAGGAATATTTTGCATCGTTATAAAATATGACAGATTGAGCAAAAAAGTTAATCTACCCAATAAAACGATAATTAAAATGAAACTATATTGTCTAGACAGGTCAAACCCGTGTTTGCTTATTTGTTACAGCTAACATTTAAAATTAAACATGATGATAAATAAATTATAGAGTACTTCCATTTCCAGACTAGCTATAATAAATAATTACAAACATGAATTTACAGAGCATCTTTGTTCGGAATACCACGTCTCAATTCTCGAATATAGCCTTTCAGTCCGGCAATAAATTCCAAGGCGCTTGGAATTATCTGGTCGGGTGGAAGAAATGTCGAAAAGTGTCCCGTGTCCCTCAATTCATACGTCAAACTCAGGGGAACATTGTGAACACCTTTGAACCAGTCAAAACTGCAACCGCTTGCAGGATCTACAAAACCAATCATGTTCACCAAATTCACCAAATTCACTGAATTATTACTGATAATTTAGTAACTTATATTATAAAGATATGAAGTGTAGAGACAACTAAATAATTTACAGAGCAAATCCGGGATAGTTCCAACCCTAAACTTTGTCCCGTATAATTTCGAATGCTCCAAAGCCGCAGCGTTTGCAATCTTCATCTGTAGTGTTTTTAGAAACAAAATAATTCAACGGATTAGTAAGATTTTGGCTGTAAAATTTTAAAAATAAAAAACACTTACATAAGTTTCGTACTGCGGGAACCGTTCACCTTTCTTCATGAAGCTGTAAGGCAGGAGAATCAATTGACTAAAACTATGAAGGCTTATGTAAGCTCCAATGGTATTGTTTTCGGAACCCGAATTGATTGTGTGATTGACAAACTGTTCAAAAGCCTTGGACTCGGGTTCCGAAAACGCGGATGGTCCGGAATACCAGTCGCTACACGGATCTCCGGAAGTTCCCGTTTCTAATTTTCAGGAATTTTGTTAGAGTTTGAAAAACATTTATGAATTGAAATTTTAATTTTTTTTTAGAATTGTTTGTAGTTTACCGTTCCAATGAAACCCAAAGTTCCTGTTCAAATCCACTCCTCGACAGGATAAGGCTTTACCTGGTTTGGATTTGGATCGATTTTTCCTCCACAAGCGATTCTAAACCGTAATGTAGTGATGTTTTCAATAAGTAATGTCACAGTAACTGACAATTGTTTTTAAAAATCTTACATGGGTGTGTGAATATTCAAACCCATCAGGGTTTACTACCGGTATAATGTACCAATCAAAATCCTTTGTCCAACCCTGAATTTCAGTATCGTTCTGATTATTTATAAGCTCATTGATTAAGTACGTCGATACTGCGGATGTTATCCATTCCCTTGCGTGCATATCTTAGTAAAAAATTACCACCCGGTTTTTCTTTACTTTTTAAAGGAAATCATAATCTATTATGCATAATACTGGTTCTTATTTCATACTGGAGTCAATTAAAATTGAACGCTTTGGAGTTGAGCTGTCAGAGCTGATCTTGATGTACAGAATCTCTCTTCCTTCAACCGACCTTCCTAAAGATCCAACTGTTCTTCGCAAACCATTAGGATCTTTAGCTGCTGATGTGGAATTATCGGCTTGATTTCTCAAAAACGTGTAAATCTGAAATCGTAATGTAGTTAGAAGTTAATTTTTTAATTTTAACAACAGGGAGTCGTAAGGACTTAAAAATTTGAATGAATATATTAAAGGAACGTGGCATAGTTTATTATACATCTTCAAGTCGGTCATAACTTTCCCAGCTTAGCATTCCATCCGGCTTACGGATTGCGGCTTGGCTGTCAAAGAGTCTACAATTAAATAAATTTATCAATTATTATGCAATAAAAATTATTAATAAACCAATTTATAATTTAATGTAATTCAATAATTTAAAATAGTCTTTTATACGACATACTTCTGAACATCGGAGTGAAGTTCAGAAACCTCGATCCCAGAATCAATCAAACCCTCCAAAATGTAGCCAATTTGATGCGGGGCCAACATTACGTTAGTTATTCCTCCGATTTCAGCCGTTGACAATCCCCAGAATGGAACCTTTAGTTAGTTAAAAAATATCTATAACCATGACGTGGGAATTTAAATTACTTTTAGTTTTATATGCAAAAGTACCTTGTAATTTCTCAACAATTTCAAAACCTCGATGTGATCTTCTGTCTTTAGAACCAGTCGAAATACTTTGTATCCATCATATTGGACTTTACCTGGATTTGCAGGTGTTTTTAAATCCTGACTTAAGGAAATACAAATAAGCGTTTGCAGAAGAAGAAACTGAAACGCTTTGTGAAATTTGAAATCTTTCATTTCGATCGAGTCAGAAATATTTAATCTATACAGTTAAGGAATTGTTTAGTTGGGACTGGGAGGATTCTACAACAATGAAACAATGTAATTTCTAGGTTTTAAGATGCAATCTGTTTTATTGTGAGAATTAGAATGTTTCATATGTCATCCAAACTCAGGTTCCACGTAAGATGAACTAGGTGAAACTGGTTTTTTAAACAACGGGTATTTTATGACAAAGTACGGTAATATGACATGACCAACTACAAAACTTTAGTCCCATTCCATTTAATATTATAATGCATATCAAAGAAACACTGTTGTTGAAACACGTTCTAGTCTTTATCAGATCATAATTTTTTCGGATTTTAAATCAATCTGACTGAATTACAGCGCATTTAATTTATCATCAGGACTTGAATGTTGAATTAACACTGTAATTCGATTTATTTGTCGCAATATTTGATTTTATATATAACGTTGTTCCACAACTTATTAAATTAGTAATTGAACCCCAAACATTATGTATTCTGTTAATATATTTGAATAATAAGGTGCACACAAATTATATACTACTGTTAGGTACCAACTATAAGGTTTTTGAAGTACCGATTTATATAACGTTTCTTTGCGAATTTGCCTACGTATATATTTATTTATAGTTGAAATGGAAAAGTCAACTAAACATACTTTGTCAATATGGCATTATTTTGGGATTTCATTAGTTAGAATATAAATATAGATCTATCTATGGTGTTGCCAAATAAATTCAGAATTTTAATCATTGATACCAATGATCTGGATATTAAATTCGTTAATATTAATCGTTGTTTGTAAAGCCGCTCTAAAAGGGAATTGTTAAACATTACTTCAATAATAAATATTTGACTATTTTAACAGTCCCAATTAACTCCATAAATGAATTTATTTTCAATTTATTGCATCAATACACACTCCAGTGTCCTGTTTAATTCATTGACTGAGCTCTTAAAATTGCATGGACCCATGAAAACCTGATTTCTCTCTGAATAATAAATCACGTACGCATACATACTTAAATCTGGAGACCCCAGTTTATTTACATTCAAACGCACAAAACAGCTTCATTTTCACTCATTCTTACTTCAAATGTCAACGCCAAAGGTCACTAGGCCACCTAAATTTCCAATCCTTCAAATTTAATGATTCACATTATAGTCAAACAAATTTATTTTTTAATGAATTTCCTCGTCAATCTGTTCTGTATAAATACTGACAAACTATATAATGTGCAGAGTATAAAAGAATTCACATAACCAGTCCGCATGTGTTCAGAGGAGGCATTTAAATTTCACCTAAAATCATGTCTGAATTCGCGAAATTACAACCGGGCGATTTGGTCCGGATCCTAGCCCCCGCGGGCAGCGGCTCCCAAGCAAACCTGCCGCTAATCAAAACCTACGTGGATTCCCTCGGTCTCATCGCCCAAATCTCCGACAACATTTACGACGATTCAGAACCCCTCTATTCAAACACGGACGAATTCCGAGCCACGGACTTGATCTCGGCTTTAACAGACGAGAATTGCAAAGCAATTTGGTGTATTCGGGGTGGCTCTGGCTGCATCCGCCTCATTAACTACCTGGAGACCGAACTTCCGGAACTGCCACCAACTCCAAAGATCCTGATCGGCTACAGTGACATAACCGTCCTTCATCTGTACTTGTCAAGTAAGTACAACTGGCCAACCCTCCATGGGCCCATGTTGGAGGGGGTTGTAAATGGTCAGTATGACCCTGAGGGGGAATCCGTCATTGCTCTGCAAAACCTATTGTTCAACACCATTACTTCCGTCTGCGAACCAGAGATGACCCGCTTGGATACGAGGGGGCCGATTGGGACAATCAGTACGGAAATTGTAGGGGGTAACCTGACACTTGTGGAAACGAGTATTGGAACGATTTGGGAGGTCAAGGCAGTAGGGAAAATACTGTTCATGGAAGACGTTGGGGAGGCAGCGTATGCGATTGAGCGGAGTTTGGACCACATGAAACAGGCGGGGGTTTTCGATGGAGCGTCAGGCGTTGTTTTTGGCGATTTCACTAACCCCGATGACTCGAGTTTGGTCACGATGGTCTTGGAGAGATTCGCAAATGACACGATGATCACGTGTCCTGTTTTCCGGCTTGCAGGAGTGGGTCATGGATCCAAGAATATCCCTCTTCCTCTCAATACCAGTGCGGACATTAATTTGCTGAATGCTGGGGCGTCGACTTATTTACTTTGCGTTCAGAATTTAACATTTGGATGAATGTTTATTGGGTTTGGATTTGGAAGAAAGATTTTAGGGGTTTTTAATTAAATATTATAACCTGCAACTATAAATCAATTGTTTTCTTAATGGAATCATGACATAATGATATTGACAGGCGTTGACAATATCATTAAACGGACAAAAATCTCCCGAATGGTTTCATCTTTGGTTCATGAATTTCATGCATAACTTCTTGACAATCAAACATAATCATCAAATTGTTGGGATCTTTCGAATTCAAAGAAACAGATAATAATAAACAGCGAAAAAGGGTACGGCGGGATTGGAAAGTGGGATTTTGACATTTCTAATCTTGAATGGTCTGGATGGTTGTCATGGAAACAAATTAATACTGCTGCTTTTTTGTTATTCTCATAAAGAGAACCCAAGATCAGCAAGATTCCTTGACAACGCCATAGTTCCAGTGCCCGTTGTCAAGCATTCGTGTGATATTTTACTCATTATTTACGAAACGAATTTTCAAGGTTCTTGGAATTTGAAGAATCTCGGCTTCTTGTTCTCGCTGTACGTTGGAACGCATCTAAACCATTTCACCCCATCCAGTTTTAAAGATGGAACACATTGCCGAGTTAAAAACTAATCTGAAGGATAAACTTCATACCTCCTCTTCATCTTCGGTGAAATTACATTCGGTTGCTTCAATGGAAAAGGGCTCAACTGAACTAGTAGACGAAGATTCATACAATGACAAGCTGTCGAGAATCGTCAAACCTTTTCTAGAAGACAAGATTGCTGTTAAAGATAAGAAGGTCTATGTGCCTTTTATTGGACCTCCAACGGTTGGTTCGCGTTACATTTTGCAATTTTATTATACAAAATTTTATTTTTGATAAATTAATAAAATGATCCTGATAATAATTTTTACATCTGATTTGATAACTTTTTATTGATGACCATTCCTTACTTCCACCCACAGGCAAGATATAATTCAGACGATGAAATTCAGAACACAGTAAAGCAGGAGAGCCGGAAGTTACGTTGGCTTCAAATGTCTTCTGAACTTTTGAATGAAGAAGAGCTTTTCGTAAGTGTTGTACCAATTCTTCTTCTAAAGTCCTACTATATCAATCGGCAAAAAAAAATATTACAAACTACCAGCAGTTTAATCTTGTAAAAACGCACATTTTTTTTAAAGTCATTTGTCATTAATTTAAATTAATTTTAAATAGGAGTTCTGCCTCAAACTGGAAAAATATGCTACTCCCGCACCTGAAGACTCGGTTGATACGGAATCCGACAAATTAATTGCGTACAAGGATTACAAGCGGTTTCTTCAGGACCTGGATCCTCGTGTTAGGTACGTTGCAGTTGCAATTTTGAATAATATCAATATATGGCAATTGTATATTCTATTTGCAATTTTAACACGGTTTGAAGAGCTACATTAGAATCTATTTTTAATTTGTGCAGCGCCTTACTCTCAGTGCAAGTGTTCATGCGATTGATTGGAGATGATCCCTATGGACGCGTGCCAGTTAACCTCATATGCAACTACGTTATAAAGAAAATTTGGCTGAAACAAACACGGCTTGGGCTGGTTACTTATGATTGGGACGGACGCGGTTTCATTACTGAAGAAGTAGGTTTGAAATACTGTGATTACATAAAAATGCAACTTTGCTTTGTCGAGTTCCTAACTCATAATTGTCAACAGGGCTTCCAACTATACTTTTCTGAGCTGATCCCAACGCTACATCAATCGGACGTGGATCCTGAAATTGCCCCGTTTTACATTTGCATTGCCACAAGGAAGTTTTTCTTCTTTCTTGACACTCTTGGGTCAGGAAAAATTAAGATAATTGATATCCTCTCGTCCGGATTAATTGATGAAATTTTGGATGTAAGTTTACCTTCTGTTTTTCTAATGAAACCTTAAAGTTAAATTAAAGACGGAACCAACGTAATCTTTGATTGAATTTATTTAGTTACGGGATAAGGAAATTAAACGCCACAACTGGTTCAGCTACAAAAATGCGTTGTCAATTTATAAACATTTTGTGAGCCTGGACAAGGATCACAATGGGAAGCTCAGTCCAAAAGAATTTATGTCGTAAGTTTGTAACTTTATAATTTTAAATATCAATTAAAAATGCATTCATTTTAGCTAAAAAAAGCAAACGCAGTAAAAATAATTGTGATTCTTTATCCACTGCCAGGTTCGGATATGGCACTCGTCATTTCACTCCTGAGTTTGTAAACCGTCTCTTTTCCGAAATTACCACTTACAACGGGGATATGGACTTCAAGACTTTCGTGGATTTTAATCTCGCATTCGAAAACCTAAATGAGCCAAGGTCTATCGACTATTTTTTCCGGGTTTTGGATATAAATCATAAGGGGTATTTGGACGCATTTGATGTCAACTACTTTATCAAGGTACCAGTCTCAGTTTTTATAAACATTCCAAGGTAATTCTTGCAGTTTTTAATCGCATCTTTTAATTTCAAGGGGGTAGAAACTATGCATCGAAATGCTGAAATAAATTTCTTCAATTTCGTCGACCTCAAGGACAGTCTTATCTACATGATGCAGCTGGAGGATCCAGAAGGCTTGAAAATCACCGCAAAAGATTTAATTAAATGGTACTTTTACCCACCCGATGACACCGTGAACGGACTTTAAGGCTATATGTAGATAATTGCTTTATTTTCGTGTTTGCAGTGGCATGAGCGAAGAAGTAATAAAGATCCTGATCGACATGTATGCGGGCATAGCCTATGATAATAAAGTCGATAACAGGGGCAGTAGTTTTGGAGCTACCCTTGAACTTGAACCAGAATCAATCATAGATCATGAAAATGAAGACGTTGTGGTGAGCAGTTTGCCTGCTATTGAAAACTTGAACCTGAATCACCCAAATCATTAACATCCACTTAAACTTATCAATTAGTAATCGTTTCTAAGATTTTTTTTATATTGTAGTTAATTATGAAAGAACTTTAGCCATTACAATGCTTGTAGTTTCCTCTCAATGTAGATGCACAGTGTTTTAAAACAAGGTTTTTTAGGTTACGATCAGCATCATGTTGAATCTTACTGTGAACATTTTTACTAGCTCCTGTTAACATACACGAAATCTCGTTGTTTATTTGTTAGAAACTACTGCAATAAACCAAGCTATACTTTTATTGAGCAGTGCTCTTTAACATTTAATTTCCATAATGGTCATCAGAAGAAGATAATATATTTACCTACTTATCTTATTTCGTCAATCTTCGCTTATTTAACCTTTTCGTTGCCGACTTAATATTTGAAAGCGTTACTCAGCGACCAATTAATTTAAGGCTTATATCTCGCCAGATTCCATGTCAAAAATTATGAAATCATAACTAAGACCATGCAAATTTATCAAAGAAACCCCCCTGGACCAAATTAATGCGATGATATTTTATTATCAATCTTATGAAAACTCTATTTATAAATACAAACTAAAGTACTTGCAAGTACTTAAGACCCTAAAAGTACGTTTTTAAAAACATAACATGATTAATACTAATGACAATATTATCGTATATTTAACAGTAGTACTACCGCCGATGGTCTGGCGGACAATCAAGTGCCGAAGTGCTACATTTGTGTAAGGGTCCCCTTAAACAGCCAAGGTGCTACATTTGTAGATTTTCTGTTCGGGGTGAAAGAAAATAACTCAAACTCCAAAAATACATACTTGATTATAAAAATAGTCCACATTAGCAAATTCCCTAAAAAATCTTAGCAGTTACTTTATAACATAAAATAAATTCGCAAAAAAGTCCTTCAGACTAAAGGTCAACTCCGAAATACACACCTTCAAAACATATTTTTATGCCTACTCAAATAGTAATTCTTAGAAGTGCCTGCTTATACGTGTTTAGACCAAAATCAGAACTAAATCCCCAAAATAGTTCCTTATGTTCCAACACCTAGACCCAAATATAAATCCCCACAAATAATTCCGTCTTCGTAAATAAAATTAAGCATTAATTTCCGAAATAATTCCCCATAGATAGTTAACAAAATCAACCCCCGAAATAAACCTCTTCATAAAATTATTTCCCCGAAATAAGTCATCAGAAATCAATTCCCAAAATAGGCCCACACAAATAGATCGATTTTCAAAATAAGACCATCAATTCCCGAAATAGGCCCCCTCATAAAATCCATTCCTGTGATAAGCCCCCATTAGATCCATTCCCGAAATAAGGCATCTTTCAAAAACAATTCCCCTTCGAAAATCAATTCCCGAAATAAGTCCCCACCCCATACTTGTAGTCTCGTTGCTTGTGGTGTAGTTGGTTTATTTACTTTCACCCTGTACGTCTACAATCGTAGCTCATTGGCTATAGCATGCAACAATTGTAGACCATTGGCGGTATATGGGAGTTTTTTCCTCAAAAAGTCGCTATTTTTTAATGTTTTTGGATAAACTCTTAATTTTCCTGATAAGCCTATTAGCTGTAAGCCCTTGGAACCTTTTGGATAAGCTAGCCAGATAGTTGGTCGAGGCATACCTGGAGTTTCAGAACGTTCCAATGAGCTTTCCAAATAAATCAGAGAATCTAAAGTTCGTAACTAACAATGTTGGGGTTTTTGTTTCTGTCAATGTTCAGACATAGAATTATTTAGATTTGTGTATATTCCGACAAGTTATAAAGCATTAAAAGGATGGGGAGTTATTTCGATGAAAGAATGTTTTAGATTTGTGTATATTCTAACAAGTTATAAAGGATGGGGAATTATTTCCAAATATTTATATTTAACTCGAATGTAACTGAATATGAGGGCTGCAACGTTCGCAATCGTGAAAGCAGTCGACTACACAGCGTCTGTGTAGTCGGTCCATGGCTACCGTTTTAAAACTACACAGGGTCTGTGTAGTCGGTCCATGGTTACCGTTTTAAAACTACACAGGGTCTGTGTAGTTGGTCCATGGTGACCTTTTTAAAACTACACAGGGTCTGTGTAGTCGGTCCATGGTTACCATTTTAAAACTACACAGGGTCTGTGTAGTTGGTAAGGAAAAGGTTACTTGCATCTGACAAAATGGAATATAAACTTGAGTATACAAAAAGAGAATTAAAATTAATTGTAAATTTCAATTAAACAACCGGTTCCAATATCTCCTCAATCAAATCCGGATAATATTTCTTCCAAATATTAAGTAGAGGTGGACTTATACAGTTCGGATTCACTTTTTTCATCCTTTCCGTTTTCGATAACTTCCTGTGAATAAGTCCAAACACGATGCCAAAAGCCACGGAAAGACAACAAGTAACGGCCGAGTGCCACATGTAAGACAACGAGAGCATTTTGAACCCAGCAGGGTCGTCCTTGTTCTTCCAGTCCGATCTAAACTCCTGGGGTACTGAAGAGGTCATTGTTGTTGAACTGAAAATGCTTGACATTGTTGTTGAAGTCATATCGCTACTACCATTATTGGCATCACAGCCTTGAACTGACAATGGAATCGCTTGACTTGCCAGTTCCGGCCGGTAGACATTTTGTAAGACTGTGAAGGGTCCCATTATACAAATCGTAAGTATTACGGCCAAGGCACATCCCTGCAATTTAAAAGCAACTGTCTTGAAAATTTATTTTAATTCGATTGACTTCGACACATTAATTGTTAAGGAACTAAGCTTACCTTTGAA
Source organism: Desoria tigrina (assembly GCA_906901685.1). NCBI lineage: Eukaryota > Metazoa > Arthropoda > Collembola > Entomobryomorpha > Isotomidae > Desoria > Desoria tigrina. The sequence continues at coordinate 208,894 of CAJQTU010000041.1, forward strand.
GTCGATGGAGGAAACATCATACCAAGAGTAAAAATTCCCAGTGTGGGTCCAACAAGTAGTCCAGATAACGCTGTGACGGCCTGAGTTTTTGCAGTTTTGCAACAATTAAAAAAAAATCATCTCTGGAATATAATTTTGTGTGCTTTTAAAAGCAAGTTATTATTACCGGTAGAATACTGCCCATTTGTTCGACTGCAAAGATGAAAAGGTACGCTACGATTCCTAGAATTAATGTATTGATCTTTGAAACGAACGAGAGCTTTGTGTCTGTTATCGTGGGCCATAGTTTTTTGACGTAGTCGTAGGTCACTATTGAGGCTAGTGCCGTTAGTCCACTTGATAAAGTGCTATTAAATCCACGAATTACAACAATTAAATTATTTTTTTGTTATACACATAATCGTTTAATTCAATAATTTAAACAATAACTATGTTTAAAATATTAAAATACCTCATGCTAGCACAAGTAATTCCGGAAACGAAAAGTCCTAAAAGGCCAGGTACACCTTCACTTGTACTTTTGGCAAAATATGGTACAAGTTGATCGGATTTTTGAACCGCCTGTAACAGTTAACCCCAATGTTCATTTAGAAAAACACTTGATTTATAGTTTTGCAAATTAATTAGGCGAATAAATCAATCAACATAAAGATCTACCTTAGACCTCAATGGATCACAGTCTGAATACTTCGCAACCATAATCATTCCAGTCAAACAGCATAGAATAACTACTACGAAAAGTCCAATAAAGTTCAGCACAATTGCCCTATTAAAAACAAGTTAATTGTTGTCAACTGTTCAATTAAATTCCAAGTGCCATATTAAAACGAGATGTGTCGATTTACCTCCGAACTCTGGAGATCGTTGGTAAGGACAGAAATCGTTGAACTTGTATTTGCGTGGCTGCATAAGTTGGCAAAAATACGAAGTAGCCACCAACGAGGCAAGTCCAGATCGTATGCCTCGTTCTGGGATCGGGGTCGAAGCTATAAAAGCGATTTTAAACATTTTTTTTTTAAAATCCTTCTACGTAAAAGGTTAAAAAAATGATCATTTAATTTGATAATTTTAAAGTACTTTAAAAGGGTGACTCGCTTAGTAAATTCCAACTTGTCCCATATAACTCCAATGCCACCGATTTCTACCGCACTTTTACCAGCTATCACGGCTAGAGATATGAGCATTATCACGCCTTGAAGTACGTCCGTCCATAAAACGGCCTGAATTGACATTTTAATAATTTTTTAAGAACAGTAATTGTATAGCAATTTGTAAGTCCATGAACATACTATGAAACTTTTATTGAGAGAAGTAAGCTGCGGATTTACCTTAAGTCCCCCCTGAAAATATAACAAAATGCAAAACATTGATCAATTTATGTATTTCATTTAATATTTTTGGTGTGATCCTTCAATTATTTCATGAACTTACCAAAGTTGAATAAAAAATGCAAACAGAGCAAATAACGGCTGTCGAGATTCTGCTACTTATGCCCGTAACTGAAAGTAATAAAGAACCAATTAATATATGAGTCCGTTTTTTAATTTTCACTAAACTCCAGGTAAAATTAAATTACCCAGTTCAATGGCCAAAGACGGAGCGTATACAGCTATGGACATTAGAGTAATCTTCCGAGAAATGAAAACATTGCAAAATTTTGAGACTTTGGAATTAAAATATCTGAATATGCCAAACAAAAATATATATTTCCTTACCACATGGATGATTGAAAATATAGATGCCATAACCCTCAATCCGGGATTAAATCGTATTTCGATGTACTATGAAGAATGCCAACCGACGAATTTGTAAGGATTAACGATCCAAAAAACATTACAAATTAAAATATTACAATTTTGATTACCTCATAAGCCGAGCTAACTTTGAGATTGAAATAGACTGGAACGTACAAGTAGGATAAACTGAGAGTCAAAGGAATGTAAGAAACTACGACGAAAATGTACTGAGTTCCGTACAAATATATTTCCACCGGATAGCCCAACAGAGCTATTGAAGAGATCATGCTAAAAATAAAAAATATCATATATATTTTTGAACCTAGAAAGGAGTTTGCAAAATTACGAAAAATCGCTGGAGCAGAACGGAGGTCTGTAAAAGCGTAGTAAACCCTGGGATTCATAGATCCCTGGTCCGATTTTTAGAAAAATGTGCATATTAAACATTGTTTTTAAAACCAAATTAACCTCTTAATCAGTGGTCAGTTTCTAATCGTTCATTTTTTGTAATTCAAAAGAGTGCAAACCTGCAGAGAAGTGAAAGTGCCACGGGAATTGAGGACATATTACCCCCAGCAAGAAGATAATCCTTAGTTGTCTTCTGCTGACCAAAACACCCGTAATAAATCCCAATAGCCGTTGATCCCGCAAGAACTGCCGCAAAAACCGCATATTCTTCCCACCCTACTTGGTCCATATTTTTTTTTAAATTATTATGAATTTTCTAGAATATTTTAAACTGTGTGAACTGTCAACTAGTTCGTGTAATGCGAATTCTAATATATCTAGCCGTAATTTGAATGAAAAAAATGGATCAGCGATTCGCAACGTCCATAAAATGCTAGGAAAGCAATTACTTCACACTCAAAACTACAAGTCGCAGTAATGAACGAATTTGATCTTAATTCCTCGAATAAATATGAAATTCTAAACTTAAGGTGTACGTGAGAGAGATCAGGCTGGAGGAACAATAAAATCGAGCAATAAAAACCGAAGAATTAAGCAATTGGATTGCATTGTATGGAAATCAAAAGCCAGTCAATATAATTTTACTGTCATCAGCTCTTTTAATCTTGACTTTCTACAGATTATTTATTTCATAGCCAGTCTTGCATTTATTTTAATAACAATAAATCCATTAAGGGGTATATTATATTATAAATTCGCAATCCAAAATATATATCTCTCCTCAGTGTATCGTAGTAAATGAACATTACTATGAGTGTTATTTAACCGTTTAACAATTTAGATTTATTCATAGTCACAATAACAGATTAAATTAAGGATTTTAATCAGAAGTCATGCAATGGGTGAGCCACGCATAACAACTTTACATTACCGTAAGCAGTAGGAGTGAAGAGATCCGGCAGTTTTCATTAACGTATAACAGCGGCGTTTTAAATTTAGCTTTTTAATCCATACTATAAAAACTAAATGATTTATTACAAATTGCATTTTCAGATTTGTGGCGATTTATCTATATGCCGGTCTGCTTCTCGTCTGTCCTAACTTTACTGAACGTGTTTCAGATCACGTATAGTAGTTCATTGAGGGAGGATCCCGTTCAAGTTCAAGATTTTAAAATCCCAACTTTTTTAACGGTACACTTCTGAATGAGTTGCTCTGAAATGGAGATGAAGCATCGTACGCAAAATTTTACAGGCAATTAATGGATTATCATTCTTTGCTAGAAATATAGATATTGAATATTCTGATTCATCATTGATAAATGCAAATTGCAAATTGAGACAATTAATACGCGTTTGTGTTCTGAAAAACTTAAATTTGCAGCAACAAGTTGCCTTTTCATAAATCCAAGAAATGGATCTTCGTGGATTACACAATCAATACTAAATACTTGCCAAATAATAAATGTAAGCCGACGACAGGTATGGCAGGCTGGCAGGTATGGTATTTTGGATAAAAAATCTACGTCAGTTCAGTACTGAGAAACCTGCAACTTATTTGCATTTCGTTCTGAGTACGTACGTCCGACCATATCTGTACTTTTAAATGTTTGTGATTGAAGAAATGAAGTAGGATTTAACATAATTATTAGAAAATACTGCGAACAGTGTTTAGTCATTTCCAAGTGTCCCACTTAAAGTTAAATATAATCTTTTTGTTTGATAAGATTATATAAACGATTTATCGCTTCTGCAGTGGCACAGCCACAATTCCAAACCCGAACATCGAACATTTTCATTTCAGTCTCTCCGATCAATAATGAATAAGCTGTATAATATATACTGCAATGAAAAAAATACAATATGGAGCCATGGAGGATGTGATTGGGACAAAATCTGAAGTAATCTTTGACACTAACATTTTAGTCAAGTTGATAAGAAATGCGAGATGTTTGACGAGAAAAAGTAAAAACAAAATACACGCAACTTTATTAACACTGTCTTCATTGAGGAGAGCATTCGTAGTTCAATTTGACGCTTCGGTGCAATAAGCAATTTTGCATTCAGTTTATTAAGCTACACTTTTTATTGTGAGCTTCAAACAATGGCAACTTATAAATTAAATCTGCTAATTGTTTTGGCATTCGTTGGCTTATTCATCCAAATCGGAAGCACACATCGTAAGTAATCACAATAGACTCTGCCTTATGTTCCGTATTTTCATTGTTACTAGGATGGGACTGAATACGGAAACACCCTAAGAAACTGAAGTTTAATACACAAATAATGTATGATTATAAAGTAGACTATTAAATCCTTAAATATCATTGAAATTTTTTAATTCGTTATAGTGGGTCTGGAAACAAAGTTTGGGACACAAAACAATACAAATAGAGACATCAAACAATGCCCAGATTATGATGATTGCTGGAGCTGTTACGGAGATTTTACGTGTCCAACGGAAGCGACATGTGAACCATGCTGGTGTCCTACAACCGTTGATCCATGTGATTGGATTACATGCCCACCATGCCCCACCACCCAAGGCCCATGTCCCACAACAACAAGGGCACCTTGTACCCAACCGACGTGCCCACCTCCACCCACTTTCCCCTCAGCCACGCCCTGTCCAACCGCACCTCCTTCATTTTCAGCGCCAACATTTTCGAAAATTATCTACGAAACATCTCTAGCATCATGGCCAACTGCAGGGAGTACAGTCCACTTGGGAATATCTGCAGAAACGCCAGGAAATGACCCTATCGTCTATAGCTTAGTTGACCCACCACAATTCGTCACACTTGCAGCTAACCAGGATATCATCTTCACAACAACCGTCTCGGAAGGGGCCTTTGTTGGGCCGAATAATGTGATGGTCCTTGAGGTTAATGCTTCTGTTTACTGGGACGACTCCATATCCAGCTCAGCTGCCATTATCATTGTATTTCCTAAAGGTAAAGCGTACGAAAATGTCTGTCACTTTCGGTTATACCTCCAACCACTATTAAAGTAGTCACATTATGTTCTAATTACTTATTGTAGGCTCCTTTGTAAAGGATGTGGAACTTCCTCGGGAAATTAAGCAGGAGTCGACCACACTAGGCTGTCCGTATTGGTACCTTTGTGAGAGTTGTTGGTATGGCGGCAGTTGTACCACACTGGTAACTTGTCCGATTTGCGAGTGTCCAACCCAGCCGCCTTGTTACTGCCCCGAATGCGGTTCTACGCACAGCCCATGCCCAGATCCCGTCACCTGGCCACCCTGTCCTTCATTTAGTTGTCCAGCTTACACGACAGAAGCCACCGTCACTTGCCCAACTACGCCAAGTCCCAAAGATGCTGCTCCTAAGTTTTCTAAAACGATTTACGAAACGTCGTTAGCTTCCTGGCCAACGGCTGGGACCACGGTACATTTGGGAATCTCCGCCGAAACTCCCGGAAACGATCCTATCGTTTATACTTTGATTGACCCTCCGCAATTCGTCACCCTTGCCGCTAATCAGGATATCATCTTCACTACTAATGTGGCGGAGGGGGCCTTTGTTGGACCGAATAATGTGATGGTACTTGCAATTAATGCTACGTCGTATTTTGACACGACTTTGTCAAGTTCGGCTGCAATTGTGGTTGTGTTTCCTCAATAAAGCTGTATGTTAGACTTTTTAGAGCAAATGATTGCAAGGAATTATGATATGATAATAGAAGGAAGTGATTAAGACGCTTAATTAATTCAGATGCAATAAAAATTGGTTTTATTCAAATTGTGCTCTGTATTATTTTTATGATAAAAAAACATCCAAAAAATATGATTTTTTGCTGTTTATAGCCCACTACTGAGTACGAGGGGCAATCATCAACTGTCTCAATCGACTGAACTTAAATTGCCAAATTAAAATTTTGAAGTGGTTCAACAAAACGCAACCTATTCAATAGATATCGTCTTTTGGGCGTATAGATGCCATTCTATTTTTCAATTCAAATGAACGGTTTGCTAATTGAAAATTACAACCTCAATAAAACGAACTAACATTTAGCTGTGTAAAATTTTCTCCCACATCCAATTATAATTTTATCAAAAATCTCGTTCGGTTTTGTCTTCGGCATGCTTTTGTTTTCGCAAAATTCCAGGGCCGATTTACTTCCATTGCAAAGTTGAGCACAACATTCAGTCCCTCGAAGTCGGGATGTTGTCCATTTTAAAGAAATCCCCTTGAACTTTGTAAGTTTATGGACTCCTTCTGCTGTAAATGTTACCGAATCGCCTTTGTAATCCGTTGTTTGAAACGCCTTGAAGGACATCCCTTCGCTCTTTGTAATTGTAGTCACAAAAACGACAGCTAAAGCCATCCAGATCGAACTGATAAAATGAAACCTAATTGTATTTCTTGGGCGTTTATTTATAGGGCCGAACTCTGAAATATAAATATTTTCAATAGACAATTTTTAAGAAAACCAGTGTATAAAACAGGACGCAGGATAAAATCTAAAGGAACATAATATTACTTTTGATTTAGGCTAAATTCGTGTGGAAACGAACTCGATGTAAAACTCCTAACCGACTTACTTCAAAATATTTTATTATTGGTTGATGATATATAGGTAATATCGAGACTGGTGGTTATGTTGACACTGCCAGATATATTATCTCAGCGCGTCTATTTTGTCTTATTAACAAAAAAGGCAAAGCTACAATTCCATAGCATTTGCACGGTATTTTTGTCCATAAAATCATTGGATTCCCAATTAAACGCACAATGCATTTTGGACAAAGCGCTTAATTTACAAAACGAGACTAGCTTTTATGCTGTAAAATATATAATTATTCCAAAAGTAGCCATATAGATTTAATTAAAATTGTACGAATGCAGTTCAGTATGACCACAGAATTATGATAGCATCATCAATCACGGTAGGTATTAATCGCCTGGTCCGATGATACGATTTAATCCCCCTTGCAAAATAATCGGCAGTGAAATTACCTCGGAAGGGGGCCCGATGTACGATCCAATTGCACTTGCACGGAATAAGATATTAATATTCCGATTGTGCATTCGAGTTGTTTTATTTTGTGTTGTACCAAAACTGGCTGATCAACTTAGTCCATCTAAGCCTTTTAAAAGTACAAAACGCAGAACTTGCTGAAGGGGTACTTATTCTGCAATTTACGGCATGCTACAACAATATACGCATTTTTGCAAATCCTTTGTGTACAATTATCCTTGTTCTAACTTCTAAAGCTCAACAATGATCCAACCTAACATGATAACAAAAAACAACGTATTTCCTGAATAAATCGTTGCAAGCGTACAGGACAAAGGGGCGAAATCCCCCTGTAGATTTACAATAACAACATCAGTTAAAATTCAAAAAGATGAATTTCAGAAATATTTAATATTTAATCCAATCCCAACCATTTAAACTATTTTCAGGCATTCAAAAACTACATTTCGATCTTTGAAAACACTTGTCCTACTCAACACACGTGCATGATTCTGCAATGTTTTACGTAATTTTTAGGGGTCAGGGGGTGTCGTTAAAAATTTGAAATTTATATTTAGCTTACGCTCATAATGTAGTTCTGAACTATAGAACTATTTTATTGAAATTTGAATCGTTCAAAAACTGGAGTGTATATCCACCGACAGACGGACAAATGCATGTTGTTCCCACAAAGAGGTTCCACTTGAAGCTCAGGCATGGATAACCCCATTTTTTATAGGTGATCTATCATAGAACAGATACAAGTGCATATTCTAAGTTGGTACAGGTTAATCCATCCTGCATATTTTTGTATTGCTTCTTAAAATAAATTAAATCGTTTGCGGTTAAACTTTCCCATAATAACCACATTCTGCTGTTATACAATAATATGATAACAAAGGTGTTACGAGTGAAGTGAATGGGATTTAGTTACTTAAAACACAATTACAGTCCTAAACTTACTAAACCTTCCTGCCTCCCACGCACGGAATAATACGAATATTCAGGTAGTGTATTTTTGAGTGAGCATAAAACCTATTTCCAATCCATGATATAGCCTTAATCGTTTTTATTGCTTTTTTCACTTATTATGTTGCAGTAAAAACAACATGCTTTTCGTCAGTTTAGGTTCAGTTGAAAATATGAGTAAGCTTAATTTTTAATCCAAGCCAGAGAGTTGGTTTATTTTGATGGAGATTGGCGTTGAGATAATATTAGTATGTACTGTACACCTGGTAACATTGTAAAGTATAAATAATTCAGTTACAATATTCAGAAATAAAGTTAACGCGAAACGAACATAGATAGTACGATTCGAGTATTTCTACAATAATTGTGGGGACCTAATATTGTCCCCAAGTCCCCACTAACAGCAAAAATCTCAGTAACCAACATTGGCGATAGTATGCTTTGCAATATATCAGTTTGTGGAACACACTATATACTGAAACGATTAACGAACTGAATATGAATTTTATTTTTAAAAACTGAAACCGTAGAACCAACGTTTTAACAATGTAGATAAATCAAATGTGGATACTCGATACTCGATCTCTTTGAACGACATTTATTATAAACTTGGGAAGTAACAGTTTTCAATAAATTTACAATCGTTTTAATGAACCATTTACTAACAAATTGTAGCCAATACTATAAAAATTCGTATAAAATTCCGAAAGTCATTTAAAAAATATAAAATCTATCAAGCATCCTGACACAACTAGCATTTCGCTGTGCAAAATTTCTTCCCGCATCCAATGATAACTTTGTCAAAAATCTCGTTCGTTTTCGTCTTCCTCAGATTTTTGTTTTCACAATGCTGTTGAGTCGCTTTTTTTCCTTTGCAGAGTTGAGCACAGCATTCAGTTCTTCGAAGTCGAGATGTTGTCCATTTGTAAGACATGCCCTTAAATTTTGTAAGTTTGTGAATCCCTTCCGTTGTGAAGGTCATTGAGGCTCCTTTAAAATCCGTTGTGTTGTAGGCCTTGAATGACAACCCTTCTGTCACTGTGATAGTGAGACCAATAACAGCTAAAATCATACAGATCGATCTGACGCGAAACTCCATCGTGGTTGCAGCAGTTTGGGGTGCTTTTTAAACCTACAAAATAAATGTTTTTAATGCACTAATCGTTCCTCCTAAATCAATGAATTTGTATTTCGCAAGAAACTTACTCTTCAAAAACTATATGTTTGGGCAACAACGAAATGGCTTTTATTGTTTTGGCACAGTAAGAAATATTATTCAACGAATCCTGATTTGAACTGAAGCAATTATCAAGACTTCCACAGTATTTATACGGGATTCTTGATAAGTTAAAGCTAATTTTAAACCCAGTCTGGACAAGGGTAATTTGATTGTATTTTCCTATTGAAAAACTTATAGTTCAGGAAGAATCCTACAGCAGAAACAAAGAGATTCTTGGAAATTTCTGCGTAAAATCAGGTTTTAGCTTAATCGTTAAACATAAGTTTTCGCATAAGTTCACAAGATGTTATATAATTAGATTTTGTAATTCTGGAAGATTACATATTAGAGTTTATGTAAATCCTTTTGAAGACGTTTCCTGATTCAGAAACTGGGCAACAAAGACACAACCTAATAAATCGTATAGCACAAAAGGCTACATTTTTAAACGTAAACTTCACGCACGGATAATCTAGTTTTTTAGCCCGAGTCAGGGCTTATGGAATCATGCTGTCCGTCCGTCCGTCCGTCCGTCCGTCCGTCTGTCCGTGACACGCTAGCGGCCAAACGGCTGGACCGATCGACTTCAAATTTGGGTCGCTTGTGTATTTTGCAAATGCGAAGGCTAAGTTCGAAGGTGGGAAAAATCGGTCGATCAGTTGGCCCGTGGGGGTCATGCAAAGTAGTGTTTCCAAGGGAATAGGTTTAAAATACAGACAAATTGAAGCATCCTAACTCGGGCTTTTATACACTGCACACTGTAGGTTTTTTAAATAGCATTTACCTGCTTTAGGCTGTAGCAGATGCAATAATTTTAATTTAAGCATGGCCTTGAATGGCTGAAGCAGGTTTCGTATAATTATGCGTATTTTATATCGTATCTTAAAATAGGTTAAACAGTTATACGTATGCATAATATTCCATTGGCATGAAAACATGGGATGGAGTATCAACGTTTAATATAGTGTTGGAGTTCATTAATTAGGAGTTAAAGCTCCATTACAATTCTAAACTCATAAATCGTTCCCACGTGCAGGATAAGATCTTCAGATTTAATTGTAAATTTGCGAGACTTATTTTCTTTTATATTATAATTTCCTTATTTCGGATCTGTTGTACAAGACTTATTGTTAGATTTTCCACGTCTGGAAATTAATCATCCTCCAGAATGGAAAACTTGTTGATATTGTGAGTTCATTCGGTTTATGCTCTAATGCGTCTAAAACTCTGACTAGATTAAGATTAAGAGAAACTTTTTGGAATTTGGGGTTTCCAACGGAAGAAACTCAGACGCTTTATTTCAACTTTAAATTAAAACAAAATGGCTTGAAAAATCTCATGAAACAATTTCGCATTTTTTATTTACAATTTTACAGGATAATTTTCAATGAAATAAGTACATTTTGTATACAATTGCTTGGTACCGGGTAGTTAAATCGGATTCAGAGCTTGTTTTTCATGGTAAGTGCATTTCGACTGTAGTATTCAGTTCCAGGGATGTTCTCCTTGTATCGGTAGTTCTCCATGGTTGGGAGCTCATCGGAGTATCGTGGGTAGACTGGACAAACTCGGGGAGTTGGGAGGATTGGGTACTCGTCGAAGAATTCGATGTCGATAACCGTTTCGTGACCGATCCAAGAAGCTCGGATACCGTGATCATCCTGGTCAAAGATGGTCAAGGGGTGAACCAAGACGGACAGGTTTTGGTGATTCTGGGTGAAATAAGAGTGGGCAACGGCAAATGATGTCTTGTTGCAGCACAATTCGTATTGGGAAACTGGATGAGGTCCTGAAAATAAATTTAAAAAATAATGAAAAAAAAAAAGATTAAAATTTCGACGACAACTTGCGTTGCTTTTAGCTAAAACTTACCATCCCAGCCGAGGGCGATCTCATTCAAAGAGCATTCGGGGAAGGTACCATCGTCAATGTTAGCTCTCAAAGCTCGTCTAAAAAATAAAAACACCACGTTTAAAATCAATATTTCATCGATTTAATGTTTACATGCTTGTATGCATTGCTACAAACAATAGTTAAACAAACCTGAGGGTCAAAGCTTGGTCTACCATACGGTCGTTTACTTCGAAGAAGTAAGTATGGAAATGCCATGCTTCGATTTCTTCTTCGAAGAAGGTCTGGGCTGAGCAAGCGGCAACGAAGCCGAGGATTGCAACGAGAGCTACTGTTTTGAATTCCATTTTAAGGCTGGATTTCGAAAGTGAGAGTGATATGATTTCAGCCAAATTCGGTGAGTTTATATACCAGAACCAAATTAATTGACTTAGGTGGGTGTTTAGTGTAAATTCATCTTTATTTTCGTCATTTTCTCTATTCTATTAAAGTTTATACAACAAGAGCCTAGATATAATCATATCTTATTTTAAGCATTTTATTTATCGAAAGTGTCAAAATACCCTGACCGATTGGGGATTGAACAGAAAAACATTATTGGCCTTGCTGCTGCAAAAAATCTTCAAGTGCCGTTCGTTATCATTTACTATTGATTATCTGTCAATGTCAATGTCAATTGGATTGGATTCTGTTACTTCTGTTGTGTGTCCTTTCGGTGGTTTGTCATCTGCTGCAATATTTTTAGTTTCATACGCGAGATCATCAATACCCGAGTGAAGTGCCCCAACTGGACAAATCGTGTCAGATATTTCATAATTCAAAATTATGATGTATAAAGGGGGTTTTGTATTTTCTTAACATCCAATAAACTTACACAGAATATCTTTAATACTGAAAACTGAAATCCTCTGATCAATGTTCACGGTCAAAGATCAGATCGTTTGGGTTTTTCCATGTAAAACTGACGACAATGAGACCATAACTTTCGAAAGTGGTCAAGACGTGCTTGAAAATCGGGTATATAAACTGCCAAAATTGTTTGAAACAACATCAGTCTCAGTTTCGAAATTCAGCCTTAAAATGGAATTCAAAACAGTAGCTCTCGTTGCAATCCTCGGCTTCGTTGCCGCTTGCTCAGCCCAGACCTTCTTCGAAGAAGAAATCGAAGCATGGCATTTCCATACTTACTTCTTTGAAGTAAACGACCGTATGGTAGACCAAGCTTTGACCCTCAGGTTTGTTTAACTATTATTTGTAGCAATGCATACAAGCATGTAAACATTAAATCCTAGAAATATTGATTTTAAACCTTGTGTTTTCATTTTTTTAGGCGAGCTTTGAGGGCTAACATTGATGATGGTACCTTCCCTGAATGCTCTTTGAATGAGATCGCCCTCGGCTGGGATGGTAAGTTTTAGCTAAAAGCAACGCAAGTTATTGTCGAAATTTTAATCATTTTTTTTTCATTATTTTTTAAATTTATTTTCAGGACCTCATCCAGTTTCCCAATACGAATTGTGCTGCAACAAGACATCATTCGCCGTTGCCCACTCTTATTTCACCCAGAATCACCAAAACCTGTCCGTCTTGGTTCACCCCTTGACCATCTTCGACCAGGATGATCACGGTATCCGAGCTTCTTGGATCGGTCACGAAACGGTTATCGACATCGAATTCTTCGACGAGTACCCAATCCTGCCAACTCCCCGAGTTTGCCCAGTCTACCCACGATACTCCGATGAGCTCCCAACCATGGAGAACTACCGATACAAGGAGAACATCCCCGGAACCGAATACTACAGCAGAAATGCCCTTACCATGAAAAACCAATTCTAATCAAGTACTGGACCGTCAATGCCTATCCCGACACTACCTTTCACAATTTGTAAATTATCTGTATATAAAATTATTCATTTTAGCTGTTTAATTAGAATCGAACAAGTTGAGTCTGTGTAAAACAATAAAATAGTAAATTCTGACTAAAACACTCAAATTCAACTTCTGTCCCTATACAGAATATATTTCATTTACAAGTAATAAGATGAAAATGGCAAAACAAGGTTAAAAAGTTTAAATTTATCTTGCATTGAATCCAAAATATCAAACACTTTTTTTAAATATTTAATACTGCTAAAGCAGTTTAAAACAATTTAATTGTTTAGAAGCTATTAAGGCGATCACGCTTATTAATAACAATAGCCGAAGGGGAAAGACTTCTGGGGGAGGAATTATTATTGTACGTCGGTGAGGTCTTTGGTCCCTTGATATCATCCAGGGAATCCGACTCTGAAGGATGAATCCGTCTCGATCGTCTCATGTCCGACTCCCCGAACGATACTGTTACGGAATCGTCTCGGATTTGTTTAAAAAAGTAAACGGGATAGTAACTATATCCCAGGAACTGCAGCACCGTGAGAATGATTTGAATTATACTCGAGAAAAATATTAAGTAGGACAAATCCCTCAGATCCTTTCCGATTTGTGTACTGCATCCCTGGAAGAGAATGAGTGTGATTCAATGCATTCGACAACAGTGTCATCCCGACAACTTTGTCGCTGACAACCTTATCGTTACAATTACAACGGTGTCGCATATCACATCACGTCTCCCATACAAAATTAAATGTTTCTAGCCGCTAGGACTTTGTACCAAATTAATTTACCTGAGGCAAAGCTTCCATCTCATTTTTCAAACTGAAGGAAAGCAACGAGTCCTTCATTGTCGTCTTGAAGAGGTAATTATAGCAGCCCGAAATGTCGTCCATCCGTTCCATCGTCAACTTCTTCCCTCCTCCCAACATTGAGAAGTTGTAGGTGACCCCGAGGTCAAATGGACCATGCCAGGCACAACAGTCGACCAGATTGAGGAAACTTGGCAAACCGAGGTCCGTTAACCATCTCGGAAACTCTCCACGTTGGAAAGCCTCTTCGGTTGCTGTCATCCACTCGGTTTTGATGAGACTATCGTCTCTCCAGTACTTCGAGATGATCCATAAACTGTAAGGAGCTAGGGCAAGTGTTGCTATTACACCGATCAAGTACTTTAATCACAAAAAAATTATGTAAGAGTCCAATTTCGCTGCAGGAAATGCTTTGGTTTCGAGGAATAACATTCTTACAAACATGTAAGCATATCTTCGATGAATTTTCCCTTCCTTTTCAAAGTCAGATAGGAGGAAGGCATAAGGGACCCAGCTGCATGCGAATAAAAGACCGATGAAGTGGATCCATGTCGCGGTGAAAGCCCAACAGGGTCGGAATCCGAAGAACCATTTCATTAAATAAAATGCGTTTATGATATAAAGGGGAACTTCTAGGATCTGGAAAATTACACGCATTTTATTTTAATTCTTCCATTCATCCTTTATAAGTCGGAGATTAAATATGACAAATTAATACATAACTAAAAGGCAAATGCTATTATTTTAAAATAAAAATTAAACCAGAATTGTCCAAAACATGAACAGTAGGAATCTACTTCCGACATCGGATCCCCATCCGCAAAAGAAGGTTTGATACTTGAAAGCCATATAATTCCGCAATTTTCGAAGTCCTTAAAATATATTTTTCTATAATTTTATACATATAAGTGGTTGCCAGAATGTCCAATGACTTTGATCTTTTCGGTTTTAAAATCTAGGGAATACGGACAACTAACGATGAGCTTGGCACTTTCCATAATAAAAGCCAAACCTCGTGAGATGCTCGTGTAAGCTAAATTTAGGTATCCAAAGAAACATGACAAAATACAACCAATTTAGGATGAATCAACATTAGACTTTCAGGCTCCAGAGTATTAATCACTATGGGAAAAAAAGTGTCCTGAGTGGTATTTTAAACCCACCTCATTCTTGACCTAATGCAGCTAGAAACAGGCAGATAATTTAATAAAGAAAAATCTAAAATAATTTTTTTTACCCTATGTGGTACCAGTAGATGGGAATTTAATTTTTATAAAAGTATGTTTTTTAATTTTCCAACAGCGGGTGGGCCCGATAGGGTGCTCGTAGAAGCTTGCGATTTTTTTCATTCGATAGAGAATTTAATTGCGGAGGGCATATAATGGGTCAATTTAGGGTTAGTTGTTTACGGTGTCGAGATATAAATTAAAACGTGGAAAAATGTATGACAAGTTTTGATTCAAATCGATTTCTGCTGTCGGGTGTTCATAAAAATGCCATCTTGACCCATTATATGCCCTCCGCAATTAAATTCTCTATCGAATGAAAAAAATCGCCAGCTTCTACGAGCACCCTATCGGGCCCACCCGCTGTTGGAAAATTAAAACCGGTCGGATTTTATAAATATTTTGAAAAGGTTGCTAGGGGTCTATTGGTCTATATTCTGAACTCCTTTCATCCATCAATGCGAATAAGAATACATGAAAACAAAACAAGCAATCTCAAGACTTGTATTTAGATTTAGATCTCGATGGTTTTTAATTTGTTCTAAATATGTTATTTCAATGCTATTGTGTTTTCGTCTTGTGTTTTGACTTGAATAAAGAATTTCTTGTCATTCTTTGTAATTTCAATTAGGTTATTCATGGTTTTGTTTGATGATTTACGATAGGATTGGCATATTTTTAAATCCCTTCCTTCTCAGTCACTTGTACCATACCACCTCAAATCAGGGTCATGAAAATAATTATAGTATTCATTAATAGTATAATAATAGTATTCATTCACTAGCTTCATTGCATCAGTCATGTAATTCATTCTTATATTGTACTGACGCATGACGATGAGAATTCGATGTTTGATCTGGGACGCTCTTATGTCGGGATTTATTGAATTATTTGGCAATTTGCGGTTGCTAAGTGGAGGCTCAGGATTTCGAAACTTGGACGACCAAAAACTACTCTGGAGCCTTCAGGTTTACATTCCAATTACTAACCAAGTGATTCAAATTAAATGAAAGAGGAATATGCCAATACTGCTAATTAATAATAAATACACAGCATCATTAATGTTACCATCCTACTCGTTATTTTATTGCAATTGTTATACTTTATTTCTACATATTCGTTAAAAGTATTGTAACATTTCATGGGAATTTTTTTCGTTGTCGGATTTAAAATGTAATTAAAATCTAATTTATTTTGGAGTAGCATTTAAATCGTAATTATTTTTTTTAAATCAAGGTTAGAACTTAAATGACAATTCGGCATTCAATCATCAATCGCATTCACAACATAGTAAGACCCAAGCTTTTAAAGTTTTTAACGCATTTTTTGGAATTGGCTTGACCTGGAGGACCTCCAACACCAACATCAGTGGAAGGGGATTAGCCATTTGCCTCTTTGTTACAGTCCCCCTTAACATCTTCATCCAAATTTGGCCCGATACTATAATGTGTTAATTTGTAAACTAATTTCATATCAACATCCTCAGCTTGATACCTGACATGGTTGTCGAAGTTAATCTCTTTTTCCCAACTAAATTCGACGGACGCAGGCCCCTTGTAAATCCCCATCAGCTTTATGGGAATAGACGAAGTTCCAACAATAAACTGTAAGTTTCCTGCAAATTCCGAGTTTTTCATGCTACGGAAAAAATCCGATTCGCTCTTGAGATACTGGTTTTTTCTGACCATCAGCTTAACAACGGAAGACATCTGTTTTTTACCCAATTGGAATGTTAGTGCTCTGAAATCGTAACATTGGTTGAAGTTTGCAAATTTCTACATTAAACTGTTGACATCAGGGATGAAATGAGCGTTAAAATCTTACACGTTTACTTCCGAGCCATTCGAGTCGAGTTTAAACTCTCGGTTGGCTTCGAAAACCCGATCATTTTCTTTTGAAAGAGACAGGATCTTTTGGTGATATTCCCATAAACCCTCCAGTTTCCAGGTGAAGTCAAAGGTCGTGGTGTTAATGTTAACCTGAGCATGGAATTAATTTAATTTACATAACAAATATTTCAGAGACTTTAAATTTATTAGGGAAATGCAAAAACCACAACTGGTGAATATTGTACAATATTATCATAAGTTTTGTATTAATGTTACCTTCGTTGTGGCGCATTTCGATTCTGTTTCAGGAATCCAAATAGCTGGCATAAATGAAGGGTTTGAAGTTGTACTCTGGCACTGACATACTTGAAATAAAACCACAAATAAAGCGATTGCAAGTTTTAAAATCTCCATTGTAATTTCAAACAAAGTTTTCGTATTTTTGGCTTTCCTTGACTCTTCTGGATGAGTGTCCAAATCCAAATTCGTGTCCAATTCAATTTCTAGGCAACTTTTATTAGAGATGGTAAGGGTGCTAAATAGTAATAAAGATAAGAAGTGTCAAGAACTTAAGAGAAATGAAGGGTGTTTTGAGGTTATATGACTCATTACAACCTTATCTCATAACTTATGTGATAAGACAGAGTATATACTTGCAGTTGTATCAATTGAGGTTAAGACTCCAGAACCGTTATCATGGTTGTTAGGTATCTTGTAACATTATAAGAAGGTTAGATCGAACGACGTCTAGACAGTAGTTGTCTGGACGATTATTAGGGCCCGTGATTCTCGGCCGGTGTAATCTGGCCACACCGTGGGAATTTTCCGACCCGATAGCATTTCAGGCCCTTTACTGAGTCAATAATAAACAAACAACCAATAATAATAATAGTAATAATAACAAACAAAATAACAAGAAAAGACGAGAGGATAAGGTCTCTGAATTCATTTCTATAGATTGCATTTAATCAACTCAAATTAACCCTTTAATTTTATAGTATGAATGATAATTTTTGTAGGTATCATTTGGAAAATTAAAAAGACTATTATAACAATTTATAATGTTTAAAGATTTCACTATCTTTTTTAAAATTAAATTAAAAATTCTTTAATTCTAAAAAATAGCAGTAGTGGTGTGGTAAGTAATATCATCAATCGTCATTAATTTTATTGAGTTTATTCATTTTGAAACCTTGATTAACTTAAATGAAAAACGATTAGAATTCAATAATAAGAAGATGCTAATTGAATCAAGCTTTCAAAGTTGCAAATCCATTTTTGGCATTGGCTTGGCCTGTAGGACCTCCAACATCATCCCGAGTGTATCGGGATATCCCTTAACCTCTTTGTTACAATTCCCCGTAACATTGTCATCCAAATTCGGTCCGATACTATAATGTGTAAACTTGTAAACTAATTTCATATCGACATCCTTCATATCCTTAACTTTTTCCTTTATATCGGAAAAGTCGATCACTTGGTCACCCCAATTAAACTCGACAGTCGAAGGGTACTTGTTAAGCCTCATTATCCTTATGGGCATCGCCACGGTTCCAACATGGAGAACTAATTCTGCCTTGAATTCCGAGTTTTTCAAGCTGTCACCAAAGGCGGATTCGCCAACGAGATATTGGTTTTTTCGTACCATTAGCGTGACCAATGAAGACATCCGTTTTTCACTCAATTGGAATGTTAGTGCTCTGAAATTGAAAAAATTGTAATGTGATTTACAGTGTTCTTTGTTAGCGTTTACACCACGGATGTAACGACTTTCATGAACTTACACGTCTACTTCCGACCCGTTCGAGTTGAGTTTAAACTCTCGGTTGGATTTGAAGACCCGATCATTTTCATTTTCTTTTGGTATTTTATTTGACAGGATCATTTGGTGATACTCCCACAAACCGTCCAGTTTCCAGGTGAAGTCAAAAGTCGTGGTGTTGATGTTGACCTAAACATAGAATGACAAGAATTCGTAAAAAACAAAGCATAATTACTTTTACATAAAAATAACAATTTATTTTAGAGACTTTAGTGATAATATTTACGAATCAGTAAAATAACGTGTTTTATTTTTACATTACCTTTGTGGTGGTGCATTTCGATTCCGTTTCAGGTATCCAGATTGCTGGTAAAAACGCCGGTTTTGAAGTTGTACTCTCATGTGAGGGATAATTTGGTGGAATCGTTGTTGCACAATGGCATTGAAATACTTGAAATATCACCACAAATAAAGTGGCTACAAGTTTTAATATCTGCATTGTAAAAGTAATTCAAAATAAAATGTTCGTCCTTTTGGCTTTCTTTGACTCTGTTGGTTCGATGGATAAATTACTAATGGTTGTTCAGATTCAAAATCCAAGCATCTTATTTATATGCTCTTTTAATTACCTTTAATTAGCCGAAAAATTGAGATTGATTTGATGATTTTTGTAAACCTAAAACTGGTTTTGAAAAACAAGTATTCAAAACATCGGTTGGACATGAGTGTTTGGCCAGAATGTACGAGTACCTGACAAATTAAAATAGATTGATGCTCCTGAATTGCAATTAATTTGGTTTAATTGTCATTTTTTACAAAAATAAATATGTATGCAAATACCAGTTCTTGACTCAGCATAAGGAGTGCTGATGAGTTCATCTTTCTAATGAGTGTGTCGTAGCATAAATGGAAAGAAACAAAAAAACTCTAAACTAAAAATAATTATTATCAAAGAGAACTAATTGATGTTTCGAAAATATATTTTAGACGCCCAGACTTCCAATGGTAAAGTTTATGTTTGGTTTAAAAAAATATCGGGGTAGTAAAGTAGTAATTGATAGAAACATAGAAACTTATGTATTCCATTGAATATCCATAAATAAATATTGACTTGATTTATTTCGGGTTTTCAAGAACAAGTAATAAGCTAGAAAAATCATACATATTATAGAAAAGTAAATATATCCAATTACCTTGGACCTTGGGCTCATTTGGGAATAAAAGCCAACTAATTGATAATCATAATGACATGATGCATAAATAATTATACTGTCCAAAAAAGGTGCAAGATACAATTCCCCGCATGGATTTGCGATATTGCGATTCATAAGTCAAGAAAAAAGTTATACACCTCTTGCACTTGACTATTTTAAGACTAAGAAGATCCAGTACCATAAATTCATTTGTATATTTTGTATTGACTGGGCCAAGTAGGAGTTGAGATATAAATTTTAAATTGGGCCTAGTGCTTTCGTTTTTTTGCTGGCTTGTAAGTCAAGTCGAAACCGCCATCTGATTGATTCGACTCCTCTGTCGCTGCTAAGTCACAGGAAGGTCGCTTCACTTTTAAAGTATCTTCGGCGTTTGGCTGACACCGGGTTCTACTTCGACATAGGATATTAGGAGGACCATTCTTTTCGAGTTCTTGGTTATTTTTGACAATTTTGACTGGACTCTTTTGTAGGTCACCGGTGGTCTTATTCTGCGCTTTAAACATTTTTATCTGCATGCTAGTATCAGTCGAAGGTTTCAATTCCGAACCCACGGGATGACTTGCATTCGTGACAGATTTACATGTTTCATGCGGCACAGTAGTTCCGCCTTTAATGATGGGCTGGTTTTCCTTCGGTTCGGTTGAAGACGTCCGAGTTTGATTGCATAGTAGGCCTTGGATACTAGTCTTTCTGAGACCCTCCTCCTTGGGACTAAGCAACAGTATGAATTTTCGCTGAAGTGGTTCTGACTTTAACGGAGTCATTGGTTTATCCACCGTCTTAAATACTGTTGAAGCTGGGAGAATAGGGAGAAACTTCATTTTGTCTAAATCAAAACTGCCAAGACTCTGGAGGGCACTTGTAATTTTCTGCGGGGCAGATGCATTGGATCTTTGTAGAATCTGTTTCTCAGTCTGTGGTTGACTCTGTCTCTGATTGACTCCTGCACTGGTTTCAGGTTTTTGCGTTGTAGAAATCGGGTAGAAAAGTACTTGCTTTAACTGCTTTTGCTGCAAAATTGTATGAACTTCTGGACTTTTAGGGAGAATCGCACCAACAGATTTGTTTCCAGTTTCAACAATAGCGGGTGGCTTTTCTACCACCGGAAGTGGCTTTTGAGATTGGTATGTTGGACTTAGCATTCGATTTAGTCGCTCCTGATACGACCGAACAAGATTAAAGTTATGAAACTTGGATTCCTGAATCGTGGCTTCATGACTTTTCTGGGTGGTATTTTTATTCTCCGCAGCTGAGTATTGCCGTGGAGGTGTGGCAAGGTTGCTGTTGGAATCAGTTGAAGTACTCTTGGGTCGTTCTTGTTTAGAACCGTTGAAGGACTGATGCAGAGTCTTGCGGGGATTTTTAATTGGCGGTAATGGCTGTAGCTCTG
The DNA here is from genome assembly GCA_906901685.1 of Desoria tigrina. Classification (NCBI taxonomy): domain Eukaryota; kingdom Metazoa; phylum Arthropoda; class Collembola; order Entomobryomorpha; family Isotomidae; genus Desoria; species Desoria tigrina. Next base: position 230,158 of record CAJQTU010000041.1, read on the forward strand.
GGAGAGGAGGCAGCTCTATCCGGTAACTCCTCCGAGGATCGAAATTGCCCATGATTCTCCCCACAGCGGGACACTCGCAATATTCTTTCATAGCCTTATCCCTTTCAGCGTAAATGTCCACTATCTTGTTGAGATTTGCATTTTCTTTTGTTAGCCATCGAATCAGTTCCTTCTTCTGAAGGTGATGCCGATACGTTACAGTAGCGCGTCGGATCCGCATTTGTTTCTGTAGATCATCTGGAAAGTCATCCGGATTCAAGAGGTATAGCGGTGTCTTATTCGCCCTTCGATTCAGCAGATGCGAATCTATGGTATATGTTGGCTCTCTTTTCGGAGACGTTTCGACTTTAACTTGCAATTTATTGGGAGCTTCCTTGGATAGAGGCATAAGAGGATCGTTTGTTCTTGTGGTGGTGCCTAGATATTCTACTCCACTATCGTCGGAATCCTTTTCTTGTTTAATTTTCATTTTCAATTCCAATAAATCCTCCGCAGCAATTGCCTCCAAAATTTCCAACTCATCATCCGACACTGAGGATAGCGAGGATGGCATCGTGTTCAGAATTTTCGGCCAAAATATCTGTAGAACCGAAACAAAATCAATCAAAGTTTTTATCTTGTTTAAATATAGATATATAGGAGTAACCTAATTAATTATTAGCTAGATTGAACGGTCACCTTGTAGCGTGAAATTCAGCTTTGGTTTTAGACGTATTCGTATTCGTTATTGCCCTGGCTGCTTAGATGTATCTGAAAAATATAGGTACAGTCTTAAGTCTTACAAACTTACGACTTTTCATGCAACACATGACACATTCAACACTGAAATTAAACTGCACGTGTGGATTTTTGTAACACTTAATCCTGTACACGTAAGGATTTTGTCAAAGTCCCTAAGCAAGCGCAAATAATCTCAGAAATAGGTATGGTTTGCTTCATAAGTTAGGCTAGGTTATTTTTTCATAAAATTCATAAAATTAGCAATTGAAACGTCAATATTCAATATTTGCGCATGTGCGGGGACACGCGTGTGACGAGCATGCATGACTTTGTGCATGCTTGTATCTAGCGTTTTGACAGCAATGAAAGCGCGCAACGCTCAACAATGAATGATGAATGAGTGACGCGGTAGTGTGTGGTACAAGGTGTGCTTGTGTGGTGTGGTGTAAGGAAAATAATCAATTAAATGTGTAATGTCAATGTGAACATTGTGAACAGACACGAAACTCGAAACGAAAAGGCAAGACACAGCTCAGACACAGCACACAAGATATATATGATAGATGTACAAATTGTGAATTGTACAATACAATATACAATAATCAAAAATTCACAAACCACGACCAATTTCAAATTTCTACAAGCTCACACACAACACAACTACAAACTAACTATTGATGCATGAAATTTGAAATTAGAATATCTTTTACGATTTGCGATTGTTTATCATTGATCATGCATGATGATGCATGTATGATATGATGTTTCATACCTCTTCCGGCTCTTCCTCTTCTGATTCTGTGCACACCTACACGACGCACGAGGGATTACTGGGATTAGTGATCGAAATTTTTAAGACTTACAAGATGGTTTCAAATTCAAAGTTCCAAACTTTGAAGTTTTTTTATAAGTACAAAGTAAGTAGTTGAGATTGTAAGATATTCGATATCCTCGTCGTTCGTATCCCAGCACATCAATAATCTTATCGAATCAAATATAAAATCTGACTATTGGCGCTATTTCCTACTTCGTACAAAGTACAAACATTGGCAAGGAATCAGATCAGACCCGCCGCATTCGGAATTTCGGATACGATCCGGATCATTTTTATAGCATCGAGTTGTAAAATTAAAACCTCATTGAAACTTTTGAAACTTTTGAAACTTGAATGAATGAATGCATGCAGAGATGAATTTATATCAATTGATTTAATATGTACGGTAAAATTAATATGGTGTTCTGACAGTAATTAACAAAAATTGAGCGCTTCTCATTCTTGACATTCTTGACCGTATTCGAATTTCGAATCAGATGTTAGGAGGGAGAATTAATACTTTACATGTTAATTAAATTCAAACTTACGTATCTGGTTTAAATAAATTATTAATGGATAAATGGAAATATTTTACTGTACTTGCACCATATTATTGAAATCACATTTTGGGGGATAATTTAACAAGTCCACCTAAACGTAATAATCATGGTTTATTAGAGGTTCATAATTAAAAATCAATGGACATTGCATCGTTTTATTGTCAATTTCGCATATAATACACCTCTCCTTCAGTTAGTAGTAGAAAACTCTGCAATTTATGAGAGATTTACACTTATGACGCCCAAAGAATTGTAGACACATTATGCAGTATCATACGGTGACGATTTACATCAAATATTTGCGGCGGGGCCTCATGCATTTATTTGGACAGTTTTAACTACCTCCTGGCACCGTTTTTTGTTAAAAAGTTCCATATTGTTCGATGTCCTACACACTTTTACAGTTTGCAGAGAGATGAACTTTTGTAAAATCGTCAAATCATCATAATTAACACACAAACAAGAAATCATATCGAATCATAATATATATTTCTAGACCCATTACCGAATATCATACAAATGTCACAATGAATAATTTTACTCGTATTGATTACTCATCTCCACATTATCGGTTCGAAGCTAAATAGAACAAAATCTCCCACTTATCAAGAACTAATCCATACTTACTTCTCTAATTATACATGCATCATGGATTACCTAATGTCAATGACGCCGATAAACAATCAGGTTACGAAAGGCACACTGATTTAATGACAAATATCCCATGGATTACACTTAACTCCACTGAATCAAAACTAAATTCCTCAACCCCAGCTGCCAACATGTTACAAATCTACGCTAATCAAAGCAATGCAAAGCAACTCGATATATATAAATACTCTCTCCTAAACTACGAATATCAGGTTCAATAAGCCAATTAATAAACCTATTTTGCATCATTATGACAGTTGTTAAAGGATTATTAATCGGGATTGTTCTCATATCGGCAGGTAATTTCACTATAGTTTCAAATTGAATTTAACCAACATTAACTCCTCATCCGTAAACCTTAAGTTTCGAATCCCGAAAACTTCCGACAATTGCACACGTGTAGTGGGTGTCCCATTGCAACCAATTAACCTAACCTAACCTTACAGGAAATGCATTGGAACTAAACGGTAGCAGCAGCGTTGACGTGGATCTTCGAGAGGGTGAAACCCCTTTCATCGTCGGAGGGAAGGATGCGACTGAAGGAGAGTTCCCTTGGCAAGTCTCCCTTCAAAAGAGAGTTGCTCTGCGAACATATCATTTCTGCGGTGGCAGTATCATTGACGAGACGCACGTTCTAACCGCAGCGCATTGTACAGCGGGACAGAACCCAGGTACAATCTCCGTCGTCGCGGGGGCACTTAATGTCAAGGACAGGTCCGAAGCGGGACAGCAGAGGGTCAAAGTTTTGCGGATGATCAAAAATCCGAGATACAGTTCGTAAGTTGTGACGAAATAAATCCCAAAGCCCTTAGGTTCAGTTTTTAATCGAAACGTTCTAAAAATACAATATTTCAGGAGACGAATAAGTTACGACGCTTCGATAATCGTTCTCGCCGAGCCCTTGGTTTTCAACGAAAAAGTGAAGCCGATCCGATTGGCCCCTGCCGGACATGAGCCGTCTGGGAAATGCGTGAATACCGGTTGGGGCAATGCCAACCGTTTCGGACTCCGTGCCCCTGTCGTCATCCCAAATGCTCTGCAGAAGGTCAATATGACGATCGTACCACGAGGCCTTTGTCGTGTTCCATATTTCTTTGTCAATTGGGTGTCAAAGAGCATGATTTGTGGAGATGCTGGGAATCTTAAAGGATCTTGTAACGTGAGGAGATGATTTTTAAACAGGTTTAAAATTTTAAATGGTATAACCTACAACTTTAAATTGTTCTCAGGGTGATTCCGGAGGACCTTTGGTTTGCTACGATTTACCCAATGATCCAGAGCCTTATTTGGCAGGGATTGTGTCTTGGGGAATGTCAATTTGTGCCCAACGACTTTGGCCCACCGTGTTTGGACATGTGGGTATCATGCGGGAGTTCATCGATAAGCAGATGGAACTCGAGAGGAGTTGTACAGATTTGAATAAGTTAAATGCTGTTAATTAAGATTTACAATTACAATCAAGCCCTACTTTTTAACTTGAACAATATACTAGAACACAAATGTTTTACAGTTGCGACTATGTTATAAAGTAGTAAATGTTTGAATCGTAAGTATTTTTACGGTGATTTATTTATAAAAATTAAAAGAACCGTCGAAGCTGGTCCTGTAAACCTCTTCGAATTATCAGCGTACGTTTTACATCGTATTGCGGACTATATTGCGATATAAGTTCAAATGCTTCTGAATAATTATAATAAGAATAAGAATAATAAAATGTTTTGCTCTTTGCTCTCAGGAATGAGGGGTGGCCCTTGAAAGGACCGTTGGGTTCGAAGTTTTAGTAAAAAAAAAAGTTTGCAGTTGTATATGATCTTCTTGTGGAGTTTTGCGACGTGTCTGGATTTCGTTGATTTATTTTTAAATTTTGTTGTGGTGTCACAAAATGAACAGAATTCTGTCTTTTAGACGGGACTTTAACTCCTTCCTGTATGTCGATTCAGATGAATTAGGTCGAGGTCGAGGTGACAAACTTTTGTTGTGGAGAAAAGGGACCAATATCCTGCCGGCGAATCTGAACATAATTGTTCCTTTGACGCTGATTCACTCGATAATGACGACGAACTTTGATCCAATAGAGATGGAGGACAAGTACTGGGCGATGTTCGGTCGATAGAGGGGCAGCGTTCCTTGTCCATGATAACGAATGAATTTGGTCCACACAGTTGCAAAAAAATACTGAATTTCAGACGTTTGCACAAGTCAGTAGATGAAATGTAGATGAAAAGGAAGTAAGAAAGAGGCTTCAATTTATACGAGTCGGGTGAGTAGCCATTTTTGTCCGAAAATGAGTAATTTGTAGTGTTTGTAACTTGTAAGTGAGTAGTTTACTCTTGGGAACGGTACCGACTCTTAAAAGAGTCGTTGGTTGGGGTAAGATGAAACAAGATCGTAAGAGTCTCAAAGTGCCCCCCAAAGATCGAAAGAAACGGTCGCCTCCCGAAAAGTTGCCTCTAGAGGGAGGCTACCCGGGAGGCAACCTACTACCTCGTGACTTCAACCCGGCTTCGTATTATCAGGCGGTAACTATATTTGTACAGTTTCGGTCCAATCTGCTTTAATTAAAACAAACCCTGTGACACAATATTTCTGAAGAATTATTTAATTGGCTCTTCATTTGGGATTTTAATTTGCTTTAGGATTGAGAATGAGAAAATAAAAACTGCTGCGACGGAGTCTTGCCTTGTGCCTTGTCGGTTTAGTTAACAACGAAACAGAAACAGTATCGGTTTGTCACGTTCACGTTAAATATCACTAAATATAACCCATTCATGCTTTATCATCACTTGCTGATAACAGTATGTAAACAGAAGGGTAAAGGGGTGCCACAGTTCGATTATGTATTTAGCAATATTATTATATTATTAGAGATAACTGATAAAAACCTACCATGAGTCTTATATAGCCCGAGTCAGGATGCTTCAATTTATCTGTATTTTAAACCTAAACCTATTCCAATCTCCCTGTCAACCGATATGTATATTAATTACCTAATATGGCTGATAATGTATTCACTATTACCTTATATGCGTTTAGCTGTAAAAGTATAACTCTGTTAAATTACTTTTTACTGAACACCAAACACCGAATGAATCGCCGTGTTTTCAACTGCAAACTGGCCTGCTGTTTAGTTGTATTACAAGCGTTTTTTATTTTTTTTAACAATCCTTAATTCAGAACAAGAAACCACTAAAAATGAAAATAATTTTTCGCCCAGTTTCGAAAAAAATATTGTTGCTACTTTGTGGAATAACAATAACATTCTGGTTCCTTGAACAAACCGGTGTTTTAAACTACTGGACTTGGCTGGTCCTAGGCAGGACCACATTTATTCGAATCAATATGCCGAAGGTATGGAAATATCTACAGTCTGGAAGAGTAATGAACCGTTGACCGTAAAAATATAGAAGTTCTCCGGGTATTTTTTTGGCATATTTTCCAGACAAAATGGGAACATTTAAGAGGGAAACCCATGAAAGAATTGATGAACTCATCGGTAGACGGTTCAACGATAATTTTGAAACCCCACACCCCAGAAAACTTGGTAAGGCTTAAAACCTCGAAAGCAAAACTATTAAAAAAATGTACCAAATTTTTTTACAACTTTTATTAAATTAGAATGGGTGATTCTTGCAAATTCATTAAAGCTGCAGAAGAGTCCGTTTGCAATATTGCTGGTGATGTCACTGCCGGAGTCCCAGAACAAGAGGACATGGATTCGAAATACGTGGTACAAATGGAAGGATCAGTACAATGTCCAAGTTGTATTCTTCATGGGAAAGCGAAAGAGAGGCGACTTTAACTATAATGTAGGTGATTTGGGTTAGTTTAAACGTTTAAAGTTGTATTTTTGAAAAAAATAATCATTAGGATTGAGAGATTTGCAAGAACATTCATTTGCTAATTGTGTTTAAGGTTGTAAAATTACGATGTTGAGACTTCATAAACAAACGGCTCACAAACATAAACTGTAAACATCCAACTGTCGTTAAATTGTTATTTCATTAATTTTTTGGGGAATTATAGAAACAAGTTCTGGAAATGGAATCGGAAACCTATCAAGACATTGTTGTAGACGACTTCGAGGAGGAATACTACGGATTGGCGATAAAAGTTCTCCGAGGAATGAAGTTCTACCTCGAAAATTTCAGGAACAAAAACAGCTCCTCTGGAACCCTCCCCTTTTTCGTGAAAGTGGACGATGACATTTTTCTAAACCTGCCGAATTTGGTAAATGACATTAAGTCCAAAAGCTCCAGCTTTCGGCTCCGGAAAAAAAGCGGTGGATTTACGGCCGGACATGTTCATCAAATGGCTAAGCCGAACTATAATCCATTTTCGAAATACTATATACCATACGATGTTTGGGAAGGGTACTGGTTTCCGGCCTATGCGGGTGGACCCTGTTACATAATTAGTGGAAATCTGATACAGCCAATTTTTTATAGAAGTTTGGAAAGGGGGTTTTTTCCATTTGAGGATGTTTTTATTTCGGGAATTGTTGGGAATTATGAATTAGGAATTAGTCCGGTCAAAGTTCATGGGATTCGGTTGTTCTTTCCTCATGAGACTTTGACGGACGAGGAGTTTGACAGAGTCGTAAAAAGGTCTGTGGCTATAGCTCCGTTACATTTCTCCGAAGCCTTTCTGAATAAAGCGTTTCAAAGAACTGTCGCACTGATTTCGGCTGATCAGGGCTAGTTAGCTAGTTTTTATTCGAAAACTAAAGATTGATTGCTTTGCAATTGCAATATTTGTTGAAAGTGCAATATGGAATACTATGAGACTGATTGTGAGATTAAAACTTTGAATAAATTGTTCCAAGTAAACTCCACTCGTTTTAAGACATATAACATTGATTGCACTCAAATAAATTAAGTATGGGGTTTTTCCGAATGTGCGTCGACGACCAATGCAAATTTTATTATCTCACGAAGCTGAAACAGCTTTTGCATATCAAGTTGTCGGGAAAATGTGAATTTCAAGAACCCCGAATTAATTACCCAAGGCTTAACAAAGTCGGGATACATTATTTCAATTAAATGCAAAGTATTTTGAGATTTGGACGACACGTGCAATACAATTGATAAGTTTTAAGGTTTCCAGAAGCTAGTTTGTTCTCAACCTCATTTTATTAAGTTATTGCAAGATTTGTGTAATGTAATCACTTTAATCATCCATTCCGTCACGAAGCTACTTTCACCCTATCCGCAACTCTATTCTTCTCATTTGCTATGCCAGACATTACAATGGGTTCTTCAACATTTAATTTAACGTTTGATCCAGGTTTGATTCCGTGTAAAGTCTTGGGCAAATCTCATCATGATTTGACGTTCTCTTAAAGAGTGTCTGCTTGTTAGTGGCTTTTTGAAGATCTCGCAAATCTAGTTTTTTATTCTTTCCCCGTCCTGATCAAACTCGGCTTCGTGCACTGCAATAGAAAAATAGTTCCCATCGTTAAATAGTTATCGATATGTAGACTAACATAGAAATGTAGTTATTTCAGTATAGATTTCCCAACTTATAATATAAGAATAAGAGTGCATGTAAAGGTATTTCCTTAATTATATTTCTATTTCAAGGACTATGTCTTTGGCCTTCTATCTTTGGTAATAAAGTAATGCTAACTATCGGTGTTTCTGTCTTGTTACTTCTTCACTTGAAACAACTCATTTCATGTATATACTACATATGTAAGGGTCTACGCGTAATTCCTTGTTTCAAACTTACGGTATTGTGTATGTGATTTTAAAAGGGCTAAATGTCCTAAAGGTCCTTCCACATTCCGGGCACAGATAATCCTTCTGGTTAGTGTGAGTTTTCGTACGATCTTTATAAGAGATCTGTGATAAAAAATAATAAAACAATAAATCGTTTGTATTGACAGGTGAGAGGTTTAAAGTGTCTCTCTTGTAATATTTAAACAAAGATAAGTACCCTCTAAAGCATAGATTTAATGCTTCAATTAGATTTAACCAATCTTATATAGTGTATTTAGTGAATAAATAAGATAAACACATTAAGATAGCCGAATTTAAAATAAGATAATGTCGTTGGATACCCTTTAAGAAGTGAATATAATACAAAACTGTATAATATAAAAAACTGAAACTTTTAGATGTTTTTATTTTTATGAAGATGTCAATAAAAATGGTCATGAACATATAAAATGCATAATATATAAAAATAGACAAATTGGGATTAAAGAAATGTATTTACATGTGCTTTATCGTGTAGGAAGAAACGCCCCAGAATAAAGATAAGTCAATCGAAAGGTATTACCGAGCGGTTAAAAATAGTACCCGTAATAAAATTAATATTTTGAACATTTTTGACCAGTTGTTAGTTGTGAAACTATTATGCTACACAATTCTATGGATATACTTGATATAAATATGATAAGTTTAGTTAGGCTGTCTGGTTGTTACTGTTGTACAGCTTCTTAAAAAGGAGTTTGAAATGGAGGTCATAACGATTATCACAAAGTTAGTTCAAGCGTAAGCTAAAATAAAACATGCCCTATGCATAAGAGAACAATTAAATCGTATTGTTGTTAATGAGACCATAATATATGTCTGACATAAAACGAATCATAATAATATATATTGTGGTGACAGTGTAAATATCGTTCAGCTTGCTACCACAATTGTAATTTTCAGCTTGTGTACACGGACGGATTCAGATTGATATCCAGATTTTATTATAACAACTGGCAGTGATTTTCGAACTCGTCTATTGAAATTTAAATGATCCAGGAAGCCAGGACCTTACTTTTAACTCTCGAATTACAATCTTGTGAATGAAACATTATGCGATTCTGCAGAAACACCCAGAATCAAGACATTGACCCGACCTTCGGATTTAAATTTGCTATAAATAGCATTCTGAACAACGCTGAGAGTTTATTCCCTCATAAAATGTACTGGAAGATGAAACTCTGAAAAAGTCTTCTTAAATCAGACGAGACAATAAAACCTCTCTGTTCAATCAAAGTCTCACAAATTACTCCAAGTTAGTAGTCTCGGAAATGATTAGTGTGACTAGTTTTTGTAAATACATTCTTATTCTTCAATTGAGCACCATCGCCAATTCAGAGAACCTATCAGCCCTAAATGGACTCTTCGATATTAATCGAGCCAGGTAAATAATTAATTAAATACTCGTTGAATACAAAATCTGAACCTAATAATAGGTTAAAACTCATTTAATTTTCAATTAATAGCATTTCTATTTTGATTGATTTTTTTAGGAGAGTCAGCCTGGTCTACAAGTCATATCAAGGGACAATTTACTGCAGCCCTTCCGATCTAATTCGAAATCCTAGCAATATTTCCGAAGCTCAAGCCATAGTTCTAGATGCGATCAAGGGCAATCAAAAAGTCAAAGCTTTTGGAAGTCGACATTCCATAACGGACACGATCTGTACGGACGGAATCCCGGTTTCTATGAAAAATATAAACCACACGATCCTTAACGATGACGGAACTGCTACTTTTGGGGCTGGAATTGAGATGACGGATGCCTTGGAATTTCTGCAACGGAATAAACGGTCATTGATTCATGTTCCGGCGTATGGTATATTTTCAAAATATGATAATGTCCTTGGTTTATTAGATTCTCGGTATAAGTCCCGCGGAAAATTATATTTTTCAGACCATATTTTGATACCATGATTTTTTACGTATCATTTGGAACTCATTGTCAGTGGTATATATGAAAATTCCTACAAGCTTGAAAATCGTTAAGAAAATAGAGGAAAGCAAATGAGGAAAACGCCGGATCTGTCGCAATGCTATTTGATTATTGTTCCTGTAATGTTAAAGCCCTATCTACTTTTGGGTCAAATAAAAAGCAAAACCGCTTCAGTTTCTCTTTCGTTTGTCCATTTTACCATAAGCCCGGTTCCAATACTTCTATTTTTTGACGATTTCGAAAACGGAATTTTCATATATGTACACCAATGAAATCGTAATAAAATGTGTAAAATAATGATATAGACTTTGGTATTCGAATCTATCAATTTATAAATTTAGAAATGACCTTAATTTAAGAAGTAAGACTCACAAAATGGTGAGATGGCCTTCTCCCATGCGGGCAAAAATTATTTTTCTTGGTTGTGTACTTTAACGGGAAACCTTAAATTTTAACTAAAATTAATTTAATTTCCGTTAAAAGCACCTGAAACCTCTTATTTTCAGGTGGGATAACAATCGGAGGTGCATTAGGTACTGGAGCCCACGGGTCATCCTTACTGCACCCAAACACACTGTCGGATCTATTGATCCGCCTCACCGTGATAGACGGTCTGGGAGAAATTCGAATAATTGAATCCCCAGACGAAATCAATGCCTTCCGTGTTCATCTTGGACTCCTTGGCCTCGTTTTTGACGCAACATTAAAAACTGTTCCACTCTTTAAAATGAAGGTAGAAAATACTCTCGCACCCGAAACGATCCTTCTGAACGGGACGGCCTTGACCTGGGCTCGTACTCACGACTGGTTTCAAATGTGGTGGTTCCCATCGTCCGAAGACGTTGTTGTATCCAAAGGGGTTTACACAAATGACAGCACCTTGTCGGGGGACGCTAGGACAAACTTAATCGCAGATTTAGACCCCGCCACAATCACCGCCGGAAGTTTGGCACTGGAGACGGTCCAACAGTTCAAAAATAAACCTGGAATGTACGCCTTCCAGCACTTCACGAAGCTATCCCTATATCGGCAAGTGGTTGGGAAACCACCACTGTTTTCTGAAGACGGGGACACCTTTTCCAATCCGGCGATTGGTTATGCGTGGCGTCTCCAGTCCAATCGCTGCTCGAAATTCTGCGTCTGGGACAATAATTACGAATCTATTCTACCAGAAGAGAACTCGATGGCCTTTGAGATTTCCGAACTTCCAGCCGTCATTAAGACAATCAAGGATATTCGTGTAACCAACCCGGCTGCATTTCCGCTCATTGGACTCATGATCCGGTTTAGCCCGTCTTCCGATGGACTGATGTCCATTGCCAGCGGCCGGGAGACCGTTACGATTGAATGGGCCACGGCGATGCGGCGAAATCCGTTTATAACGTCAAAGGAGAGCGTTGGAGCGTATCAAGCGATTTCCCAAGCGATGGTATGGTGATAATATGACACAATTTTTCTGATTTCCTTCTCAAATCGCTGCAAATGTCCAGGAGTATTGTAATGACGCTTGAGTCACGGATTGCCCTAGTTAAAAATCGCAGGCTTGATGGAATTTTTACATTTTGGATACTTATTCTGCTATTTATAGTTTATTTAAACTGCTTGGGGTTAGTGGTAGTAGTCCCAGTCCCATCACAAATCACAAATATAGTTTCCATGTATATCCGTTTTATCAATAAAGTGGGTTTTTTTGACCACATACAAAAACCTAGTTGCATTGCTGAACAATGAAGCAATACAAAACGTCATTAACCCATAATTAAAAAACAAATTCAACTCTCGATGTCATATATATTGCCATTTTTCTAATCAATCTCATATGAATGCTACGGCATTGTTTTATAATTTTTAGCTCCGAAACCACGGCGGGCGACCCCATTGGGGCAAGAACGGGCTGTATTTTCACAACAAAGACACGATCAACGCAGCTAACCCTAACCGACCGGCCTTTGTGTCTGCAATGAATAAGTTCGACCCGAATGGGATTTTTCTAAACAAGTTTGGACGCAGAGTGCGCGGAGACTCGGATGAGATGGACGTGGATCCGCGCGTAACTCACTGCGCTCTGCAGGACTACTGCGTCTGCAGCCTAAAGAAGCACTGTGCTTTCTTCCAACATTGCGAAAATCAAACCTGTCAAGATGTTTTCAACATCCGGTTCCCTCCTCACGACCCAACGCACAGCTTCCTCAATCTGACGGATATTTTAAGTTGGCTCGATTTCCTGAAAGTCTGACGAAATCAATTTTAACTCTTTGAAAACGCGTTTAACTAACTGTTTAAACCAGTATATATTTAATGTCTATAAATAAAATCTGAAACAGTAGGGCACTCAAATTGACATATAATTATTTTCAATAGCCCTCATCCTCGTTTTTTTAATCAATTTATGCAGTACTTACTATATACCGTTCAACTATATATTATCTAAAATAATCAATGATGATAATGATGTAAATATCAAAATATCGTTCTTGAGATAAATCCAGAAAACCTTGCTTTTGGTTTCATTCACTTTAAGGTTGTGCTTTACTCGTTTCGATGCGTGATTGTTGAATCATGATAACCCTACCACCCTACGGCTCATGTCCGATTTTTCGTGGTCTCCGCATCAAATTATATTAATTAAATTGATATAATTAATTATAAAAATTAAATTAAATCAAATTAATTATAGAGCTTTTTTACGTTTTAATATTTTTGAAAGCTTCACGGAATTTAAATTATACAGAGATCGGTGTAATTAGAAAACATGTAAAATAATGTCAATGTCAATGGCTTGACCTCACGAAGGGACAGATAAAATACCAACTCAATTTGGATAATTTGGATGGTACTAGATGGATGATAATAACCACATTTCACCACATGTAACAAGTCATCTCATACGCATAGAATTGGAAATTGGATAATATAGTTAGAGGTGATACGAGCCGTATCATACAACCAGTCCGTCTGTCCGTCTGTCTGTCCGTCCGTCCGTCCGTCTGTCCGTCCGTCTGTCCGAGCGATAACTGGAGAACGGCTGGACCTACGGTCACCAAATTTTGTACACTTGTTCCTTGGCTCAAGAGTGAGGCTAAGTTCGAACTTGGGTCAAATCGGTCACACCCCCTGCCCCCCATCAATTAAACCCCAAAACAAACCATTAAATCAAACAGAATAGTGATATGTAGGAGTCCAACGCCAGGATAGAGCTCTTACTCATTTTAAAACTGACGCTTAGGTAGTTTACATTACACTCTATGTCTATCATCTATACATGATAATACCCTGAACCTACATTTCAGAGTGCGAAACCTGGGATTTTTGGGGAAATTGAGATTTGGGGTTGAAACGATTCCCATGAGTAATAGAACATCTTCGACGAATACGGGACCACTCCCACTGACACCAGGGTGCAGTACCCGGGTTTTCGGATGGGGTTTAAACGATTCCCATGAGTAATAGAACATCTTTGACGAATACGGGACCACTCCCACTGACACCAGGGTGCAGTACCCGGATTTTCGGGGAAATTGAGATATGGGGTTTAAACGATTTCCATGAGTAATAGAACATCTTTGACGAATACGGGACCATTCGATTCCCACTGACACCAGGGTGCAGTACCCGGATTTTTGGGGAAATTGAGATATGGGGTTTAAACGATTTCCATGAGTAATAGAACATCTTTGACGAATACGGGACCATTCGATTCCCACTGACACTTGGGTGCAGTACCCGGATTTTCGGGGAAATTGAGATATGGGGTTTAAACGATTCCCATGAGTAATAGAACATCTTTGACGAATACGGGACCACTCCCACTGACACCAGGGTGCAGTACCCGGGTTTTCGGATGGGGTTTAAACGATTCCCATGAGTAATAGAACATCTTTGACGAATACGGGACCACTCCCACTGACACCAGGGTGCAGTACCCGGATTTTTGGGGAAATTGAGATATGGGGTTTAAACGATTTCCATGAGTAATAGAACATCTTTGACGAATACGGGACCATTCGATTCCCACTGACACCAGGGTGCAGTACCCGGATTTTTGGGGAAATTGAGATATGGGGTTTAAACGATTTCCATGAGTAATAGAACATCTTTGACGAATACGGGACCATTCGATTCCCACTGACACTTGGGTGCAGTACCCGGATTTTCGGGGAAATTGAGATATGGGGTTTAAACGATTCCCATGAGTAATAGAACATCTTTGACGAATACGGGACCACTCCCACTGACACCAGGGTGCAGTACCCGGATTTTCGGGGAAATTGAGATATGGGGTTTAAACGATTCCCATGAGTAATAGAACATCTTTGACGAATACGGGACCACTCCCACTGACACCAGGGTGCAGTACCCGGATTTTCGGGGAAATTGAGATATGGGGTTTAAACGATTCCCATGAGTAATAGAACATCTTTGACGAATACGGGACCACTCCCACTGACACCAGGGTGCAGTACCCGGATTTTCGGGGAAATTGAGATATGGGGTTTAAACGATTCCCATGAGTAATAGAACATCTTTGACGAATACGGGACCACTCCCACTGACACCAGGGTGCAGTACCCGGATTTTCGGGGAAATTGAGATATGGGGTTTAAACGATTCCCATGAGTAATAGAACATCTTTGACGAATACGGGACCACTCCCACTGACACCAGGGTGCAGTACCCGGATTTTTGGGGGAAATTGAGATTTAGTTTGTTTATCGTTATATTTTCAACACTTGGTTACACCCGTTACATCGGTTTATTCATGAATAGTAAGTCGGAGCATGGAGCGTGGAATTCAGTAGTTAGCTTTCACTTTGAGTAGAACCCCTTTCTCCTCTAATCATCATTATTTCGGAGCATCTGGGATTCATGAAATTAGCGGGAAGTGTCCCTCGTTTCATATTTGGAGGGACAAAATCCGGAAAACAAAGCAGATGATCATGATCGGTCTTTAAATTACAACTTACAAGCTAACCCGGTCATCATCTTTACCACAATCTCGTGACAAATAATATCCGATTCGGTTGGAGTAAGGGAAAGGGGACCATTTCTTCAGAGTCCTTTGTTGCCACCATTGTTGCCACCAAATGTTGCCACCAGTGATTTGTAGCCACCAAAACGTTGCCACCGTCAATTTTGTAGCCACCAAATGTTGCCACCAAATGTTGCCACCATGGGACTTAGAAAAAAAATGTGTTGCCACCATTGTTGCCACCGTATAATTTGTAGCCACCAATTGTTAACCCGGTCATCATCTTTACCACAATCTCGTGACAAATAATATCCGATTCGGTTGGAGTAAGGGAAAGGGGACCATTTCTTCAGAGTCCTTTGTTGCCACCATTGTTGCCACCAAATGTTGCCACCATCGATTTTGTAGCCACCAAATGTTGCCACCATCAATTTTGCCACCATGGGACTTAGAAAAATAAATGTGTTGCCACCATTGTTGCCACCAAATGTTGCCACCATCGATTTTGTAGCCACCAAATGTTGCCACCATCAATTTTGTAGCCACCAAATGTTGCCACCATCGATTTTGTAGCCACCAAATGTTACCACCATGACATATGTGTTGCCACCACCGGATTTCGAAAAAATAAATGTCATTATCGTACAGACCAATCTCAAGGGTCACACGCCATAGACGAGGGGCAATTGATTAGTGTGTAACATAACGTCCTGTCTGCTGGACTCTGCAGATAACACCATCGCACCAATCAATCAATGTAGTCTAGATGCATATGACCTTTGATCTGTTACTGTAATGACAACACATTTATTTTTCTAAGTCCCATGGTGGCAACATGTGGTGGCTACAAAATTGATGGTGGCAACATTTGGTGGCTACAAAATTGATGGTGGCAACATTTGGTGGCAACACATTTATTTTTCTAAGTCCCATGGTGGCAACATTTGGTGGCTACAAAATTGATGGTGGCAACATTTGGTGGCAACACATTTATTTTTCTAAGTCCCATGGTGGCAACATTTGGTGGCTACAAAATCGATGGTGGCAACATTTGGTGGCTACAAAATAGATGGTGGCAACGTTTTGGTGGCTACAAATCACTGGTGGCAACATTTGGTGGCAACAATGGTGGCAACAAAGGACTCTGAAAAAATGGTCCCCTTTCCCTTACTCCAACCTCCGATTCCAATATCATGAGTTGTGCATGTTACAGATCAAAAATCAAAACTAGTCATTATACTTATGAATCCTATTTAGAATTACACGACAGCTTAACAATAAGAAAGCACATGGATGGAATGATATTGCTCTTGGGAAAGAATGGTGGCCCTTAAAAGGGCCGTTGGGTTCTAGTAGGTTTAAGGTGATGAATTTAGGCTCGTTCTCCACGGATTCGTCGGGCGAGTTGGATGTCCTTGGGCATGATGGTGACACGCTTGGCATGGATGGCACACAAGTTGGTGTCTTCGAAGAGACCCACCAAGTAAGCCTCAGATGCCTCCTGAAGGGCCATCACAGCCGAGCTCTGGAATCGGAGATCAGTCTTGAAATCCTGAGCAATTTCACGGACCAATCGCTGGAACGGCAGTTTTCGGATCAGAAGCTCCGTCGACTTTTGATAACGTCGGATTTCTCGGAGGGCAACAGTTCCGGGACGGTAACGATGGGGCTTCTTGACACCTCCGGTCGCAGGGGCACTTTTACGTGCTGCCTTTGTCGCCAGCTGCTTACGAGGAGCCTTTCCTCCGGTGGATTTACGGGCTGTCTGCTTGGTACGAGCCATTGCTGATGAAGAGAGTAAGAAGAGATTTTGACAAGTTGAGTTCAAGAAACAAAATGCAAGTGATGACTGTTTGCCAGTTGGGGCTCCTTTTTATAGAAGAGAGGTGAGTAGCCAGTTTTAATCCCTCCACTTCTCAGCCTCTTTCATGATTGGCTACAATGTATTGACACTCCACCTTTTTCGTCGAAGCTACTCATTTTTTTAACAACTGAGTCGAGGACGACTCACTAGAAAAGTATAAAAAGGGAGCTCTCCTCAACCAAGTTCATCAAAGCAATTTCATCTCTTGAACTTGTAACAGCTCCGTTTATTCTCAAAACTTACTGAAAATGTCTGGACGTGGAAAGGGAGGTAAAGTGAAGGGAAAGGCAAAGTCCCGCTCCAGCCGTGCTGGACTCCAGTTCCCAGTCGGTCGAATCCATCGTCTGCTCCGAAAGGGTAACTACGCTGAACGTGTGGGAGCTGGTGCCCCCGTCTATTTGGCCGCTGTCATGGAGTACTTGGCAGCCGAGGTGCTGGAGTTGGCCGGCAACGCTGCCCGTGACAACAAGAAGACCCGTATCATCCCCCGTCACCTTCAGCTCGCCATCCGCAACGACGAAGAGTTGAACAAACTCTTATCCGGAGTCACCATTGCCCAAGGAGGAGTCCTGCCTAACATCCAGGCTGTCCTCTTGCCCAAGAAGACGGAAAAGAAATCCGCCTAAATCTACATAATCTCATCCTAACCCAACGGCCCTTTTCAGGGCCACCATTCTTTCCAAAGAGCACAAAAACATGTAGATCTTCAGAAGAATGCAAAATCCGAAAATTTTATGAGGTGAATAGTCAAATCTTACCAATGCAATATGCAATGTATGTAAATTACTTTTCAACTTATTTAGGATGTTGTTGGGCCTTGGTACCGGTACTTTGTAGTGCATTTATGATTGAGTTCATTTACAATGTACACATTCTATAGCAGCGAATATGATTTAACAACTTCATTACAATTATAATACTGGACTGATTTTGTTCAGAGTCTGAACTTCAGACGGCATTTCACATTCATTAGGATTGTAATGTTGAATGCAATCGAGAGGCACAATGAGACCATATGAACAAGAGGTCGATATTAGAACATTTCCAAGTGCAAGTGTCGAAAGTTTATTTTTTTTAGATTCGATTCGACAGTGTCTCGGTCGAGGCAGAAGCATTCAAGTAGGGAACTATATAATGGGCATATAAATATCTATATCACATCCGATTCAGCCAACGTGCAACTATAAGTTGGAGAGTAAAAGTCGACGATTTAAAATTGCTCTCAGGAATGAGTGTTGGCCCTTAAAAGGGCCGTTGGGTTTGAGATCAGTTGAGTGGTCAGCAGGCGAGGGTTGTTATTTAACCTCCGAATCCGTAGAGGGTACGTCCCTGTCGCTTGAGAGCGTAGACGACGTCCATGGCAGTGACGGTCTTCCTCTTGGCGTGTTCAGTGTAAGTGACAGCGTCACGGATCACGTTCTCAAGGAACACTTTGAGGACGCCACGGGTTTCTTCGTAGATGAGACCCGAAATACGCTTCACACCTCCTCGACGGGCCAAACGACGGATGGCAGGCTTCGTGATTCCCTGGATGTTATCACGCAATACTTTACGATGACGCTTGGCTCCCCCTTTTCCAAGTCCCTTCCCTCCCTTACCACGACCAGTCATGATGAAGTCTTGAGTTTACGAAAATGTAATAGAATCTATCGAGCTGAGGCTGAAGATGTGGATGAAGTAGAATGGGACTGGGCTCCGTATTTATATTCGAGTGCCGACGTTGGAGACAAGTAGAGAGGGTATCGGGGCAGCTGCACAAATGCGTAGGTTGGTTTTTGGAAGGAGATGAACAAAGGTAGAATGGGTGGGAAAGAATTTAATCTCAACTTGCCTCAAAAAACTTTCTCTAAATATTTTTGAGATTCGATTGCCTGGAATGTTTGCATTAATTGTCACCTGTTACTGTTATGATGCCTTTCTAAACTCGTCTATCTTCGGTCTGCATTTACTTATGCATTAGTAGTATTTAAACATGAAGGGAATGGATAATATGAATTGTATTCAACAATGATAAATTCCACAGTTTTACATTCTCAGTTATTTTACAATACTCACGTGTATACGAATTTACAAGTTCAAAGTTGGGGGGAAACTGTAACAAAAATAACAGCTATAATATAATGTATAAAGCTTACAAATAAAAAATAAATGCATTTAACAAAGGGGTACTACTTGTTTTGGCGGGATGTGACCAAGGGGTACTCATTACTCATGATAGCATTGCATTCTATGTACTGTTTTAGAGTGTGACTTCCATCCTCGTCCGACCCGAGCTATTTAGTCTGTTCCCAACACTTTCTCCCTTGCATACAAGCTTTGCAATCCTTTCGGAAAGTAAATACATCTCACTTTATCCAGAAAAATTAAAAAAAGCACGATCGACATAATAATGGCTGACGTTGAAACCGCCCCTGCCGCCGGATCTCCTGCTGTCCCCGCCGCAGCCCCCAAAAGGGGCAAGGCCGGAAGATCAGCTGGACCTCCAAAACCAAAAGTGGTCAAGTCACCCAAGAAGACCGGGGCTCCCAAGGCCCGTGCCCCTGCCAAACCCGCTACTCATCCCCCAGCCAACGTAATGGTTGTTGAGGCTGTAGCTGCTCTTGCCGAGAAAGGAGGTTCATCTCTAATTGCCATCAAGAAGCACATTGCTACTCACTACAAGGCCGACGTTGAGAAATTGGCTCCTTTCCTCCGAAAGGCTCTCAAGAAGCAAGTGGAGGCTGGTAAGTTGACTCAAACCAAGGGGACCGGGGCAACTGGATCCTTCAAGCTCACTGTCAAGCCCAAGCCTGCCAAGAAACCTGCTGGTGAAAAGAAGGCCAAGGCTGTGAAAGCCAAGTCACCCAAGAAGGCTGCTGCTGGAGCAAAGAAGACCAAGAAGCCTGCTGCATCTCCAAAAGCAAAGAAACCAGCGTCGCCGAAGAAGGCTCCTGTTGTCGCTGCAAAGAAAACCCCTGCTTCACCCAAGAAGGCCCCAGCAGCTGCCGCTCCACCTAAACCAGCCCCAAAGGCAAAGAAAGCAATGAAGCCCAAGGCCCCCAAAGTCAAACTCCCTAAGACTTTGAAGCCCAAGGGTCCAGCCAAACCTAAGACCGCAGCTGCTAAGAAGACTGCCCCCAAAGCAAAGAAAGCTTAAATTCAATCCGGATATCCTCAGCAAAACCTTATTAAACCAACGGCCCTTTTAAGGGCCACCATTCTTTCCAAAGAGCAATCATATTTAACACATGAGTCTCATAATGTTTTGGCCTTGGTCACGACTCACGAGATTCGACAACAAGAGTCAATATTATGAATTTATTTTTATGCGTGAACCGAAACCAAGTACAGCAAGAGGCAGGTTAAGGGTAAAACGAACTCCGATCATTACGATTTCTGAAGTTGCTAAGCATAAGCTAGAACCGAATGTCTGTGAATAATTTAATACTTGCACCTGGTTAAATAGAAAAGGGTGGGATTGAGATTTACTTGAAATTTCAATGAAACACGAGGAATTAAAATACAGGTTTAATTTTAGTATTCATTGTCATTCGTGTAGTTTGCTCTCAGGAATGAGTGTTGGATATTACTCTTTGACACCCTGAAACTACATTTCAGGGGTCGGTGACAAAACGTCGCATTTTAAATGTCGTGCGGTCAAAATGTCGATAGGCAATATCTCGCTAGGTCAAAATCTCGCTATCGGAAATTTGAAAAAAAAGATCGCTATACAAATTGGTCTCCTTATGTGAAAATCATCAATTTTATTGTTATAAATCCCTTTCGGTCACAAATCTTATACAATATGCATTATGTGCTTATCAATCAGTAGAGTATCAATCACTGTCTTAGTTTTTTTGACACCGTTAGCATGTCTAAATTATAGCTCTTCCTTCCTCGTTTTCTAATAAACCGATGTAACGGGTGTAACCAAGTGTTGAAAATATAACGATAAACAAACTAAATCTCAATTTCCCCGAAAACCCGGGTACTGCACCCTGGTGTCAGTGGGAGTGGTCCCGTATTCGTCAAAGATGTTCTATTACTCATGGGAATCGTTTAAACCCCATATCTCAATTTCCCCCAAAAGCCCGAGTTTCGCACCCTGCCCTGGTGTCAGTAGGAGTGGTCCCGTATTTATCAAAGATGTTCTATTACTCATTAGAATCGTTTAAACCCCAAATCTCAATTTCCCCAAAAAGCCCCTGTTTTGCACCCTGGTGTCAGTGGGAGTGGTCCCGTATACGTCAAAGATGTTCTATTACTCATGGGAATCGTTTAAACCCCAAATCTCAATTTCCCCAAAAAGCCCGTGTTTTGCACCCTGGTGTGAGTGGGAGTGTTCTCGTATACGTCAAAGATGTTCTATTACTCATGGGAATCGTTTAAACCCCAAATCTCAATTTCCCCGAAAATCCGGGTACTGCACCTTGGTGTCAGTGGGAGTTGTCCCGTATTCGTAAAAGATGTTCTATTACTCATGGGAATCGTTTAAACCCCATATCTCAATTTCCCCGAAAACCCGGGTACTGCACCGTGGTGTCAGTGGGAGTGGTCCCGTATTCGTCAAAGATGTTCTATTACTCATGGGAATCGTTTAAACCCCATATCTCAATTTCCCCCAAATATCCCCGATTTCGCACTCTGAAATGTAGTTTCAGGGTGTTATCATGTGTAGAGGATAGACATAGAATTTACTGTAAACTACCTAAGCGGCAGTTTTAAATTGACTAAGAGCTTTGCACTGTTTTGAGCTTTGAACTGATTTCATGGTTTGTTTTTGGGGTTTAATTGATTAGGGGCAGGGGGTGTGACCGATTTGACCCAAGTTCGAACTTAGCCTCACTCTTGAACCAAGGAACAAGTGTACAAAATTTGGTGACCGTAGGTCAAGCCGTTCTCCAGTTATCGCTCGGACAGACGGACAGACGGACGGACAGACGGACGGACGGACAGACGGACGGACAGACGGACGGACGGACAGCCGGACTGGTCATTCGCATAACGTGTTTTCAACACTTAATAAAGGCAGTAGAACTTAACACGACTGGACTTCACTTGGAATAAATATCGTAACGATGTAATTCCTTACCCTACCCTATGACATGATTATGAATTAAATTGTCCAATAAAAGAGTCTTATTCTAATGTTTTAATTGGATGCAAATATTGCGCAACAGGTGTAATTTTGTTTTTGTTGGCTTGCGAGTAAAAAAAAAAGTCGTTTTTATGTTTTATATAACATTCTATATTTCTATATAAGTGTAAAGTTGATATTTCATATGCGATCAAATGATATGGATGTGAAAGTAGCAGCAGATTGATTGATATATTTGTAAAGAAAATCGGATTGAAACTCGATTCGACTAACTGGATATAAATTCGTGGAACTATGTAGTTCAACTCAATGATTGTTATTTAATTAGTATATTATCTAATTTATTATTATTGATCTACCCTGAGTGACTTGATATTGGAAACAATGTGCAGAAGCAGAACATATTATTACCTATTGCTATCACCTGTCAGTCACTCGGAATAAACACTGAATTGATTTATCCTGGTCGTTGAGATTTGAGAAGGTCAACATGTTCATCCCTATAAATCTTTTTGGCTGTTGCATGGATAGTCAGAGGCTCGTTGGGCTGTCCATCAAAATGTGTAGTTGCTTTTTATTAATTAATAGTAATGTATATTATTCCAAAGGAATAATTATGAATTAGTTAGATTTCTATTTTTAAAAAGTGTACAATTTTAATTTATATGGGTTATGAATATAAGATTTTGAAGTCCATGTGCAATTAATATTTAATTTTAATTTATTGACTACCCATTTTGCTTGTTTTGCCCTCTATAGCCATCAGTCCCATGTTAAAGTAAATGGACTAAGATTATCTACTCTAATCTTTACCACAACATCTCAACGCACCTACGGAACTGACTGGACTTGATCTGGACCAACACCTGTAATTAACATATTGATGATCTCAATTGATGATTCCGGAGGATCTCTGTACTTGGAGAGGAAGACTTCACTTTCTTCTGGACCTTCAGTCTCAAGACATCTTATCTTACTTGTCATTATTCCTTAAAATTCTTCCTATTCTGTATTCTTTAAGACTTAAGTGCTTCGTAAATTGTAAATAGTACTTCATTCATTGTATCTAAACTCCGACTGCTCACTCCGCTAACCTTTGGCATCCAGAGTTCGATCCTTTGACCTGACCCTTCACTGACCTACCAACATCTTCGCAGTATCGTAAGACTTATTACAGGCATTTCTAGGGCAAAATCATAAATCCATATCCGTTCGTCAAATAGTGTCAGAACTCATAACTATTCGTGTCTCTTTCTTCATAATCTTACGCATCTGAATCTGAATCCATCTCCTTCCGTTCATCTCGATTAAAGTGGGCAATCCCAAAGTGCCCCACAGTGTTGCTTTGCATATAGACGATACGGGCCGAGTTATAGAGCTCAGAGGGGCTCATGCTCAGGACTGGGTCATAACGGAAGTTAAGTTTGAACGTGGGTCAAATCGGTCAAGTCCCCTGTCCCCAGTAAATTAAACCCCCCTGAAATACCATTAAATTCAGAAAATTCCTAAATATCGGGTGTCGAACCCAGGCTTTTTGGGGAAATTGAGATATTAGTTTTAAAGTATTCCCATGTGTCATAGAACAACATTGACGTATACGGGACCACTCCCACTGACACAAAGTTGAAAAATCTGGCCTTTTTGGGAATATTGAGATTTGTGGTTATGTTCTCAACACTTGGTTACAACCGCTACATCAATTTATTGTAATTTGTATTTGGAACGTAAAGTCGAGTATTGTAAATTATAATTATTAGCCTTCGTAAAGTTTAATTAACGAGTCAAATAAAGGCAGAAAAACATAACACGACTGGGCTTCGCCTGGAATAAATATCATTACGATCTAATTCCTTACGCTATGCCATGGGTATGAGTTGAATAAAAGAGTCTCATTCTAATTATTTTAATTGGATGCAAATATCGTGTAACCGGTTTCATTTTGTTTTTTTGGTAAGACAGTAGTTTTTACATTAAGGTTAAAAAAGGTAATTGGTTACAATGGGACACCTTCAGCACGTGTGCTTAGTGCCAAGGGGGACACAAACTTGGGTTTCAGAGTTAGGAAATTATACAAGGGAGGTTCCAGTGAAGGAGAGATATATATGATGCTAACCAGGATCATAAAATATGAGGAATTTGTTATCAATTGACCCTCTACAGGATGGTAATTGAAGAAATCGTTACCCAGATTACCTGGCATTGCATTCACTACGCCAATCTACGCTGACGTCAGAATTACAAAAACTGAATCCATCAGTTGGATATCTCAAACCTTTTACAGCAGTACTAACAATGGAAACCATTTGGGTGTCTAACGAGTTAATGACTGTAATTTTGCGCATAGACTAACTTGACCATGCTGATTACGAAAATCATAATTTTAGCTCTGCCAAATAAATTCTAGTGGGTTAAAAATAGGTTGCAATTAGTAGGGGTGAAACGGAGAAAGAAAGAGAAATTCGAGTTTTATTTCTGCGACAGAAAAGTAAATGGAGGGTTAACATTGGGATACTCATAAAATAACATTGAGCGAGAGCCAGACTTTTCACAAAAAGCCAAAAGAACTTCCTCAAATTCAAGTTTGGAGTCAAATTCGCACCCGTTTTTCGGTCACTTCCCACGCCGATTTCTCAAAAATCCCTGGGCATTGAAGAGAGATATTATGATTTTCATCTTCCTAATTTTTTCTGATTTTTTGCTATATGTCACTAGTCATTATTAGTGTTGCACTATTTGCGTGTGCATTGTTAGACCACTATGCACTAAGGCGCCTCGACTATACATCCTGTAAAAGCGTAAAATTGATATTTCATATGAGATAGGATGTGAAAGCATTATATTGAATATTGATTGCTATTTGTAAAAAATCTAAGTGAAACTAGACTGCCTCTAAATCTAAATTTATGGAACTATGTAATTCAACTTCATTCTTCTTTAATTAGTATAATTATTTTATTTATTATTATACTTTTTAAATCTTTACCTACGTCATACTTTGATTGACTTTAGACTTGGTATATTATATATCGCTCTCACCGTCTCACCTCACTTGTCACTCGAATAAACATAAACGCTGAATTGAATTGAATTATCCTGGTCGAGAATTTTGGATGCATATAAGCTATAAGCTCGTTGGACTGTCCATAAATGTGCAGTTGCATTTTACTTACAAATTAAGCGAAGTACATATCGTTTAATTAATTTGTTAGATCATGAAATTATTAAAAAAAACAGGGGAAATAAATATTTGTGAACCAATCTTTATGACACAGATGCACAAATGCAAAAATGCAGTTGCATAACAGTTGCAAAAATGCAGCTGGATAGCTACTCGCCCAATGAGGTTCAAGGCTAACGAGCCTAATTATCGGAGGAAAATCGAGTTTTTTAGTCTAATTGATTGGGCAAAAAAAATATGATTTTTGATAATCAACAGAGTTGCAAAATGCTAAAATAATTTTTTATACTAAAAACTACTATGATTACAACTCATTACAAGAAAATTAAGATTTATTTACAAAAATAACTAATTCAACTCTGGACCTGCCTTTCTGATTGTGAGATGGACAGTGGTCTTATACTGCACACTGGATCCTTATCCTTTTTTAGCTCGTATAAATATGATAGTATGTAGCAAGTTTAATTATGCTGATGATAAATTTAACTAAAACAATAAGTCCGTGTTAATTTATTATTCGGCATTAATTCGGACGTGAACATGTAAACCCGATATTTGCCACAATTCTCTGATATCTGCTACCAAGCAAAGTGTTCCAAAGCTAAGAAATTAAGGTTTAAAACTTCAAACGGAAAATATATATCCTTTGAAATCCATTTAGTTCTTCCTAGATATTCTTCATTTCTCCAATATTGAATTAAAACTGAACTCGTAGTTCTTTAAGATTATTAAGATCATTCAGATACGGTAGAATATTTTTACATATTTGCATTTCTCAGCGAAAATCAGCTTGACCCAGAAACGTACGCCATTTACTGTTGAAGTGCTGACTGTATTACATTGTAAGAACCAGACAGAGAGGGACGCAAACTATGTGCAATCCATAAGTCGAGATATTTAAAATTATTAAAAAAAAGCATTAACTATTTGATATAGTTTTTCGATTTTAGCTTACACATGTCTATTTAATAGAATTAATAATGTAGTATCGATATAAACGAGCCATTTTGTAATTGTTTAATCTTTTGTTATTTCGATTCTATAAATTGCATCATTACCAAGTTAACTATGGCTTGTTTATACATATAATTAAACGTATTTACAGCGTTCATTGGTGTTTCCGGATCTCGGACCATCTCAACAATCTATAAGCTGCTAGCGGTTAACATCAAGATTGAAAAATAAAATGCCTTCAGGTAATACACAAAAATATTAAAAGTTTCGACACGCGACAAATTTCGAAGCCGTGAATTTAATTCAACAATGTATCAGAATGTGCTAACTTAAAATTCACAATCATATCGGTTCCGCATCTAAATATAACACATAATCTATGGTGACTTGATGAACGTAGCAATTTCATTGAGATTAATACCCTCACTCACTCGTGTCAAAACGAATTCATTGGGAGGAGACACATTCATTGCATTTTTAAGTGCATTTTTATATTTTAAATATCCACAGGTATGCAAAGTTGGATTACCTATGCAGGGGATGACGAAGAAGCTTTTAAAGCCATTATTTTGGCCCGTTCTTTGAAAAGGGTATTGACGCGGATACCAGCAACTGTATTCGTCGCTCCTCGAGTATCTGGCAAACTTATGTGAGTATTTAAGTTTTTTTGTTTTATTGTAACTTTCGAGATATCTTGAATTTCTTTTTAAATTTTAAACCCTTTAAAAAATGTGCGTCTAATTCAACGGAGGGGGAGGAGCTTATATTTCGGGGGCATCACATTGAGGAGTAACGGTACACGTTAACTGTCTCGATTTTTTTTTACTGTTCCAGTCCTTTGCTTGAGAACGAGTTTGAAAGATGCGTCAGCATGATGGGAACGGAATGGGACGGCCTGCAACGGTTGAATTTCGGTGAAGTTGCTTTACTCAACTGTTGGCGTTTGACTCACTTGAAAAAATTTGTTTTTCTGGATTGCAATTGTTTGGTAGATTAATAATCAATTGATTGTTTTTATTGTATTGTAGTACGATTTTTAACTAAATGAGCCGTTCCTCTTTCAGGTTGTGAAAAATGGTGATGAGATTTTCAGGAACGTCGGGGTCAGATTTCAGGAAGGAAGTCGCATGCCTGTTGTTTCGGATTATCCTTCCAAGGCGAATTTTAAAAAGATTATGTCCGAGGTTGCGTCAGGTAAGTTATTTTTTTAGAACAGTTTGGCATCAAATATATTTACGTATATGTTAATTCTACAATTTAAAGTTATGCAAAAAGGGATACTGCCATTTGGAACCTAAGTAAAAATAACGTGTCGATATTTTTTGGGATTCATCCCAAATCATATCCATATCGAACTATAATATATGTAATTTTTGATTATTTTGCAGTCGTTATACAAGATTTAAAAATAAAAGATTTAATTACTATCGATTGTAAGGCAAAATCATGCCGAACAACTCTAAAAATTCTTGGAAAATAATGCCTGGAATTGGATTAGGAAGTTATTATTTATGAAGAAAATCACGAATGCAAAAAGTTGAAAATATGCCATTTTCCATGATTAAAGACAACTGTAATTGTAATTGTAATTAATAATATTGTATGAAAACAGGGAAATGGAGCATGGAAAAGTTTATGGAATCTTATCCAATGATAAAAGAAAAATATAATGTACAAGTAACAGTTGACGGTCCCCATTTGATCAGGTAAAATTAGACTATATATTTTCCTATATTCATATTAAAAAGTTTAAAAACAACCAGAGATGATTTTTTTTAAGTTAATTGTTGATTCTGCATTTAATTAAAAAGGGATATCGACGAAATCTGCATACTCCAATTCAATTTTCCACATCCAATTGAAATCTTTAGGAGTGACTTGGTTCGCAAAGCCGGGCTCGGAGATGCCGGAATATTCGAAAAGGTTTGAATTTAAGTCCTTTACGGCTAATTACTGGACACTAAAGTTGAGGATATTGTGGCATATAGTTGTGAAATAATCTGTTTAGTTTAACATATTGTTCCTGGTTTATAGAAAGCCACGGCTCTTGCTTTCGAATTATTGACTCCTGAGGAACTGGAAAAACTCCTCTGTTGGAGGCTGGAGGTAACTGTATCTGAATATTAAAATAAAAAATGGAGAATGGAAAATCCTAATTAATGAAGTAGTTCGAAATTATGAAATTTTGTCAGATGGATCTTGTAGCTCTGAAGAATTTCATGGGTAAGCCGAAAGAGCCAATTAATACCCCGGAGGATCCCACAGTCCCCCGAAATCTGCAAGATTCCATTGCAATCGTTGGGATGAGTTTCCGGTTCCCAGGGGCTAATAATCTCGAAGAATTCTGGGAACTTTTGATCAAAGGTCAGGACGGGATCGTCAAGCTCCCCGACAGCCGCTGGACCGACGACGAATGCATCGGAAAAGTTGAGAGCTGCAAGGACGACGAGGCTGGTTTCTTGAAATGCCCCGTCGACCAAATTGATTCCAAGTTTTTTGGCCTGAGCCCAGCCGAACTGGCCTACATGGATCCACAGCAGAGACTTACCCTCCAAATCACTTGGGAAGCGTTGGAACACGCCGGAATAAATCCCCAGTCCCTTAAGAACACGGCAACCGGGGTATTTGGCGGATGGTGGCGAAACGACTACACCCAATGGCTCGACAATTACAGTGACGAAGATTTCTTAAGAGTCTACATGGCCACGGGCCTCGGGACGCTAGCCGGCCGAATCTCGCACATGTTGGATACCACGGGACCCTGCATCGCTACTGAATCCGGTTGCTCTACCTCCATCGTTGGTGTTGACATGGCCTGCAAAAATCTACGCAATGAAACCTGCGACTTGGGCTTAGCTTTCGGAGTCAACTTATTCTTCCGGAACTCCAGCATTAAAACCATGCATTCTGTAGTTGCCCCGGATGGACATTGCAAAACATTTGACTCTCAAGCGGATGGATTTGGTCGAGCTGAAGGCTGTGCCGTTTTGGTGCTCAAGAGATATCCAGATGCCGTAAAAGATAACGATAGAATCTGGGGTCTTATCCGTGGATCTGCGATGGTTCAAGAAGGCCCTAGTCGAAGTTTCGGAACACCTACGGTGAAATGTGAAGCCCTGGCTATGAAATTAGCTCTAGAAGATGCGGGTGTTGAGCCGAAAGAAGTCAGTTTTGTGGAAACTCATGGGACCGGAACACCCGTAGGTGACCCCATTGAAGTTTCCGCTATGACAGAGGTTTACTCCAAAGACCGGAAGGATGTTTTAACCATCGGATCAGTCAAGACGAACATTGGACATACTGAATCTTGCGCTGGAATTGCTGGGATCATTAAGACCCTACTGGCACTTCGCAACGAGGTGATCCCGCCTCATCGGAATTTCGAAACTCTGAACCCCGAAATCAATCTGGATCTCCTTCCAGCTCGAATTCCTTTAGCTCCATTTCCCTGGAAAAGGAACCTAAACGGACAACCGAGGATTGCCGGAGTCAGTTCTTTTGGGATCACCGGGACAGATGCTCATGTCATCATTCAAGAATCTCCGGATGTGTTGCCATCCTCGGCTTTACAATATCGATCATCCCAACCGATGAATCTTCTGAAACTCTCTGCTAAAAGTGAAGAGTCTTTGGAAGACATGATAAGGTTGTATCGCCAGCTCATCGGAGAAACTACTGAAGAATTGGAAGACATTTGCTACACTGCAAATACCGGACGAGCAGATTTCCCCCACCGTTGTACTATCATCGGCTCCGACAAGTTGGATCTTATGCAAAAAATTACGAAGAAATCATTTGAAACGAATACGACAGCTCAAGGACCTCCTAAGCTCTGTTTCCTTTTCACTGGACAGGGTTCTCAGTACCCCGGAATGGCTAAATCACTCTATCAACACTGCCCTACTTTCCGGATGCATTTTGACAGCTGCGACACGTTGCTGAAAAGCGAAATCGGAGTGGAAATTAAGGATGCTCTCTGGGGCGACAAGACTTCTGAGCTCGGTCGGACAATCTACAGCCAAACCGCAATATTCTGCGTGGAATACTGTCTCTTGAAATTATGGGAGTCGTGGGGAATCCGGCCGGACATCGTTGTGGGCCACAGTTTGGGAGAGTTTGCCGCAGCTGTTGGAGCGGGAATGCTTGAATTCAAAGACGCGCTGAAGTTAGTGGCTGAACGGAGCCGACTTATCGATGCCCTTCCTCAGGGTAAGATGCTGGTTATCAAGGATAACTCCAACAACGTTCAAAAACTCTTAAAACTGGCTTTCAATGGGACAAATAAATGGCTGGACGTTGCTGCAATCAATTCACCAGACCAAACGGTTTTTGCTGGTACTGAGGAAAATATTTATCAATTCTCCGATTTCTGCAAAAACAACTGTTTGAAAACACATATCCTGGACGCTACACATGCTTTCCATTCGCGGCAGATGGATCCCATGCTTCAGGAATACAGAGAAATCGCCTCAAAAGTAAAATACAGTCTTCCAACATGTACATTCATTTCAGGCGTGGAAGGCCGAAAAGTCGGGACTATCACTGCCGATTACTGGGTACGACATACTAGAGAAGGAGTCCAATTTATTGAAGCCAGTAAGGCGGTCTTGAGGGAAACGGGGTCACAATGCCCCTTATTCCTTGAATTGGGACCCCATCCCGTCCTTTCAGCAATGACCATGAATAATTCAGACAAGCCCTTATCCTGTCTTCCATCTTTGAGGGAAAAAACAGATGACTGGTCAATCTTGTTATCAAGTTTAGGAAAGCTGTATCTCAACGGATTTGAAATCAATTGGAACAATTTCCATCAATTCTCGTCGAAAAACAAAGTCTCACTCCCATTCTACCCATTCCAAAACAAGCCTTACTGGTACGAACCGAAGGACCGGATTCAAAGCCCTATACACAGCCTCGTCGGAACTCCCCTCTCGAGCCCGTCGAGCCAGAAAGTTTTCCAAAACTGCATTGAAGTAAACAAAGTCGGGTATATGAAGGATCACGAAATCGGCAACAAAATAATATTCCCAATGGCAGGGTTCCTGGAGATGTGTTTGGTCGCGGGCCATTCCGCGATTCAGTGTGGAGATGGAGACTACTTCATGCCAAATACCCCTTTAACAATACAAAACTTTGGGATCGAAGGCTCATTGGGCTTAACTGAAGGTGAGAAAACACATGTCCAAACAATCGTTTCCACTGAAGACAGCAAGGATACTAAAGTCACGATTTTCAGCAAAATTTCTCTCGACAAGAAGACGCACAAGTGGGTTCGTCACGCCGCCGGGTCCTTCCTTCCCTATGCTGTTAAGTTGGATGACAGAAATGGCAAAATAGAGAGCCTTGAGTCGATCAAGTCAAGATGCCTGGTCAAATGCACTGGAGACATTTATGCCAAATTTAGAAACCACGGTCTCAAACTGGGAACCCTATTTCAGACATCCGTCGACCGGAGACTAGGAGATGACGGGGAGATTTGTAACAGGATAGTTCTGGCTGAAAGTTCGGAGGGTTATATCCTCCATCCTATTGTAATCGATGCAATGATCCAAGGGATCGTATTTGCTGACAACCAGGACCCCACCTGCCTTTCTGTCCCCGTTTCCATCAGCAAGTTGATCTGGTTCGCCAAATTGGAAACCGAAATCTGCTACGTCTACGTCGACAAACGGAACAACGGGGGTCAGCGAACAGTGGTCCTGTATGATAATAATGGACAAACTATTGCGAAAATGGTTGGACTGACTTTGATTGACACTACCGTCAGTTCCATCATGTCAACTCTGGAAGCTCAGAAGACGTCTTTACCGAACATGTACCAAGACGTTTGGCGGGAGGGATTGGGGCCCTTGGAACGACGGGTTCAGAACCATCATATCTTCGACGATACGATTTTTTCTCAAACTTACAGAAACTCGACTAGGCATTTCAATTCCCTGGAAAGAGCAGAAAAAAAATTCTACGATGAATCCAATCAACTCTGCATCATGTATATTCTGAACGGACTCTACGAACTAGGTTGGGCCCCCCAAGTGGGGCAAAAATTTAACCTCAAGGATCTCACGAATAATCTCAAAGTGTTGCCTAAACATGAAGGGATTTTTCGCTACATCCTCACCGAATTGGCAGGAGAAAGTTATCTAGAAATCACAGATAAGGCTATCACGGAGTTCCAAGTCATCTCAGAAGTTCCATCCAAGGAACAAGTACCTCTTAAAATGAATGCACTTCTTTCTTCGCTGGACGCTGAAAACAACGCTGAAATCTACTCCGTCAGTTCGACAGGTCGAGTTCTCGGCTCAATTCTAAACGGAAAGACCGACGCTCTGCCGATTTTATTCCCTGAGGATTCAAACACAGTGGGACCAGCTGAAGCCTACTACAAAGAGTGCCTCTTGTCGAAATGTTTGAAGAAATTAGCAAATCACATCTTCGCCGAAAAGCTATTTCTTAACCATGCAAGTAAGAACAAGAACGTTTACCGGATTCTGGAAGTTGGAGCTGGAACAGGGTCCTTCACGAAGGCTCTACTACCGAATTTGAAGGGACCCCTCTCATCCTACGAGTACACTTACACCGACATTTCCCCAGCGTTTTTCCTCAAGGGACAGAAAATCTTTGCCGACTCTGATATCAATGTGATTTACAAAACCCTGAACTTGGAGTTGGACCCCTTGACTCAGGGCTTCGTTCCTCATCATTACGACGTTATTTATGCCGCTTACGTAGTCCATGCTACAAAAGATACGAGGGAGTCGGTTTCTCATCTCCGGAACCTTCTTCGACCCGGGGGACTACTCATCCTTGTTGAGACTGTGAAGCCGCACTTGGGAATTAATTTGATTTTCGGGATGTTGGAAGGCTACTGGAGATTCACGGACACGAACCTAAGACCTTTTAATTGCGAAATGAGTACGAAAAAATGGGAGGATGTTCTGAGGGGGCTCAACTTCTCCAAAACAGCAAGTTACGATGTTTGTGAAGGACTTGGTTCTCTAATTTTTGCACAAGCGTCTGAGAACGAAGAGTACTTGCTCTATCCTGACTGGAGATTGAACAAGGAATCGAAAACTTGGATTTTATTTGACGACAATGACGAATTTGGGAATCTGCTTTCAAAGAATCTGGGAAGTATGGGACGGCGTGTTGTTCGGGTTAATCGACACAATGAGAGCTTCAAGAAATCGTCGAATACAGCCTTTCAAATCCGAGCAAAAGAGTCAGCTGATATGAGTTCTGTATTTTCAAGCGTTGCTGACCAGGAATGGACGCTGGAAGGGGTTATATATGCATGGGCTTTAAATTATTCAGACCCGGACTATTCCCTTATTTGCCAGCCCTACCTGAATCTTTGTCAAAATCTTGTGACACAAAATAAGGTTAAATTGGTTGCTTATACCAAAGGGCTGATTAGCATCGGAGATCATGATTTGAGCCAACCAACTGCAGGTCTAATTCTGGGAATGACGAAGACTTTATCCAACGAATCACAGAATAACAGCTGCAAATGCGTTGTTTTTGACTTGGAGGAGACATCGATGGAGCGGATGTTGAAAGAATCGATTGCAGAGCTCTTTGTCGAAGATTTTGAGGTTCAAGTGGCTTACCGGAATAGTACCCGATACGTTTGTCGACTAAATCCATACAAAATCCCAACGAATGGACTGATTTCCCCAAGATCCGACCGGTTCCATCTCATTCTACCCTCCAGCAATGCAATCTCGGACTTGAGGTTCGGTCCCATGGACGCAACAAATCTCGGAGAGATGGAAGTCGAAATCCGGGTCAAGTCCTATGCTCTGAATTTCAGGGACATTTTCGCAGTTGTGAAACCGGATAAGCAATTCGAAAATTTAAATAGTGTAGGCATTGACTTTGCTGGAATCATTTCTGCAGTTGGTCCAGGAGTCACCAATCGTCAAGTTGGAGACAGTGTATTTGGGATGAATTTGAATGGAAATGCACTCCCAAGTTATGTTCAACTAAATACGGACCTCGTCCTCCCCGTACCGACCGAAATGACTTTTAATGAAGCCGCAACGTTACCAACTGTAGCTGCAACTGCTTCGGTATGTCTTCTGAAAGTTGCCAAGCTGAAAGAAAATGAGACGGTGTTGATCCACACGGGATCCGGTGGAGTTGGAATTTCAGCCATTCAAATCGCACAATCTCTCAATTGCAATATAATCACAACGGCTGGCAGTTCCCGAAAACGAGCGTTCTTAAGAAACCTTGGAATTACACACGTCTTCAATTCCAGAAATACAGACTACGGACAAGCGATTCTAAACGCCCTGGGTGGTGCTAAAATCGACGTCGTTTTAAATTCATTGACGGGCCCGGGATTTAAAGAGGCATCCCTTTCTGTGTGCAAACCCGAAGCGCGGTTTATTGAAATGAGCAAGTTAAACACATGGACCCATGAAAAGGTCAAGTCCCTTCGTCCAGATGTATTTTATGAAATTGTC
The DNA here is from genome assembly GCA_906901685.1 of Desoria tigrina. Taxonomy (NCBI): domain Eukaryota; kingdom Metazoa; phylum Arthropoda; class Collembola; order Entomobryomorpha; family Isotomidae; genus Desoria; species Desoria tigrina. The sequence continues at coordinate 265,102 of CAJQTU010000041.1, forward strand.
GACCTATCATCTGCTTCCGAGACAAAGGTCAAAGTCTTCCTCGAAGAAGTAAGTAAACTATTAGCAGCGTCAACGGTCAAGCCGCTACCTTACGTTGGATTTGACGCGTTTGATATCCGGGACGCGCTGTCTTACCTGCAGAAAGCCAAACACATCGGGAAGGTCGTTTGCATTATGCCGGAGCCTTCAACGCAAAATAAAACCGTAATGCAAACTTCCCTGTTTAACGACCGAAGTACATACTTGATAACCGGGGGCTTGGGTGGCATTGGTCTGGAAGTGGCGAAATGGATGACGAATTCCGGGGCGAAGTACATCGTTCTGGCTGGAAGATCTACACCAAACCCCCATGTGGTCCAAGCAATTCAAAAGTTAAACTCGGAAGGAGCGGAAATACTTAGTATTGAATTGGACGTTGGAGACTTTGATAAATGTCAGGAAGGGTTGGAGAAATTAAAGTCTATGGGAATTCCTCCCTTAAGAGGGATCATGCACGCAGCGGGAGTTCTATCCGATGCCACATTCGCAAATCAAACTTGGGAGAAGTATGAAACGGTATTCAATGCGAAGGTCAAAGGTGGCTGGAACCTCCACAAACTGACACTGGACTACCCCCTAGAGTATTTCATCATGTTTTCTTCTGTAACAGCAAAACTAGGACCCATTGGTTTGGGCAACCACTCCTCCGCCAACGTCTACCTCGACACTTTGGCCACCTATAGAAATTCTATTGGTCTTCCAGCTACAACTATCAATTGGGGTCAATGGGGTCAAGTTGGAGTTGCAGCGAATATCGAAATGACCGGTTTGAAGCCATTCACAGTCCTCCAGGGGATCTCAGCTCTGGAAAGAGTCCTCAAAACTCAACAACTTCAAACAATCGTTCTTGAGGCGGATCTGCGGGTTCTGAAGGAATTGTTCCCGTCCGGACGGAAGTACCTGGAGGAACTGAAGTACTTGGAAGAGGACACCAAGACCTTGAAAATGACGGTTGGAAGTGAAGAATTCTGGAGAGAGTACGATGCGTCTACGAATAAGTACGACACGGCGAGAAAATACACGGACTTAATGATTCGACCAATTCTAAAGATGGACGAGCCGATTGGAGATACTGCCAACTTCCAGGAAATGGGACTGGATTCATTGATGATGATCGAGTTGAAGAATTCACTACAGACCCTATTAGGGGACAGAGCACAAGTTTCGATGAATTCCGTCAAAGACTGCAACACGCTAGCTCAACTGTCAACTCGAATCGCGGAACTTGCTACCGGGATTGAAGACATTGCCCCACTCACCGAGGAAGAATTGCGGAAACTGATTCGACAGGATTCGCAACTGCCCTTAAACATAACCCCACAAGGACTGGCGTGTAAACTTTCGGAAATCCGGACAGTACTGATCACAGGAGTGTCCGGTAATCTGGGCCCTTACATTTTACGAGAGCTATCCCGCCGATCTCAAATCCAGAAGATTTACTGCCTTATGCGACCAACCTCAAAACTCTCGGGGAAAGAGCGACTCTTCAAAATCCTGGAAGATAAGAAGTTATCGTCCGAGATAAGGTTAGACAAGGTGGAATGTGTCGATGGGAGCATTACCGAGGCCAGGTTGGGGCTATCTGACAACGACTTTTCCAAATTGTCGAAAGAAGTCGACTCCGTCTTTCATCTAGCAGTAAAATCGGATCACTTGGACACTTACCGGATAGCCCGGGGCTCGAAAACGGATATCCGGAGTGTGAATGTGTTTGGAACGATCAATGTTCTGGAATTTGCCTGTTCGTCAAGACCCAAGCATATCTATCATGCATCGACTGTGGCCGCAGTTGTTAAAATGGACGCCGACAAAACCGTTTCGGAGGATTGGCCAACTGTCGAGGAAACGGACGGGTTGCCGAATTATGGATACTCAATTTCCAAGATCATCGGGGATCTGCTAATGAGCCAAGCCGTTGAGCGTGGATTGCCTTGCAAAGTTTTTAGAATTCCTTATATCGGAGGGGACAGTGCTCGAGGGGGTAATATTTCCGTGTTAGATAACTTACTGCTGCTCCGTTTCATGGCTTATCTGCACTTGGGGATAGTTCCAACTGTCAACTGGACCTTCCCAGTGATGCTAATCCCTGTCGACATCTGCGCCGAACTGTCGACACAGATCTTCTTCGATAACAAGGCCGGAAACGAGGTTTACAATGTGTTCAATCCTTACTCCAACGATGAGCAAGATTTCGTAGAAATTGCTTCGGAATTCGGGCGGTCGGTTAAAGTAGTTGCCTCCGACATATTTTTAAAGAAAATTAGGATGGCAGAGAACAACGAACTCCTGTACACTCTAAAGAGATCGTCGGAGGATGTAGGTTCTAGGGAGTATCTTAAGAAAAATGTCGGATGGTTGTCCAATCCACCCGGGGTATTTTGGAGCAAGAAGTTGAGGAAGTTAAACCCGAACTATGCTGAGGGTATGGGACCTTCTTTGGAGATTCTGAAGCGAGATTTGATATTGGCAAGAGAGGCTGGTGTTTTTGCCAAATTGGGTTTAGATTAATTAATAATTGACTTGCTCGTAGTTATACTTATTTTTATGCATTTAAAATCTTTTTGGGCTGTCTTTTTTCGCTACAAATTGTGAATTGTGAAGAAATTTTTAAGCTCTTCTTCTGTTCTTGGTATCTCTTTTAATGTGAAAAAAATTGTGTCTAAACTAAATCATTTACATTTTTACCGATTCCTTACAATAAATAGCTTGATCTTATCTATTTAATAGCCAAGATAGTTTTTGTTTGTCATGTCATCCGCTAATCCCTTGTTTGTCAATTTTAGCTGTAAATATCTCAATGAATAACAATGACTACTATTAAGTGTTGAAGACTTATGCGAATGACCAGTCTGTCTGTCTGCCTAATAAAAACAAATGGTATTTCGTATTTACAGGGAAAAAAAGGTTGATTGCATTTGCTGAAAGTTTTAGGAATTGAGTCATAGGGCATAAACAACATTAAATAGCATACTTTGAGATGGATAGATTCCTTAAGTTGGTACTTGATATCTTGATAAATATTTCCGATTTTAATCATTCTATACGAACAAGTATTCAAAACGAAATACATTGATGCATTAAATGAGCCCGTTTTTAGTCTGATTTTCAATTCATATAATCATTGTGTTAATTCTAAATTGTAAAATTGCTCTCAGGATTGAGTGGTGGCCCTTAAGGGCCACCACCTAACCTTCCCTTCGTGCATATTTGATTGGAATGATCTCATCTGCCTTGTTTCAAAGGCGAGAAATCATGATTATGGCTGGAAACCGACTGATCATATAAATACTCGAGAGTCCATCCAGTTTTCAATGCAGTTTCGGCATTGGCTTTCAACTTCCAGCATATTACTTTAGCAAGAACTACATACAAAATTCAGAGTTTCAATTTTGACTCATAAAATTCGACAATTTGAACTTTTCTGAATCAATCAAAATCAGATTATCAAAATGGTTGCATTATCAATTTTGGACAAGAAGGATTCGAAGAAGATGCCGTTCTTAGTGAGCAATTACCCAGTGATCCCAATTTTTCTATTGGAGACCCTCATGCAGTGCCTGTGAATACTTGTTAGCATCGGCTCAACAAAATATGGACCTTGGGAGGACTAAATAAGTGGCTGGTGAGTATTCATTTACAAAATTTTGTACTCTATAAATCGAGTTTTTCTCAAGTTTCACATGTTTACCGTTTAAATTCTTTCAATTTCCAACAGACAAAAATAATCACAGGAGAGACGCTAAACTTCTCGGATGCCAACCCTATGTCCCGATCCGTTGCAAATGCAATGCAAAAAGCGAGGGATGAAGAAAGGTGACGTGGTCCTCTACATGACGACAGACGTGACGAAAATTTGGCGAAATGGGGGCATCATGTACAGTTCCTATCCCGAAGACACGGATTACACTATCTTGGCCCGAATTTCGGAATCTAATGTTAAATGGGTCTTGTGTGATCCCTCTCCATCCCGCAGGTCAAAGCTGCTATTGCCAAAGTTGAATGGGATGTCGAAATCCTCCTGTTCGGAGATGAAGTCATCGATTCCGACTGTACTCCCATCAACGAAATATTCAAGGAAGATAGCTCAGGTAAATTTCAATAAAAAAAATTGCACGGATTCCGAAAAACCTTAAAATCTGAGCCCGTCTCTAACTGTTTGTGATTCCTTCTAATTGCAGACTGCCCCGAAACCATCGACGCCGATTTGGACGACCCCCTCCTCATCTTATGCACAAGTGGTACAACCGGAAAGAGCAAAGGTGCCGTATACACAAACCTCCAAGTCCTGGCTTTCACAATCGGGACGTCTAACATCCCATTCAACGAGAAGTCCGCGATCCTGGTCTTCCGGTGCACCCACGTCCTGGGAATGCTGTTCCCAATCCGGAATCTCAAAGCCGGCGTTTGGTCCGTCCTCATGAACGAGGTCACGAAGCTCAATATCTTCGAAGCCGTTGACAAATACAAGGCACAACTGGCATTCGGCTTCGCCACCTTCCCCGTCCTTCTGGCCACCGACCCCGAAACTCACAAATATGACCGTAGCAGCCTGAAAGTCAACACCGGAGGGTAAAATTGTGATATGCATTGAATGTTATTGAAACTTTAATAATAAAAACAAGTGATATTTATGAGAAATTAATCTGCTTTCTTTCGGATCACATTTATAATAATTATTAAATAAGTACAAATTAATAACACAAAGTACCACCTATAAATCCGTGTTATGCCTCAAGCCATACTATGTATTACATGACGATGACATTCAGTGAATCCGTAACCACAAAGCAGCCATAAAAACACATCTCACAAGCTGTTTAAAATCATAATTCCATAGACTTCTTCTATGAAATAGCAAAAAAATACAAAGTCCCGAACGGATGTAGGTGAATCCTTCTAGACGATGAGATCGGCTGTAGAATTGTATTCTACTATTCTACATTCATTTTGTTCTACCAAATACACCTCACAAGAGGGACACTCGCAGTGTCTACATCCTTTCTAGCAATCTAACCAGTTAGTTCTATGAATCTAATCCTACAAATTTCTATATGCAATCCGTGCATAATGTCCTGTGGTTGGGACATGACAATATTCTATACTAGTGTTCTTTGGTTATTGTAAGTACATTGCGTGTCACTTTTGTATTTCTTATCAAAATACAATTCATGCTCTTAGGAAAGAATGGTGGCCCTTAAAAGGGCCGTTGGGTTCTAGTAGGTTTAAGGTGAAGAATTTAGGCTCGTTCTCCACGGATTCGTCGGGCGAGTTGGATGTCCTTGGGCATGATGGTGACCCGCTTGGCATGGATGGCACACAAGTTGGTGTCTTCGAAGAGACCCACCAAGTAAGCCTCAGATGCCTCCTGAAGGGCCATCACAGCCGAGCTCTGGAATCGGAGATCAGTCTTGAAATCCTGAGCAATTTCACGGACCAATCGCTGGAACGGCAGTTTTCGGATCAGAAGCTCCGTCGACTTTTGATAACGTCGGATTTCTCGGAGGGCAACAGTTCCGGGACGGTAACGATGGGGCTTCTTGACACCTCCGGTCGCAGGGGCACTTTTACGTGCTGCCTTGGTCGCCAATTGCTTACGAGGAGCCTTTCCTCCGGTGGATTTACGCGCCGTCTGCTTGGTACGAGCCATTATGCTGCAAGAGAGTTGGAAGTTTGGAAGAGATTTTGAAAAGTTGAGTTCAAGAAACAAAATGCAAGTGATGACTATTTGCCCGTTGGGGTTTCTTTTTATAGAAGAGAGGTGAGTAGGCGGTTGTAAGTTGTAATCCCTCCATTTCTCAGCCTCTTTCATGATTGGCTATAATGTTTTGACACTCCACCCTTTTCGTCGAAGCTACTCATTTTTTTCACGAACTGAGTCCAGGACGACTCACTAGAAAAGTATAAAAAGGGAGCTCTCCTCAACCCAAGTCATCAAATCAACTTCATCTCTTGAACTTGCAACATCTCCGTTTAATTCTCAAAACCTTTGAAAATGTCTGGACGAGGAAAGGGAGGTAAAGTGAAGCGAAAGGCAAAGTCCCGCTCCAGCCGTGCTGGACTCCAGTTCCCAGTCGGTCGAATCCATCGTCTGCTCCGAAAGGGTAACTACGCTGAACGTGTGGGAGCTGGTGCCCCCGTCTATTTGGCCGCTGTCATGGAGTACTTGGCAGCCGAGGTGCTGGAGTTGGCCGGCAACGCTGCCCGTGACAACAAGAAGACCCGTATCATCCCCCGTCACCTTCAGCTCGCCATCCGCAACGACGAAGAGTTGAACAAACTCTTATCCGGAGTCACCATTGCCCAAGGAGGAGTCTTGCCTAACATCCAGGCCGTCCTCTTGCCCAAGAAGACCGAAAAGAAATCCGCCTAAATCTACAAAATCTCATCTTAACCCAACGGCCCTTTTCAGGGCCACCATTCTTTCCAAAGAGCACAAACCCGAACTTTCATATAGTGGTGGTTATTCCACTCTTATGCAAATTTGAGATTAGCAATTATCACGATAAAAGATCAGAAACCAAAAGTTAAAGTTCAAATGCCTTCATGTATGTTTAGGAAATTTTGTGGTTCTTCGTTCTTTCGATTTAGAGAAAGAATTCTTTATTCTACACTTTCAACTTCGTATTTATTGGCTTCTTTATATAATGCAGTCAATGGAATAATGTGCAATGCCTATTCAAGATTCGAAAACGTTATCTTGAAATGAATGAGGCAAAATGAGACATGTCTGTGGGTGGAGTGATAAGAATATTTTGTATTTTTATTTTACTCCTCCGTGACTGATTGCAGAATGTGGATGTTTTACAGTTGTATTCAACAAAATTAAAACACGGGAAGTACTTCAGTACTTTTAATTTGTGCTGGGACTGACAGCTAATTCGAAATCAAAACCGTCAAGAAATAAATTCTTTGCTCTCAGGAATGAGTGGTGGCCCTTAAAAGGGCCGTTGGGTTAGTTGTTGGAGTTTTGTGAAAGCTGATTTACTTGGATGAGGTGTACTTGGTGACGGCTTTGGTTCCTTCGGAGACGGCGTGTTTGGCCAATTCGCCGGGGAGAAGGAGTCGGACGGCAGTCTGGATTTCCCTTGAAGTGATGGTGGTCCTCTTGTTGTAGTGGGCGAGTCGTGAGGATTCCGAAGCGATCCTCTCGAACAGGTCGTTCACGAAAGAGTTCATGATGGACATGGCTTTGGACGAGACACCCGTGTCAGGGTGAACTTGCTTCAAGACCTTGTAAATGTACACGGCGTAGGACTCCTTCCTCTTCTTCCTTCGTACCTTCTTGTCCCCGCTTTTAGAGATGTTCTTTGCCTTGGACACGGCCTTCTTCCCCACAGCTTTCCCTCCTACCTTTGGTGGCATGATGACGAGTAGTAAAGTTACTTTTCAGAGCTTTGAACGAGTCAAGAGATGAAATGTGAATGAGATGGATGTAGGGGAGGACTCCTATTTATATGGAACCGCTGAGTAGCTGAACAACACAAAAAATGAGTAACCAGAACGAGGTTTGAGTAGTTTGCTTTTACTTTGAGTAGAACTCCTTTCTCTTGCACGAGTTGGCTTGGGTTGCCTGTCTTGTAAAAAGGCGGGATTTGTTGGAGGGAATCATATCCTACCGAATAAAGGAATTGTACGTGGAAAAGATTTCCCTCCAAATTGTCATATTTATGACTTTTGAGACTAGTGTCAATAATTAAATCTTAATGCGTACTTTGTGACTGAATAAGTTCCGGTTTAACTATATAGATGCATTCGTTTTGAATGTATCCGTACCATTAACCAATAATTAAATTTCAAATTTTGAGCTTACATGTGGATAAATTCCATTTAATGCATTAATTGCATTAATTTTGAACTTCAATGACTTAAACATTCCTGAATGTTTCTTAATAGTGACTAATTAAGAGTTCCCTCACAGTTCCTTAAACCATTCAATTATTTATTAGGTTAGAAAAGTATAGAATAAAAGTCAGAAGCTACGTAGTATAGGGAGGGGTACAATGAGATCCCAAAATTCCCAACTGACAATTTTGAGGGTCCAACCTGGTCTCTTTCCCATGATCGTCGGCACTCAAATATAAAACCCTACCCGCTCCTAACTTACCTTTCATTCACATCTACAGCGTCAGCTCGATAGATTCTACTGCATTTTCATAAACTCAAGTCTTCATCATGACTGGTCGTGGTAAGGGAGGAAAGGGCCTTGGAAAAGGGGGAGCCAAGCGTCACCGTAAAGTATTGCGTGATAACATCCAGGGAATCACGAAGCCTGCCATCCGTCGTTTGGCCCGTCGAGGAGGTGTGAAGCGTATTTCGGGTCTCATCTACGAAGAAACCCGTGGCGTCCTCAAAGTGTTCCTTGAGAACGTGATCCGTGACGCTGTCACTTACACTGAACACGCCAAGAGGAAGACCGTCACTGCCATGGACGTCGTCTACGCTCTCAAGCGACAGGGACGTACCCTCTACGGATTCGGAGGTTAAACAAACCTTGCCTGCTGACCACTCAACTGATCTCAAACCCAACGGCCCTTTTAAGGGCCAACACTCATTCCTGAGAGCAAACTACACGAACGACATTAACGACAATAATGTTATTTATTGTCTTATTTTACATTTTTCTGTCTAACCACCAAAACCAATATGAATATGCATTGCACATAGTTAGTGTAACTCCAACAGCATTGCACATTGACTTCTTACATCTAAAGTTATGTATTTTAATTCCTCTCTAAGTTTCAAGTAAATCTCAATCCCACCCTTTTCTATTTAACCAGGTGCAAGTATTAAATTATTCACAGACATTCGGTTCTAGCTTATGCTTAGCAACTTCAGAAATCGTAATGATGAAATGATCGGAGCTCGTTTTACCCTTAACCTGCCTCTTGCTGTACTTGGTTTCGGTTCACGCATAAATTCATAATATTGACTCTTGTTGTCGAATCTCGTGAGTCGTGAGTGTCGTGACCAAGGCCAAAACATTATGAGACTCAAAAGTGTTAAATATGATTGCTCTTTGGAAAGAATGGTGGCCCTTAAAAGGGCCGTTGGTTTAATAAGGTTTTGCTGAGTTGTTCCGGAATGAATTTAATTCAATTTAAGCTTTCTTTGCTTTGGGGGCAGTCTTCTTAGCGGCTGCGGTCTTAGGTTTGGCTGCAACCTTGGCCTTCAAAGTCTTAGGGAGTTTGACTTTGGGGGCCTTGGGCTTCATTGCTTTCTTTGCCTTTGGGGCTGGTTTAGGTGGGGCAACAGCTGCTGGGGCCTTCTTGGGTGAAGCAGGGGCTTTCTTGGCAGCCACAACAGGAGCCTTCTTGGGCGAAGCTGGTTTCTTTGCTTTTGGTGATGCAGCAGGTTTCTTGGTCTTCTTTGCTCCAGCAGCAGCCTTCTTGGGTGACTTGGCTTTCACAGCCTTGGCCTTCTTTTCACCAGCAGGTTTCTTGGCAGGCTTGGGCTTGACAGTCAGCTTGAAGGACCCAGTTGCCCCGGTTCCCTTGGTTTGAGTCAATTTACCAGCCTCCACTTGCTTCTTGAGAGCCTTTCGGAGGAAAGGAGCCAATTTCTCCACGTCGGCCTTGTAGTGAGTAGCAATGTGCTTCTTGATGGCAATGAGAGATGAACCTCCTTTCTCGGCAAGAGCAGCTACAGCCTCCACCACCATCACGTTGGCTGGGGGATGAGTAGCGGGTTTGGCAGGGGCACGGGCCTTGGGAGCCCCGGTCTTCTTGGGTGACTTGACCACTTTTGATTTTGGAGGTGCAGCTGATCTTCCGGCCTTGCCCCTTTTGGGGGCTGCGGCGGGGGTAGCAGGAGATCCGGCGGCAGGGGCGGTTTCAACGTCAGCCATTATTATGTCGGTGGTGATTTTCTGGATAAAGTGGTTGTATTTACTTTCCGTAAGGATTCCAAAGCTTGTATGCAAGAGAGAAAGTGTTGGGAACAGACTAAATAGCTCGGGTCGGACGAGGATGGAAGTCCAACTCCAAAAGCACCTGGAATGCAATGTCTTCTTGATGTCTTGATGTACCCCTTGGTCACATCCCGCCAAAACCCGTACTCCTGCCTTAAATGTATTTATTTTTTTATTTTTCAGCTTAATAGCTGTTGTTTTAGTTACAGTGTCCCCCCAACGTTGAACGTCTAAATTCGTATACACGTGAGTATTGTAAAATAACTGAATGTAAAACTGTGGAATTTATCATTGTTGAATACAATTCATATTATCCATTCCCTTTATGTTTAAATACTACTGATGCATAATTAAATGCAGACCGAAGATAGACGAGCTTAGAAAGGCATCATAACAGTAACAGGTGAGAATCAACGCAAACATTCCAGGCAATCAAATCTTAAAAATATTAAGAGAACGTTTATGAGGCAAGCTGAGATTGAATTCTTTCCCACCCATTCTACTTTTGTTCATCTCCTTCCAAAAACCAACCTACGGATTTGTGCAGCTGCCCGGATACCCTCTCTACTTGTCTCCAACGTCGGCACTCGAATATAAATAAGGTGCCCAGTCCCATTATATTTCATCCACATCTACAGCGTCAGCTCGATAGATTCTACTGCATTTTCATAAACTCAAGTCTTCATCATGACTGGTCGTGGTAAGGGAGGAAAGGGCCTTGGAAAAGGGGGAGCCAAGCGTCACCGTAAAGTATTGCGTGATAACATCCAGGGAATCACGAAGCCTGCCATCCGTCGTTTGGCCCGTCGAGGAGGTGTGAAGCGTATTTCGGGTCTCATCTACGAAGAAACCCGTGGCGTCCTCAAAGTGTTCCTTGAGAACGTGATCCGTGACGCTGTCACTTACACTGAACACGCCAAGAGGAAGACCGTCACTGCCATGGACGTCGTCTACGCTCTCAAGCGACAGGGACGTACCCTCTACGGATTCGGAGGTTAAACAAACCTTGCCTGCTGACCACTCAACTGATCTCAAACCCAACGGCCCTTTTAAGGGCCAACACTCATTCCTGAGAGCAAACCACACACGAACGACATAATTGTTCTTTATTGTATTATTTTACGATTTCTATATGAATATGCATTTGCACATTGACTACATACATAAATATTTAATCTAAAGCTACGCAGTTTAATTCCTCACGTTTCAAGGTTTATAAGTTTCCAAGTCTTATTTCAAGCTCAGTCCCATCTTCGACTTTTACTCTCCTACTCCACTTGTAGTTGCACGTTGGCTGAATCGGATGTGTTTTTAAGTTTTCACTCCAAACATCGAACTGTCGAATCCTTAAAAAAATAACTTTCAACTTCATCCATAGCACATGGCATTATGCCATTGCCATGATGGCAATTGTATAATATCGACCTCTTGTTCATATCATAAGGTCTCATTGTGCCTCTCGATTGCAGTCAACATTGCAATCAATGCAATCCTATAATGTGAAATGTCGGTGTAACATTCAATATTCGTAAAAATTGATTTTAATAATATCATTAGATCATTCCACATTAGTTATTATAATTCTATTAAAGGTGTTAAATCACATTCGCTGCTATAGAATGTGTACATTGTAATTGAACTTAATCATAAAAGCACTACAAAGTACCGGTACCCAGTCCCAGCAACACCTTAAATAAGTTGGAAAGTAATTTACATACATGGCATTGGTAAGATGTGACTATTCAACACATAAAATCTTCGGATTTTGCATTTTTCTGAAGATCTACATGTTTTTGTGCTCTTTGGAAAGAATGGTGGCCCTGAAAAGGGCCGTTGGGTTAGGATGAGATTAATGTAGATTTAGGCGGATTTCTTTTCGGTCTTCTTGGGCAAGAGGACGGCCTGGATGTTTGGCAAGACTCCTCCTTGGGCAATGGTGACTCCGGATAAGAGTTTGTTCAACTCTTCGTCGTTGCGGATGGCGAGCTGAAGGTGACGGGGGATGATACGGGTCTTCTTGTTGTCACGGGCAGCGTTGCCGGCCAACTCCAGCACCTCGGCTGCCAAGTACTCCATGACAGCGGCCAAATAGACGGGGGCACCAGCTCCCACACGTTCAGCGTAGTTACCCTTTCGGAGCAGACGATGGATTCGACCGACTGGGAACTGGAGTCCAGCACGGCTTGAGCGGGACTTTGCCTTTCCCTTCACTTTACCTCCCTTTCCTCGTCCAGACATTTTCAGTAAGTTTTGAGAATAAACGGAGCTGTTACAAGTTCAAGAGATGAAGTTGCTTTGATGACCTAGGGTTGAGGTGAGCTTCCTTTTTATACTTTTCTAGTGAGTCGTCCACGACTCAGTTGATGAAAAAAATGAGTAGCTTCGATGAAAAAGGCGGAGCGTCTAAAAATTATAACCAATCATGAAAGAGGCTGAGAAATGGAGGGATTACCACCGTCTACTCACCGGTTTTCTATAAAAAGGAACCCCAACCACAAGAGTCATCACTTGCATTTTGTAACTTGAACTGAACTTGTATTAATCTCCCTACTCTCTTCATCAGCAATGGCTCGTACCAAGCAGACAGCCCGTAAATCCACCGGAGGAAAGGCTCCTCGTAAGCAGTTGGCAACCAAGGCAGCACGTAAAAGTGCCCCTGCGACCGGAGGTGTCAAGAAGCCCCATCGTTACCGTCCCGGAACTGTTGCCCTCCGAGAAATCCGACGTTATCAAAAGTCGACGGAGCTTCTGATCCGAAAACTGCCGTTCCAGCGATTGGTCCGTGAAATTGCTCAGGATTTCAAGACTGATCTCCGATTCCAGAGCTCGGCTGTGATGGCCCTTCAGGAGGCATCTGAGGCTTACTTGGTGGGTCTCTTCGAAGACACCAACTTGTGTGCCATCCATGCCAAGCGGGTCACCATCATGCCCAAGGACATCCAACTTGCCCGACGAATCCGTGGAGAACGAGCCTAAATTCATCAAAATAAATCTACTAGAACCCAACGGCCCTTTTAAGGGCCACCATTCTTTCCCAAGAGCAGTATCATTCCGTCCAAGTACTTGCTTATTGTTGAGCTGTCTCGTAATATTTCTAATACGATTCGTTAGCGTAATGACTGTAGATTTGATCTGTAAAATGCACAATACATGATATTGGAATCGGATATTATTTGTCACAGATTGTGATAAGACGATGACCGGGTTAGCTTGTAAGTTAAAGATCGTCTGCTTTGTTTGTCGGATTTTGTCCCTCCAAAAATGAAACAAGGGACACTTCCCGCTAATTTCATGAATCACAGATGCTCCGAAAGAATGGTGATTCTAGGAGAAAGGGGTTCTACTCAAAGTGAAAGCTAACTACTCAATTCCAAGCTCCACCTTCCTTACTGCTTACTGTGAACTACTGTGAAGTGTCAATTGCCATTTCACATTTGCCATAAAAATCATAAAATTTTCCTTTCTTAATCAGCTAACTAATTGATGGTAAATGATGTAAATATATGTACTTATTACTTATATATGGAAATATACAGGGTGTCTCACAATTATGTGACCACCTAGCAACAGGAATCGTCCTTAGTAACGAACATTGACCGGTAGGAAGTTCTAAAACAATGGCGAAAAAATATGAGAATTGAGTCAATTGTTCGTTACTAAGGACGATTCCTGTTGCTAGGTGGTCACATAATTGTGAGACACCCTGTATATATATAAAGATAGTCGTGTCGTATTACATATTATATGCCTGGTGCTGGTTGCTGGTGATTTCGATCCAGTTCCAGGATAGTCAATAGTATCTATTTCCACCATCGAAATAAACTTTTCTGTCCCTATTGTATTGAGGTGATTAATACATCATGATGGTGAATACAACTTTCATATTAATAACAAAACAGTCCATTTTAACTATCATAAATACAAAATATGACATACAAAATTGATATATTAGCGAGCGAGGATGAAGGGCGATGTCGATTTCACATTTCTTATTAGTGTGTAGTGTAGATTTTATTTCTTGTTCTAGTTTTTAAAAGTAAACATCTAAAAGATTCTTCAGTAAGTTAAAATAATATTTAATCAGATTATGTGGAAATAGAATTGACTTTATTATCTGTCGGACAATGGGCAATAGGATTCACGAAATTGAGTGTTGGGTTTTGACGTCTGACTCTATCGTGAGGAAACCGGATGTGGAATGCATGATGCATCCTGAGATCTTGACTTTTCAAATATTTTATTACGGCACAAATGGCTCAATGCAATGCTGGAAGACAGTATTGAGAGGTTGAGAGGTTTACCGGTTATCTGATTCATTCTAATAATTCAATCTGCAAAAAAACAAAACAGTTTCAAAATAAGTCCAATCCAAACGATGCGATGTAAATTCATTTGGTTGTGGCAATGTAAATAAATTTATAATAAAGAGTTTAGAGGAAGATTAGAAGTTTTAGGTTAAGGGTTGAAGTTACCTTCAAAATTTGCTCCGGTACTACTTCAACATTTTCAGGAACAACATCAGCTATTCGGTCAGACAAAGTCAGTACAGAGGACCTCTTGGGATTGGGAAAATAATCCCCATCCTTTTTGTGACGATATTTCATATGTCCTGCAAGTTGCACTGGAGTAGACCAACCTTTGTGGCAAATATGACATATATACGGTTTTTCCGTTGTATGTACAGCGTTGAGGTGATAGCGCATTTTGTCCTTAAGATAGAATCCCTTTCCACAAAAATAGCAACTAAAATTCGGAGGACCATGCTGTAGTTTTGTGTGACTGAACAATCCAGATTGGTATTTAAAAACCCTTTGGCAGATATTACAGCTAATTACTCGAGGAGTTCGTTGAATATTGTGAACTTTGGCACGATGTGACTCAAGGTCTATGATTCTAGGCAATTTTAGACCACAGTCCTCACATGTTTCTGAACATTCTTCCAGACGTTCGTGCCATTTACTATGGACGGTTAAGCTCCCTTTGGCAGTGTATCCACGACCACAAATTTCACATATGTAAGGGCGAGGACGACTCGCCGCCCTCGCCGACGCTGCTCCGTGCTTCCTTGTCATATGGGAACATTTTTTTCTCTGCTCTTTGAACTTTTTATGACATTGTGGACAGGTAAATAACGGACGTATAGTATGTTTCAGAAAGTGACGGCGTAAACTACGTTGGTTCTTACAT
The DNA here is from genome assembly GCA_906901685.1 of Desoria tigrina. NCBI lineage: Eukaryota > Metazoa > Arthropoda > Collembola > Entomobryomorpha > Isotomidae > Desoria > Desoria tigrina. The sequence goes on from CAJQTU010000041.1 coordinate 280,235, forward strand.
TCTACATCACAAACGTTGCACACAAATGCTTTCAAGTGCTTAGTGTCTATATTATCTGCATGGGACTGGGTATGAGTTTCGAGGACGCCAGGATCCGAGTAACTGTTGTCGCAAAGCTTGCAGTTGAAAGTAAATAGTTCCTGGTGGCAGGTGTAATGATGTCCAACCAATTCTTTCAAACACGTGAAGGTCGCACCGCAATCAACTACGGAGCACCGACGCTGTTTTCCAGCGTCTGTCTCTTTTTCGCTATACGAGTGAAAATATAGCTTTTTGTGGAGTTCTAAACCACACAGATCATCTGGTTTAAATGACTTCTCACACACTTCACAAGATAAGTATCCCTCTGCCATAGATTTGTGGTTGTGGATGTGCTTCTCTAGTAAGAAGGAAGTGGCAAATTTTTTGGAGCATTGGGTGCACGTTAATGTTTTCTCATTCTCATGAGCTTCGTGAGAGTCCAAACAATGTGTCAAAAAGGAGAAGGGGTTTTTGAACATTTTTCCTGGACACCGCTCGCAAGTATATATCTTTGATTTTGGAGTCGGAACTATTCTACTTTGATTGCATTCGTGCGATTTTCGCGTTTGTTCGGTGATGAAAGTCTTACGACAACGGACACACTTAAAGCGTTGAGCTTTCAATTTCGGAGCACTGCTTCCTGATGGATTTCCACGTTTTGTAGATTGGGCGACTTCAAGCAAATGAATGTCAAGTTCTGATGCTGTCTCTCTGCCTTCTGTATCTGGAACATGAACTTTGGAATGAGCTGTTAACATTGCAGAAGAGGAATACTTCGCTTCACAAGAAGTGCAGGAGTGCACAAGTTTTTCGGAATGATCTGCTATTTCGTGAGCCCGGAGATTATCAAAATGGACAAATGAACGCCGAATACAAAATTTACAGTGAAATATTCTTTTTATCTGAGTCCCTGTATTCGCGACTTTTTCGTGCCAACTAACATGTTTGTTCCAAACAGTGGCATCAATGAATCCAGCGTCGCAATCAGTACAACCATATCGTTTAGTACTTTCTTCTTCGTGGAATAGTATGTGCTTCTTCAATAGGATCTCAACAGCAAAGCGTTTGCCGCATTTCCGTTTTAAACAAGAATATATCGGAGGAGATGAGCTGTGGCGTTCCTCAATGTGTAACTTGAATAAGAAGATACTTCGGTACGGTTCCTTTTGGGGATCACAGGGGCACAGTTCACATGCAAATTCTACATCTTCTGAATCAGGCATCCGAATTTGGCGTCGTTGTTCTTCGGTCAACCTGAGAATCAGCGTTTTTTGCAAACCTCTCAAAGTAGTACGATTCGGCTCGGATTTCTGTTGTACTTTGGATTTACCATCTAGGCAACTTGACTTCCTGAGGAAATTCATTAAATGAGGAAGCGATGAACTAATTAATTGCTAATTAATTGTAATTAAGAATAAAACTGTATAAAATTAAGTAAAGGAGACAACAGTTGTCTGAAAACTCCATCGAACTTCGAACTTACCCATTTTGGTTTCCACTCTGTACGTGGCAAGAATCGGATTTATTGCACTTTTTGTTTACGTTTGCACAGTCTGCACCACTTGGATCGTATTTTCTTTTTCTACAATTTTCTTTAGCAACCTTTTTCAATTGAGTTGGCGATGAAAGGACAGTTTTCTGTGTCTGTGGAACAAGGTTTGATGAAGCTTCCTTTTCCACCTCGTCTTCAAATTCTTCAGGAGGGTTAGATGTTGTAAATGTATCTAGATTTCAGAAATGCGACATGTAAATTCTTATACTTATATTTTTTAACTAAAATTTAAAAAATAAAGACCCAGCTCATGCTCACCCACCGGTAGCACAAATGATATCGTCACAAAAATTGGTTGGCTCGATGATAGCACGGTTTTTCACTGATCCTTCTCGTAGCACGTTCGAATGGTTATTCTTCTCAACCGATTTGGCACGCTTTGGACTTGGAGCTGTTTTTTTCGTTGTTTTCTGCTTTGTAGATGAAACTGCAAGTGTTGAAACTGAAACTATACATACAAGCAAGGCACATGTCACTAATATAACCAACATTAAAATCAATGGATCATTAAGCCGAACAATTTAATGACTTGGCATTCACTGTGTCCGTCTCGTCCGCACAACAGGACGGCTCAATAGTTTGTTTTTAAATGTTTTTTTTTTTTCAGAACATATTCATTATGACCTTCAGTGAGACTGAGGAGGTCGAATTTCAGTTTATTGTTAAATCTCAGTTTTTCTCTTACCACCCTCTGACTCTGACCCCCTACACCGTATGTGCAATCTAATACATACATCATTATCGTCTTATTGTTAGAAAGGTGTTCTCGCAGTCGCATACTATCATACCTGTTGTAGTTGTAGTACCTAACGTTCCGGTGATGGAAACGTCAGTAACGCTTAATGTATTAGGAACTGGACGGATCCCCAACAGCGGATCCTGGTATCCGACTAATCCGACAACATGTACCGCAGGGACCGGATTCTTTTCTTGCACAACGACATTTTCTGCTATCCCGACAGGATTAGTCTTCTTCTCTTGTGAACATGAAACTGATGAAACCCCCGAAAAGATGATGTTCCGAATCTCTGCCGTCAACTTTCGAATGTCTTCCTTAACGCTAATCAAAACGTTGCGAAGCTTTGACATTTCTTCAAACTTATCGCCACAATTGGAACAGAGAGAAATGCAGAGGGTCGGTTGAGGGTCATCCGTTTCAAATTTTTTGGGGCCATCAGATTTTTCGAAATCAATTTTCAATCTCCGGCAGATAAATTGGATCATTTCTTGATTCATAACATTTTTGCAACCCTCTTCTCCTCCGTCGGCCAAACAGAATGAGCAGGAAGACATTTCTGCACTTCTTCAAAATTATCAAAATACAATAAATATGAAATGAAATGCAAAATAGGAAATAAATATCAAATATCATCAATCATCAGACTTCAGACCTAGCAATTTCAAATTTTGAATTGAATTTCGACATTTGACATTTGACATTCGTCATTTTTTATTTTATTTTATTTATTTCATATTTTACGACCAACGACATACGATTCATTGATATTGATGATGATTGACGATGGCCACGATGCGATGGTCCAGTGTGTCCACTGTTGACGTTGTCAAGTTCAACAGTCCAATCAAAGTCCAAAAAGAAAGTCTGAAGTCCAGCCTTCAACTTCAATGTTTGATGTTCAGCAGGCTGTTCTCGGTATCAGCTGTCAGCAGAGTATCAATCAGTAGTCCCGTCTCCCATCCGGTCCGTATGCCGTAGTGTCTTTGGTCTTAAATCCCAAATGACAGGTCAGGGCCACATACAAGCCTTGCTTTCTTGCATTTTGCTATTCAAACACAGGCGACACGACCGACCGACCGACCTTTTTTGTCTTTTAAATACAAATACATTGCATGGTAAATAAAATACATTTGAATAATTCACTTCCCAGAGTTTTGCTACAATGCAATGTTTCTATGAGACTCTCGTCTCATGTCATAATGAGGTGTATGAATAAATTTGACACTTTCAGCATTCAGGTGACCCTGCCAAGTGCCAAGTGCCAGCCTTTGACATTCGCCTAAATAAGTGTTTAGCTTGATATGTATGGATGTTGACGTAGAGATTGTCGACAATGCGGAAATGTGTCTAAAATTACCTTTTATCTTTGATGATATGATAAACTGTAATAAATCAGAGATCAGAGCGAGTATATATGAATTATGGTAAATTCTGATGTGGAGTTATTTTCCCTATCACTAAAATCTACATTATCATTTATGATATGTCATTGATTTTGCAACAATTATGTAGAATTTTTGTTTAACTGATTTTCTCGATACGACTCTATGGTCTTAAATACACTCAATTGCGTCCAATTGTGTAAAATAATATTATACCAAAATACCAATGATGCAACATTGATTTACTTATTATAGCAGCGATGGCATAAACATGTCGCTGTTTATTTGTGTAAAACGATACCTCTCGACAGCACCGTACAAAATTAAAATAATTGATATAATTGTTAGTCAAATACGAAGTTGTCATTGTCATCAGTCATCACCCGTTTCCATTGTTTGAATCTGTAAAAAGAGGTCATTTTAAAAATTAGACCACTGATGAGCCTGATAACCCCAATTAATTAAATTAGGTAAATCAGTAAATATTAAATATGTAATATATTCATATGGCTACCTCGGATGACTCCTGTTCCGACTTCACTTCAACGTGAACGATCTCAATTGGATTAGTCCACGGATTTAATTTGGATTTTGGCCAGGGGATAAATGTCCCATCTTGCTTGTGAACATTGTTGACGTGAAGTACCCGGTGGTTGGGAACAGCAAAACATATATGACAAATATGACATTGATAAGGCCTTTCATTAGTGTGTTTCAGATTCAAGTGGTGCTGCAGTTGCTCATTCAAAGCGAACGCCTTCCCACAAAAATAGCAACCATGTATCCGACCTCCATGAATTCTTCTGTGCGCTCTAAATGTTTTAAGAGATTTTAATGTTTTCCCACAGGTATCGCACATTAATGATACGTTAAGTTGATCCTTGTGAACTCTGGCGTGATGAAATTGAAGACCTCTAACTGTAGGGTATCTTAGACCGCAGAACTCACAGGTTTTGCTGGAGTCACTATCTAGAAACTCGTCCCGACGCTCGTGTAGTTTTTTATGGGGTCTGAAACACAAGCGGGCTGCAAAAGTTGCTCCGCAAATATTACACTTGAAAGGTGCGTACTTGACTCCATGTGTTGTCATCAAGTGGGTCGCATGTTCCTTCCTCGTTTCGGATTTTTGGTGACATAGTTGACAAGTAAACAAGGTGTTTATAGGGTGGGACACAAAGTGCCTCAATAACTTTGTCTGGGTCGTAAATTTTTTGTCACAGTCACAGTCACAACTAGGCAACCTGTATTTGCAAACAAACTTCTCCAAGTCATTGTCATTATCATTAGTCTCAACATTGGCATCTGTAGGGTCTGCATAGCCATGTTTCCTCATGCATACAAGCATATGTATTTCCAAAGTCACTGCATCCATGTAACTCCTGTGGCAAATTTCACAATTATGAATAAAAAGTTCAGGATGACATTCACGCTCATGGTGATGAAGTCCTGATGGCTCACATTCTGTCAACCGAGTCAATCTGTAGAAAGATTCATCACAGTTGCTTACAGTACACCGATGTTTTTGTTTTGGTGTGTATATGTAGGTAGAATGGAAGGAACGCTTTTCGTGATTTTTCAAGCCGAGATCGTCATTCGGTTCAAATCTCTCTTCGCATACATCACATGAAAGGTACCCTTTTGCTATAAATTCATGATTCTCGATGTGCCTTTCGAGAAAAAAAGTGGTGGCAAATTGTTTGGGACATTCAGGACAAGGTAGCGTTTTTTCACTTGGTTCTTCGTGGTCCTTTAGAAGGTGATGAAGGAGGGATGTACTTTGTTTGTATATTTTTTCAGGGCACAGGTAGCAAGTAAACCCTAATGATATCTTACGACCTGTTCCTTTTGGGAGGCATATGTGGGTTTTTAGTCCCGATTGACTTTTGAAGTGTCTTCTACAAATCTTGCATGTTGTTGCGGATGGTCCTTTTTTACACTTATGTGCAGCATATTGGCTGGTGCGAATTTCCTTCAAACAACTGTCACATTTAGTAGTGTTCTTCGGTTTACGTTCAGATGGTACACACTCGGATGCAAAGTGGATTTCAATTAAGTGATCTTCAAGTTGTTTTGCTTTAGCATATTCTTTAGACTCGTTGCAAAGTGTGCAGGTATAAGGGCCTTCTGAGTCGTGTACTTTAGCATGAGCTTCTAACAACAGAGCACTACCATAGCTTACTCCACAAGTGCACGAGTAGACAAGCTTTTTGGAATGCTTTCGTACTTCGTGTTGCCGTAAAGTTAAATGACTTTTAAACCTGCCGCAACAAAATTTACAAATATATATTTTGCTGGCTACAATGCGGTTAGCTACATCCTCGTGCCAGGCTATATGTCTGTTCCAATGACGCTCGCTAAATCGTGCTTCACAATCCGTACAGCCAAATCGTTTCAAACTTTCTTCTTCGTGGAATAATACGTGCTTCTTCAACAAAATTTCCGCGGCATAGCTCTTGTCACAGCCCATTTTTGTACAAGAATAGACTAAAGGGGCTAAGCTGTGGTTTTGTTCCATGTGTAACTTGAATAGGTATATACTTCGAAAAGGTCTCGGCTCGACATCGCAGGGATCGCACAGGTGACATTCACATTCGACATCTTCTGAATCGGGTATCCGCATTTTACGTCGACGTTTTTCGCTCAGTGTTGTTAGCACTACTCCATGATAACCGTGATTATTAGGATTTGGCAAATCAAATACTTGTGGTACAATTTGAAGAACTGGAAAACTTGAATCACTGAAAATTATTTTTAAAATTTTATGAACATTGTACAAAATTTTATATTGAATATAAAATAATATAAATTGTCATATATTATAAAATATAAATATTATAAAATGCTGGCTAAATGTGATTCTGAACTTACATTTGGATTTCATTTGAATCAGGAATTCTCTCAGAATGGTTAAGATCTCCGCGGTCTCCTTCGGTAGCCATTCCAATTTGCACTGTTGTAGGTGATGAGGGACGCAGCGGGTCAGTTTTGACTACATAATCGTTAGTAACGCCTGTTGTTTTACCGTTAGTGTCCAGTAAGTCGTCGTCGTGAATCCCCATTAATTCGATGTCTTCGTTTTCGTCTTTAATTATCTGTCCATGCCTAGAATCCAATGTAGACTGTTCTTCTGGTTCTGAGTCCCGTTCGAATTCAAATTCTTCTGTAGCTTCTTGTTCCATCAAAGCGTCACCTTTTAAAAATACATGTAAACTGTTTTTGTACTAAAAGCAAATTAAATAAAACCCCTGAGATTAAATTAACGGCCATTACCTTCGTCATGAACCCCATCATCGGAACCACTTTGCTCCTCAATGAATTTTAAATCTTCAGTGGCTACCTCAGGTTGAGTGGGTGCTTCTTTCATATGCTCATCACGATCATCCGGGTTTTTATAACTGTCCCCTTGCTGAGTTGCAGATGCTGAATCTTTAAAAATAGTAACTCACAATATACCACACCACAATGGGATTCAATTTTAAATCGTCAACCTGAAGCAACAATCTACACATTCTCATTCAATCTCTCACTTGATGAACTGAATTTGAATTTTTAAATCTCGTAAGGTAATTTTAAAAGTCATTATCATACCAACATCACTAGCATCGGCATCGGTATCCGCATCACAGACACGGACCGTTTTCACTTCAGTAAAATCAATATCTTCGACTAAAATCTGACATTTTGCATAAGAATGGTCATCTAGATGGTTTATCTGAAAGTTGTCTTCTGTGTCAGCTGAAACTACGTTCAATATTATATGATAAGATATGTAAATAGTATTTCTCATTTCTTGTTGGGATTGCTTCATTTAAACGGACAACATCAAAATACCAGAAATAACTTGAAGTTCTTGAAAATCTGGCACGATTAGATCATTTTTGGATGCATTTGAAGCCTGGCGTTTCAGACTCGGTTCCGCTTCCGCAGGCCTCCTCTGCAGATTATCCAGATCGGCACGGGCAGGAGTCAAAGGAGCTTGGATTTAAAGATAGTTTATAAATAGCAATTATCAAACATATTAATTGTAGTATTTTTGAATGTATGTTTGAATAAAAAAAATAGTGAATAGTTTTGTGTTACGTAGGGCATAGCCTAAGCATAGGTCATAGTCATAGGTACATTCGGTACTCGGTACATACATATCGAATGATGTTTAGCCAGATGAATACCCTCCTGCTGTGGCTGGGATAGAGGAACTTGACAGTTTTTTGGCAGTAAGACTCCCTGAGCCTTGAGATTCCTTCTCTCTGTGCTCACAAGTATGATGTTTCGAACCTCATTCAGAAGTTTCAAAAGGTCTCGGTTGACGTAGATGAGGAAATTGTGGAGTTTGCAGATTTCCTGGTATTTGACGCTACATCTGGAGCAGAGTGAAATGCAGGGCTGTTGGGCAGTGGCAGGGACTGGTGGGTTTTGCGGAGATCGAGGAATTCTCCGTACTAAGTCGATTTTAAATTCTTGGGACAGGAACTCGATCATTTGCGGATGGTCAACTTTGGTGCAGTTCTCCGCTCCTCCTCCGTCTTCCAAGCAAAATGAACAGAGAAGAGGCATGGTTCCGATAGTCCAAGAAATCCTCACCTCTCCGGTTACAAATTGCAAATCAAGGCTTCATTCCACATTAAAGTTTTTTATAAATTAATGCAAAATGCAACCGTATTTCTATTTCAAAATTTTAATGTTCGATGGTTCGATCGATATGAATCTGTATTGCAAATTGCAAATGAATAGTTCCCACGATTTGAGTTCTATGTTTCTCTCAGGAATTCATTCGCAGTTTACCCCAACGCAACACTTTAATTTTTATTGTAAGTGTATTTAAAGTTGATATAGATTAAGAAGTGTCATGTACGTCATACTATAGAGATAGAATATCTCATTTTAAGGTGTCTTTTTTCTGAGTCTGAATTCCCTAATATGAATTTAATGCGTTCCTTTTATTAAGTGTTCGAAACCTTGAGAGACGCGACAGAAAGTCTAAAAAACTTATCAAGGGAGATTTCACAGAGCCAAAGCTCTTATTGGCTTTAATTTTTTTGTGATGAATCTACAACTCATACTTACAAATGTTAATGACGACAAAATTAGCGGCCCAACTTTATGTCTGATAGATATAAAAAATCCCTAAACAATGGACATGCAAAATTTTGGTGTTCGATTGTCGATGATTACGTTCAATTTTAATCGGAAAGGAAATATATATCTTAAAATAAATAAATTCATATCTTCATTCATAATTTTGTACCTGAAATGGTCTGAATAATCGCTGCAACACCTTAAAAGAATTAGGAAACCCAATTTTTATAAGCAGATCTTTGAAAGCAACCAACCCAGATTCCTAAATCCTAACAAAATTTACGAAAATATGCTAGGGTTAAATCTTATTAAGTTTGCTATTTAGTTTACCACAACGTCAATTCTGACATTTTTAAAGTCTTACAGTTGTTGATAAGAAATCAAATTAAGCACGCAGGAATTCCGAATTGAGGGTTTCAAAACTTTAATTACTTATAAGACCTAATCGAAATTTCCATATAATCTGTTTAAATTGCTTTTTTTGATTGTATTAAAATCTTCCAGATTTGCAAGAACAATAGGTAATTGCCTTGCATCCATAAAATATCAGAGGCAGTATGAATTGGTACCTACTTTTGATGAGTATTGAAAACTGACTCACTTCCAATTAAATGGGAAAATCGTTTTACGTTTTCCGCTTTAAAGTTTCAAATTTCAGAACTCAAAATATTCCTGTTTCAATTTAATATAAATGTAAAACCTATTCCAATTATAATTTCCTATTTAATTTCATTGTGACTTTTAGACATGGCATATGGTATTACGAAATACAAATTTAATATCAGAAGTAATCAGAAGAACGGAGCTCTTAAATTTTTTATTAGGCGACTATTTTTCGTTCGCAAGCCAAGGAATTAATTGTTCCTAATATAAAAATATTTAATATCTGAAACTGATAGTAGTTTTTGCCCTATACTCCAGTTTCCTTCAATTTACCGAATACAGACAATCTGGAATTATATTGGATTTTTGAAGCTTTTTTTCCCCAAAAAGCTACCTAAGAATCCACATTCCCAAAATGCCTTCCGAACTCTTATGGCGTAGCCTTGACGTCTATTCAATCCTGAACCGACATTTGTCGAAATGTCCGATTGAATGGAGTTCGAAACAACACCACTTGTTCTTCAATTCAAAGCCTAAAGAGGTATTTTGGTGGTATTTTAATGTGTATGGATTACTCATTACACTCTGCGTTGGGTCAATTCTTACCGTTTTGATCCAACAAGCAATATGTCCCAAACCGAGCGTCACAATGGTTCACGTGACTCTTTACCTCGTTGGCGTACTTCTGATGTTTGTCATTGGGGGTATAGCGCTTGCAATTTCCTTGGTTGGAAAGTCGACTGTAGCTCAATGGAATGAAGGACATAAAATACGCCGAGTCCTGTTTGAAGGTAGTCGGAGTTTAAATTCGTACCATGTTAATTATTATCTAGAAGCATTTGATTGTTACTTCATTTATAAGTATCTGCCAAACATGTAATTTTGGTGTCCTAAAATTTATTTAAAAAAAAAACAATTTATTTTAGGCAATCCAGAGCTGAAGGACTCTCTATACGGCTGCAGCGACTGGGAATACGTACTGCGGACTCTTGGCTACGTCTGGCAATCCATCCGTCTGAATGCAATGACGTCGAATCAAATGGACGGACCGGGTATTGGGACATTGTGCTTTATAGTTGTATCGTCCATTGCTCCATTTGTAGTCGTTACTGCCATGATGATTGAAAAATTGGACTATTTCCAATACATTCTGGAGGACATTGTTCCACCGGAAATATTGGTAACAACGACGTGGAAGGTCAGCTATTCAATCATTGCTTACTTGGTTCTGCTAATATCGTTTGCGGAAGTAGGACGATTGGCCCCGATGCTCATTGTTCTTTTGATCCTACCGAGTTTGGTAATTCTCGAAAACATCCAGTTCATGGTGGATTATCAGAAAAACTGCAAGAATGACAAGGACTTTTGCCATCTTTATAAGCTATTCGTTTCCCTACAACTCTTGATGACATATTCGGATGAATATCTTCCGGTGGAGGTATTCCTGCTCACAGGATTCGGAGCGTCCTTAGTCTGCTTGGTCAATTTCGCGACACTGAGGCTGTACAGCGTACTGCCCTTTTCACTCTATTTTTTCTGTGCGAGTTTAAGCGTCATGATTCTCTTTGTAATTGGTGTGATTTTTCCACCTGCTATCAATATTCATAAAAATTCCTCCAAGGCACTGAGCACTTGGATTTCCGAGTTTGGGCCGAAGGAAAAGTACATGAGGAAAAAATTTCAGGCTTTGAAGCCACTGCAAATCAACGCTGGCATTGGGCGCTACCGTTTCTTTGTTTTTCGAAGTTCTTTAAAAGCGGCATATTATGTCTTGATTCTCGATAATACTATTAATCTGATTATGTTGTTTTGATTTCGATGGGAAGATGATGATAATTCCCAACCTAGCCTTCTGTCTCGAGTCGTTAGTATCTGATATACTTCTTTCCATTCAATGTATAATACAGGGGACAGGGACTGGTGACCTGTTTTTTAGTTTCTAAAATGTATTTTTGTTTTCGTTTCATGCAAATACCACACAAATGTTCCTAAAGTAAAAATATTATTTTGTTCATTAGCATCTGTTCATAAATTATTAGGTGACAAATAAAATACAGAAAATCCAATCGATGCATGCAAACAGTAAACATCTATTTTGCAATCATTTCAAAATTATTAAAAATATCACAATTTCTCGTTTGTAAGAATGTGTGGATTGCACTTAACGAATGCCTTGTTTGCATCTATAATATGTAGTTTTGGCAAGGATTGTTTGGGGTCCGTGTATGAAAAAAAAAGAATAAAAATGTCTCCAACTCGCCAATATTTTATCGTTGTTGATAATAAAATAGTAGGTGCATTACGCGATGCATGTTTGACCTTTGGCCGATATATTTTTATTAGAGTTAAATTTAATGAGACCCCTATAAATGGGAAGTAGACCCCTAATTCGAATGAACTAGACCCCACATGAAACAGACCCCCCCAGGTTGAATCAGACCCCACCTAAGTTGAAGCAGACCCCACCTCGGTTGAATCAGACCCCACCCCAAACTATTCGCCCCTCCTTCCTGTTGCCCCTCCGATGACACCATCAATATATAATAGAAGTTTAAAATGGTCATTAAAATGGTACTAGAATAAATAATCAAAATAATATGAATCCACCAGCACCAGCCCATGCTCACTACATAATTTTGAGAGATAGAGGAAATAGTATGCACATCACAATTTAACATATCAGTACATTATAATTATTAACATCTTTGTACTTTTATTAAAAGCTGTTGACTATTAGAAAAGGGCAAAAGCTAAAATGGATTTGTTAGGCAAAGAATCACAGACAATAAATCAAAGGTTTTATGGATCAAAAAGTGGGAACAGCATGAAGTAGTAGATGATTTTGTAGAATATTTCAAAAAGCAATATCTCGACAGACGAAATGGTTGGTACGAAGGTCGGGCCATGGGGTACCCAAGTACAAACAATGGACTCGAATCTATCAATTATTGGATTAAGAAAACAGCCTCAAGGGAAAAATTTCCAATAGGTCAATTTTTGAAGAGAATGCTCAATATTGTTGAAGAATGGGCCAAGCAACGTGATCCGGCAAGTGTTAACTGCAAGCACTTCAATACAGTTCCCAAATACGACTTACAGCTTAAGACAAAGTCTTACTAATGGAGTTCAATGGACATTGAAATTAAGTTAAGAACTGTTGATTCAACTTCCAAATTGATGTACTTTATACCGGCAGCAAACACAAAACCGTTGCAAGAAACCGATATTACTAAGTATATACGTATGTCAACTAATTTGACATGGAGGAACTTAACAGCTTTCGAAGCAACATGACTCGGTTGTGGGTCGTTGAATTTAACCCATCAGATTGGCAAAAATCTACTTGTACTTGTCCGGTATTTAAAAAACAGCATGTTTGCAATCATGTGATGGGAATCGCAATAAAAAGGAAGCTGTACATTGTTACGGATGAAGTCAAAGATGTTCCCATCGGTAGAAAACGGAAGCCCGGTCGGCCCAGATTAGCTACGAAGGCGTTGGTTATTGATTAAACATAGTTAGTTAGTACAAGTTAGTAACTCCAACAGATAAACAGTCTCGGACTGTAGATTAAACAGTGAAATTGTATTGATTTGAACGAATTTTGATTGTATGTTAAGTTGAAACTTTGAATTATATTAAATGACTGATTATTTTGATTATTTATTCTAGTACCATTTGCATTTCAATGACCATTTTAAACTTCTATTATATATTGATGGTGGCATCGGAGGGGCAACAGGAAGGAGGGGCGAATAGTTTGGGGTGGGGTCTGATTCAACCGAGGTGGGGTCTGCTTCAACTTAGGTGGGGTCTGATTCAACCTGGTGGGGTCTGTTTCATGTGGGGTCTAGTTCATTCGAATTAGGGGTCTACTTCCCATTTATAGGGGTCTCATTAATTCCAACCCTTTTTATTATATAACAAAATATTTTATATTGTAATAATCATCATAGTCAGTAGGGACTCACCTATATCTAATCCGTTCCTGGGGAACGGTATTCCGTTCCTTTTAGATTAGATTAGATTAGATATAGGTGAGTCCCTACTGATAGTTTGTATTTCTATATAGTCATGACTAAAGTAGGACTTGACAAAATCCGAGTATGTAAATATTTTTACAGAGTTTTTGTATATAGCAAGAACTAAAGTACTTCGTTCACTACTAATATAATTTGCAATTCCGCCGAATTAAAGTTCGAATGAAATAGAGGCCAGCCCCAAAACTATTGGAAGAATATACGTATATATGAGATATATGAATATATGAGATATGAGATAACCATTTGAAGAAATAATTTTACAGTTAGCAGGAGCGAACAATTTTGTTGAGCTGAAAAGTCACTTTTCAACCTAAAATATTTTATCCAAAAGGTTAACTTTTTCTGGTTCTGATTTCACCATATTTAAAAAATTCACATGGAATTGACCTTATCCCGTATTTTGCTTTTCATTTTGATTTTCGGTTTACAATATGAAAGTCATTTTTAATGCGATGCATCTAAAGAATTACAAGAGGTTAGAGGTATGCAATTAATAATTCAATTGTCTAGAAACTGTTGACCAATCAACAAAAGTCAGACTGTTTATTCAAGGGTAAGTTTTAGTATCTTCAAATTCCACTGATCCGATCACAGGTAAACTAGCAAACACGATGGCGTTTTAGTAACTTAATCAACAATTTAACTAAAGAATTGACGCCTGCTTAAATTCCCACAATGCCTTCAGAACTGCTGTGGCGGAGCCTAGACGTCTATTCAATCATCAACCTTTACATGTCAAAATGCCCAGTAGAATGGAGTCCGAAACGCCGAGTCATGGTCTTTAATTCTAATCTTAGAGAGTTGTTTTGGTGGCATTTCAACGTGTATGGATTACTACTTGCACTCTGTCTTGGGTCAATTCTTACCATTTTGATTCGACAATCAATACACCCCAAAGATAACATCACTACGGTCCATGTGATTATTTACATTGTTGTCGTTCTGCTTACGTGTATTATTGGAGGTGTTGCTGTTGGGATTTCGGTGTTTGGACAGCAGAGTGTAACTTCTTGTAATGCAGGATTCAAACTCTCAATGGTTCATTTTAGAGGTAATTGAAACATACAACCTGTTTGGTTAAGGGCTGCATTGCAACTATTCTTTGATTAATTGCTTTCCCATAAATATAACGGTAAATCGTAAATTATGAATACCTGATTGTGTGGTGTGTAGATACCGAACAAACACACAAAGAAACTGTCAATAAATTGTCCTAGTGTTTTATGCAAAATATCAGATTTCCCCAACCACAAGGCAATATTCACGTATATCCTGGATTACCTGGATTACAGTAAAAAAAATTTGCTCCCTGACCTTTGGACTACCAAATTATTAAACATACAAGCGCTTTGAATTCTGTATGATCGTAAATAATTTCCTTAGAGGAGCAATAAAAACAATATTAATGGCAATGATTTATTAATGGGACAAAAGTTCATAAGACACTAAATCTCTTTCATTCCAGACGAACCGGAGCCGGAGGACTTCTCGTACACTTGCAGCGATTTGGAGCACGTGGTGGATATTTTCCACACTGCTTGGAACAGCATCAATTTGAAGGAAATCAAATCAAATCAGGTGGATTGGTTCGGTATCGGTAGCTTGTGTTTTATGCTGCTAGCGTTCTTTGGTCCATTTGCAGTAACCATGCCATGATGATTGAAAAACTGGACTATTTCCAATAGCTGCTGGAGGATATCTTTCTTCCGGAAATATTTGAAACGACGGCCTGGAAGGTCAGCTATTCAATCACTGCATACTTTGTCCTTCTTTTATCGTTCGCGGAAGCTGGACGCTTGGCCCCGATGATCTTTGTCCAGTTGGTCCTACCGGGTTTGCTAATCCTACCAAGATATCCAGTACATGTTGGACTACGGCAGAAAATGCACGAGCGACCAGTATTTTCTGCATCTCTACAAACTGTTCGTGTACCGGCGACTTGTATTAATATACATCGAAGAATATCTTCCGGTAGAGGCATTTCTGATCACCGTCTTTGGAGCTCTCTTGTCTTGCATGTTCAACTACGTGACATTGAAGCTGTACAGACTTCTGCCCTTTATGCTGTATATCGTGTGTGGCCTTGGAAGCGTCATGGTTTTCTTTGTCATTGCTGTGATTTTTCCTCCGGCCGGTAATATACATACACTTACATCCGATGGATTGACATCCTGGGTTTCCATGTTTGGGCCGAAGGACAAGTACATGAGGAAAAAATTCAAAGCTATGCAGCCAATGAAAATTAATGCAAGGATTGGGGGTCAGGTTCTGCTTGATGGGACCCAAGAAAATATTTCCAAGTCCTTTTGGGAAAATCTTACCAAAAAATTTTCTTTCGCTTAATCGATAGATAATAAAAAAGCAAACAACTTTTCCCTCTATCATTTTGACCTTCACGGTCAAGAAAGGTCAGAAATTTCCAAAAATCTCAAAAATTTACTTCCGTTTAATCTACTCCTTGTGACCTCCCGACACTCCCCCGAGTACTTTTCATTGATGAAAATTGTTTGTCAGATCACGGTTTAAGGTCACAAACATAGTGGCCATCTGTGGCCTTCGACTTTTAAATTCTACCACAAAAAAGGTTTGCTTCTTTAAAGTTAGGTTAGGATAGGTTAGGTTAGGTTAGGTTAGGTTAGGTTAGGTTAGGTTAGGTTAGGTTATGTTAGATTAGGTTTTCTGCTTGGAACTACTTGGAAGAGTAACCTAACCTAACTTTAAAGAAGCAAACCTGTATTTCAGTGGAATTTAAAGACAAAACAGTCCAAGGTCACTGTGACCTGTGACCTGCCATGACCCAACAGACTTTCCATGTATACAAACTGCTCGTTAGGTCACAGGCTGTATTTGTAACGTTTTGTGACGTTTGGAATACTTTTGAATATTTTAATTTTAACGACCTTTTTGACTATTTCTGACATTTATCGACCGTTAAGGTCAAAATGGTCCAGGAAAAAATTGTTTGGTTTTTTTCGAAGTATCGATTAAGCGAAAGAAAAATTTTTGGTAAGTTTTTCCCAAAAGGACTTAGAAATATTTTCTTGGGTCCCATCAAGCAGAACCCGACCGGATTGGGGACTACTATTTTTTTGCTTTTCGAAATTCCTCAAAATCGTCATACTATGTCTTGATTCTCGACAACACAATCAATCTTCTCTTGTTTTAATTTGAACGAGATGATCGCAACCACAAATCGGACTGAAAAGTCGGCCCAACTGCCATGCCACCATTTTAAAATGACGTAATTATGAATATATGGTCTACAACTTAATTGAGCTATAAAATAAGTTCTAGAATTATATTGCTAAACTTTTGTGGATATGAATTAAATGAATTGTTTGATTGATGATAATTACTGGGTATTCGATTGCCGATGCTTACGTTTTGGGAGCTCAGTCAACTTCAATTTCACATTTCATTAATTGGAAATATATCTTAAAATAACCTATAATTGAGTATCTCAATCGAAAAACCAGTCCCTCGAATTTTTCTATATTCGAAATGTTTCGTTACTATAGCAACGACATTTTTTAGATATTAACATTTTATTTTGTCGGCTTGACCGACTGGATAAACGCTTAGAAACGAGTTTTTTAACATTCCTAGTGGGTTTATGAAAAACAAAATTCAAAATCGAATTAAAGAGGTAGGTAGACTTGATAATGGTATTAATTCTAAAAAAGATTTCATAAAGTTTCATCAATGCACTAAAAAGTTATATCAGAAATCATCAAATAGGTTTTTGTCTTGGATAATTTTAATGAGTTGAAGTTTGCATAACTTTTTACTGTATCTGCAAAAACGTATGGAATTTTTTTTATAATAACTACCATAATCCTGACCACACATGACACTGATTCATTTGAAGTTTTAAACGTATGCAATTCACAGGAATTTCACAAACCTTGTCTCTAAGCCGTAAATCGTCCTTGACCATAAGTTTTAAAATTTAAAAAAGCTGTTGCTATAGCAGCGTAGTATTTCAAAAATTAAAAATTTCGAGGGACTGGTTTTTCGATTGAGATACTCAATTATAACTTATACCTAAAATTGTCTGAATAATCTCTGCAAATCTTTAAAACAATTAAGGAATACAAATTTTTTAAGATCTATACAAGCGACAAACCCGTTATCCAAAATCCTAAAAAACATGTACAAAAATATACTGGAAGTTCTTCCCAAAGCTTTCATTTAGTGTTTTGTATGTAACCACAACGTTAATCTGGCTGCCTACAAATATTGTAAAAAATGCCTAAAAAATGTATGTGATGTATATTTGATATGTCACTTACCGTTTTTAAAGTCTTACAGTTGCTGATAAAAATATCAAATTAAGCGAGCAGGAATTCAGAATTTAGGGCTTCAAAGTTTTGATGAATTGTGAGACCTAATCAAAATCTTCATACAATCTGTTGAAATTGCTTTTCGGATTGTATAAAAGCCTTCCTAGTTTTAAACAACCACTAGCAAAACTAGTAATTCCATCCATAAAATATCGGAGGCAGTACAAGTAATTACCTCAGTTTAATGAATATGAAATAGTGACTCACTTCCAGGTTTTTTCATAAATGGGAAAATCCTTTTACTATTTCCGCTTACAAGTTTCAAATTTCAAAACTCAACTATAATTCATTAATTCATATTTGAATTCAATTCTTGTTTCAATTGTAATTTCGTGATTTCATTGATTGTGACTTTTAGAAGGGGCAAATCTTATAACGAAATACAATTATGATATCCTTGGAAGTATAATAACTCGTGTTCTTAAATTTTCGATTACACACGACTAATTTTCTTTCACAAACCTAGGAATTAATTGTTCCTGATATGCCAAAATTTAATCTGACTCTGAAATTGATATTAAGTTTTGTCCTATACTCCAGTTTCTTTCAATAAACCGAATACAGACAATATGGAATTACTAATTATATTGGATTTTTGAAGTTTCTCCACCCAAAAAGCTCCAAAAATATCGACATTCCCAAAATGCCATCCCAACTTTTATGGCGGAGCCTTGACATCTATTCAATCCTGAACAGCCATTTGTCGAAATGCCCGATTGAATGGTGTTCAAAACGACGCGCCTTGGTCTTTAATTCGAAACGTAAAGATGTATTTTGGTGGTATTTTAATGTGTATGGATTACTCATTACACTCTGCGTTGGGTCAATTCTTACCGTTTTAATCCAACAAGCAATATGTCCCAAAGCGAGCGTCACAATGGTTCACGTCACTCTTTACCTCGTTGGCGTACTTCTGATGTTTGTCATTGGGGGTATAGCGCTTGCAATTTCAATCGTTGGAAAATCTATTGTGGCGCATTTCAACGAAGGGCATAAAATATGGGGAACCCTGTTTGAAGGTAATCGGTATTTAAAAATTCAATCGAGTAAAGTAATGCCTGACGAGCTGTTGCGTTTTCGTTGTCAGGTTCATGAGTTTCACTATTTAGATTTCGACTGTTCTAAACTTGAAAAAATAGGCTGTTATATCGATTAAATTTTTTTCTAGCGGATACAGAATTTTACGACTCTCTATCTGCCTACAGCAACTGGGAGCACGTGCTGTGGACTTGTCGAACCGTGTGGCAAGCCATCCGTCAGAATACATTGAGGTCAAATATAATGGACAGGCTCGGTATTGCAACGTTGTGCTTTATAATTGTATCATGCATTGGTCCATTTGTAGTTGCAACTGCCATGATGATTGAAAAATTGGACTATTTCCAATACATTCTTGAGGACATCATTCCGACGGAAATATTGGGAACAATGACGTGGAAGGTCAGCTACTCAATCATTGCTTACTCCGTTCTTGTGGTAGCGTTCGCGGAGATAGGGCGGTTGGCCCCGTTGCTCATGGTTCTTTTGGTCATACCGAGTTTGGTAATTCTGAAAAACATCCAGTTCATGGTGGATTATCAGAAAAATTGCAAGAATGGCAAGGACTTTCGCCATCTTTACAAGCTATTTGTTACTCTGAAACTTTTGATGATATACGCGGACGAATATCTTCCAGTGGAGGCATTTCTGCTCGCAGCATTTGGAGCCTCCTTAGTCTGCGGGGTTAATTACGCGACATTGAAGCTGTACAGCGTACTGCCGATTTCACTATATTTTGTATGTGCCGCTGGAAGCGTCATGATTCTTTTTGTAATTGGTGTGATTTTTCCACCTGCTATTAATATTCATAAATATTCCTCCAATGCCTTGACCACTTGGATTTCCGAGTTTGGG
Source organism: Desoria tigrina (assembly GCA_906901685.1). Taxonomy (NCBI): domain Eukaryota; kingdom Metazoa; phylum Arthropoda; class Collembola; order Entomobryomorpha; family Isotomidae; genus Desoria; species Desoria tigrina. The sequence continues at coordinate 299,887 of CAJQTU010000041.1, forward strand.
CCGAAGGAAAAGTACATGAGGAAAAAATTTCAGGCTTTGACGCCATTGCAAATCATTGCTGGGATTGGGGGCTACCGTTTCTTTGTTTTTCGAAGTTCTTTAAAAGCGGCATATTATGTCTTGATTCTCGATAATACTATTAATCTGATTATGTTGTTTTAATTTTGATGCGAAAATTATGATAAACCCTAACTTAACGATCTGGCGGTTGACGGTAAAAATTCATATTCTTATTATATGTTTTTCAGTTTTGCAATTGGTCAGGTCCATGTTAACTACAAATGTCGTAAAATCTTTACACAAAAATGCAAACAAACAAATCAAAATGGTACTGTCAACTGTCAACTCAGCAGTCGAACCAACAATCAATTGGTGATATACTAGCAAAATGATACAACTTCTTTTGACATCTTTGTTTTAAATTTTTAAATTAAATTAACCTATATTATTAAAAGCATTATTTTGTAAATAAGTGATAAATAAAATACAGAAAATCAAATATCCATGCAAACTGTCAAAATACACATTTTGTAATCATTTCAAAATTATTAAAAATAGTACACCATCTCGTTTATGATAATGTGTGGATTTCCCTTTAGTGCATAAAATAGATTAATTGTCTCGGAGCGTGGTGGTTTCTCACAAATCGCGGAGACAATTAATTTTGTGAACTTAAAATTAAAACAACTAGACGAATTTTAGAATTGAAGACACAGTATATTTAGAACAACAATAATTTCAAAACAGTCAATCAAGCCAATCCGATGTTCAAACTTTTAGGTTTTATAATAACAAAAACTGTTTGCATAAAAATTTCGAAATCCCGTATCTTGGGTCTGAGAAAACAGTCATTCATAATTTGCATAGTTAGTAGTTTTACAAACGGTCCATCCTCTACTAGGTCAAATGCAAACCGGGCAAAGTATTTAGCTTTCGGAACTACGTATTAGCATTTGACGACTAATGATGGGTAACTTTTGATGGACTTTTGTTCGATACACACACTGATTCTATTCAAACATTCGAATTCTTACTTCTACCAGTTTTATTTGCATAATTCCGGGCATGAACTTTATATAAATAAGCGATTTCACAACTCCAGAATAATAACATTTAAAGTCATTCATAGTTCATAATATTATTCGGATTTTGCTGCTTGGCTTTACGAAGTAATTTTACATAAGTTATATAGTTTTGAGAGAATTTAGATTTAAAATCAAAACAATATTTTTGCTAGACCAATGATTACATCTCATTATTTTATGCACATACAAACACCAGTAAGAAAACTCTGCCTCGAACAGAGGACTCCCAATTCTGAAGGGCTTATTATTGTCAACATATCTGCAACGCTGTGCTTTTGATCGATGGTTACGGAACATTTCTATCGTAAACAAGTACCTGCTCGACATAATAAATATATGAAAAAATATCAAGGTTTCTGCATCAGTAATATATGCTTGTTAGAATTATAAAACTCTCGAAAAATAATAATAATAGAAACCGTTCTGGTTAGTCTGTAGCTGACGGATCTTTCCAGTCAACCAAAGACCTGACACCGCGCGCGTTGGTGGTGGGTGGGCTGGTCTGCTCGAAAATAAATTAGACTATAAGACAATTAAGCTCCCAAAATGCCTTCGGAGCTTTTATGGCAAAGCCTCGACGTCTATGCAATCTTGAACCGCTGCTTGTCCAAGTGTCCGGTGGAATGGAGTCCGAAACGCCGAGCCTTGATTTTTAATTCAAATCCTAAAGCGGTGTTTTGGTGGTATTTCAATCTGTATGTTCTACTCATTACATTCTGTGTTGGATCAATGTTGACGGTTTTGATTCGTCAAGCAATACAGCCCAAAGATAACGTGACCATCGTCCATGTCATAATTTACGTCATGGGATCCTTTGTCATGCTTGTCGTTGGGGGTGTAGCAGTTGGGATTTCAATCTTTGGGAAGTCCAACGTGGCCTTTTGCAACGAAGGGTGCCTGATGTCCCGAATTCATTATAATGATGGTAATTTACACTAGCTTAATTATAATTTAAATTCAGAGTCCAACATGTAGTACAATTGTTGACATTTGCAGATGTTGATGAGAGCAATGAGGATTTCTCGTACACTTGCAGCGATTGGGAGCACGTACTTGGAATCATTCGATCCGTGTTGCAATCTATCAACCTGAAAGCAATGAAATCGAACCAAATTGATTGGCTAGGTATTGCCACTCTTTACTTCGTGATTCTGCTGTTCATTGGAGCACCTATTGTTGTGGCTGCAATGATGATAGAGCGATTGGACTATTTCCAATACATTCTTGAGGACTTTGTTCCACCGGAAATATACGGATCAATGGCTTGGAAGGTCAGCTATACAGTCATTGCATTTTCTGTCTTGACTGTTGCCTTTTCCGAAGCAGGACGATTGCTACCGATGCTCTTTGTCCTATTGATTATACCGGTTTTGGTGACACTCCACGACATCCAGTACATGGTGGACTATCGGAAAAGGTGCGGGAACGTCAAGGAGTTTCTGCATCTTCACAAACTCTTTGTGTATCAGAGACTCGTGATGATTTACGTCGCGGAATACATTCCGATCGAAGCGTTTCTGCTCACAGCACTTGGAGCAATCTTGTCATGCATGTTCAACTACGTCGCGTTGAAAATGTACAGCGTATTGCCCTTCTTAATATATTTCATATGTGTCGCTGGAAGCGTCGTGGTTCTCTTCATAATCAGCCTGGTTTTCCCGTATGCAATAAATGTGCATACAAATTCATCGGAGGCACTAACATCCTGGATCTCCGAGTTTGGACCGCAACAAAAGTACTTGCGGAAGAAATTCCAGGCTTTGCAGCCGCTTTCAGTCAAAGCCGGGGTCGGAGATAACTATTTCTTTGCTTTTGAAAGCTCCCTAAAATCCGCATATTATGTCATGATTCTTGACAACACTATTAACCTTTTGATGTTGTAATTTTGAATTTATTCGCTTTGAATCAGTTCATAGAATTAGCCACAATTAATGCTTTTAAATGCTTTGTTTTGTGTAATTCATATTTGAGGCACACACTTGCAACCGATAAGATTGTACTGATAATGATTGTATGCGCCAGCTTAAAACCTGAAATTGGCAGATTATAATAAATCAAAATGTGTGACGATTAAAAATGCAATGAATATGGAATTCCCTGGAAGTAGTAATTCCCAACATTTATTACGCGCTAAACTAAATCTATTTTTAATTTTTAATTACATATTACTTAAATAGGCTGATGAATATATTTGTTTGTTTGTTTAGACTTTATTAACGTGTCAAAAGGTTCAGATCCTTTCGGTTCTGTTCTCCCACCCGTGACACGGATCCCAATTTCATCATACATATAATCATAGGCAATAGACGGTATCAGTAAGAAATAAGTTGTAACCATACGTTTTAGGCATGGACTAACAATTTTGTAGACATTCAGATTAAGATCATAATTCATATGCAGACAAGTTTAACAGATTTGTTAAAATATTCTAACATGATTATAATGGGTAGTACACAAATTTGATAGGAAATATTTAAAATACATAAGATTAAGGGATTAGCCAATTAACATATCTATGCCCCGACAACAGGCCAACTACCTTGGACTAGCAGAAGGTTAGTCCAAGGTCAAACAGAAATTTTGAGACAAAGTTGTCGAATAAAGGAAACTTTCGAATAAACAAATAAATTTAAGATTGAAAAATCTAAAAAGAAGAACAAAAACAAATACCTGTCGGGGGAATCCCCCTCTGGATCTCCTCGAGGATGGACGGTGGTTTGAGTCCGTGTCTTCGGATGGATGTCCTGTCTCGATGAGCTGAGGGGGCAGCTAGTGTGCCCCGACTCCCACGGTGCTGGGGGTGTGGCTGCAGTACACTTGAGAAGGGCTAGTGTCCGATGAGGGGACTAGGCTCATCTTCCACAATCCCAGCTCACTGCCCTGCAAGCCACACCGAGACCAGTTTAACTTAGATGAGATAAAGTTGAGAAGTCCTGGAGAATCCGGGAGACCAAACCACCTCCATCCTCGACCAGCTCCAGAGAGGGAATGATATATAATCGTATATATCATTCGTATCATCGTATAAAATATAATCGTCTTCTTTTCCTTGCATTTCTGCAAATAAGTATATAGTTCCTTTAGATGCATTTTAGTGTTAGTACAAAGGAAGTTACAAGAGCCACCACACATCACAGTCAAATAAAGTTTCAACAAAATACTAGTGAATTGTGAGTACTAGTGAGTTTTTGATAATTGAAGGCTGATATTCTGGTATTTGGTAATATACCTATCGAAAGTAGAAAAAATTCGTTGTACCTTTTATTAGGGACAAAAACAAGCTCGGATTTAGAATCTCAGCATCGACTTCCAGCAAAGACTTCTGATTCCCAAAAATGCATTTGAATTTAACAAATCAAAAGTTACCATAATTCTCTCCACCAACAGCATTAATTTAAAGGAAAAATAATGCGTATTTGCAATAAATCGATTTAAGATTATGGAGATATTGTCATTCAACGAAAAATCAAAAGTAAAACGTAATTTTCTACAGTAAAATCTTAACTAGCATAAGTTACCGGAATTTATTTAAAGAAACAATACTCTGTAAAAGTAAGAAATTGCGAAAAAATGTAGGAGACGGATGCTGGGATTTTTGACGGCATATGGCTGACTGTAAAAGTTGCGGTAATAATCGCGGTGACGATTGTGACGATTGTTGGTAATGGAGCGGTTCTATTAGCGTGGGGGATAAACTCCCGGTTTAGGTCACCTCAAAACCTATACTTGACCGTGCTAGCTTTTGTAGACTTCTTGGTTGGAATTATTATATTTCCAGCCGACGTCGCCATTCACCTCAAGTCCTCCTGGATCACTATTCATACCGTTTGTAAACTTCGATACTATTTTGGAATCACACTCTGGTAACTCTACAATATCTCTCTGGCATTTATGTCACGACAAATTTCATTCAATCACGGGTTAATATGAATGAAGTAGCACGATTGACGATTTGTAATTTAAATTATACATTGGAATAGGACTCAACCCCCGTCGGTGGATTTTTAATTTTAAGAAGTAGGAAAAGAACGCGAAGAATTGTCTTAGAAATGTTTAAAACTGAATAATCGGGCTTTTCTGTCGTCTTTTCACACCAACAGTAAATGATATCATAAAGTCCCTGTGCTAGTTGACTCTCTGGGTAAAACCATTTCGTCGTCGAGATGTATATAACGTAATATAGAGTATATTACTTTAACATGGGACTGTCTATAGGACGAATCAAATTTTACCTGGCGAGTCAACGAGGACAGGGACTTTATATAAAAAAGTAAACACGTTGTGATTTTAGTTTCTAAATTGAATGAAAGATTTTTCAAGACATAAACGTCAGAGTTAAATTTTACGTGATTCTGTGCTCTTGTCAACTATCGGCTTTACACCTCGCCGCTATATCGGTGGACCGATACCGGGTGATTTCGGAAGGGATCGGGTACATTCAAAATCGGACGCATCGTTCTGTGCTTGAAATTGTCGCGTACCTGTGGATCGCCGCGATGTGGTTTTCAGCGCGATTGATTTTCGAATGGCGGGATGATTCGAGTTGGAAGAACTTAAATGGACAAGTCTGCTCCTTCAAGTCAAGTCCGGGCTGGTCCTTCCATCTTTCCGGAATGATTATTTTTCCTACGGTTTTCATTCTCATCATGTACTACAAGATTTATGTCGGACTAAAACGGCGGATTCGAAACCGGGCAACCTACCTAACCCCGTCACCAGATCCATCGATAAACAATACTGGTGATAAACTAGATGGGATGGAACTAAAGATAAGTTCCAGCTCAAGTGCCGAGCTGACGCAACTGGAAGTCACGGACTTAAATGAATCAGTGATTGACGACTCGGGGACGAATTCTAGTCAACTAAACCTAGGACGAAGATTCCTTAGCTTGTTCAGAATTAAAAATGTGACGCCGGAACCGGCCGTGATGGTTTATGTTAATGTCGACAAGGAGATTGTCGAGATTGATAAGACCGGACGTAATTCAAAGAAGGAGTTGATAGTGGAAAAAGAGCGAAAGAATTCAAAAACTTTAGGACTTCTTGTCGGGGCTTATATGATTGCCTATCTTCCTTATATATTTACAATTACTCTTGCATTTTTCGTCCATATTCCATGGATTCATAATCCTAACGTTTATAGCTTCCTTGCACTTATGGTCCATGCCAATTCTGGAATCAATCCCGTCATTTACTGCATTTCCAATGACGAGTTTAGAAATAGTTTCGGAGAGGTTCGATCTTATCTTAGGAATACGACAAATCGCGTCCGAGCCTTTGTTTTAAGAACTTGAATTTGGATAAGAAATTCAGTAATTTTCATTATTTCATACAAAATAAAAAAGTATTGAGTTTAAGTTTAAGTTTGAAATGTTTCACTATATCCGTCACAATGTCACTTTTTTTGTTGATAAAGCCAAGCATTTCATCCACAAAAGAAAATACATATAATATTATCAGGGATAAAATTTCATGGGTAAATCCAAATAAGTCCCAACTTAAAACTGTAAACTATCATAAATTCCTATACTATTCTAAGCATAAGAATTTTTTAAAATCAATAGCACAATTACTTAGAATTATATAGTAAAAGTTTCCCAGTGGGTTTCTATTCCAATTTTTCCCGTTGAAAGAAAACTAATGGGAATACACATATTATTATTGAATGGATATTTTCAAATGGGGAATTCAGAAGCTCAAAGTTGTTGGTGTCAATTGGGCGATAAATGGTTAAATGGTTAACGGTCACATAAATTACTTACGTATATTATTTTTGTGGAATGTTATTGGTCATTCAGACTGTATTTTATTTCTATTCATTAATGAATTTTTGAGGTTTTTCAACGAACTTAAAATTGCGGTGTCAAAAGCCTTCCATTAATTTTACTTTATAATTTTTTTGAACCAACCTAAATAAAAATGAACAAACCACTATACTATCTATATAACAAATGGCCGTCTGTTTTTATTAGTTAACGGAATCGTTGTTCTTTACATTTCGCTTTATTGTCAAATCAAGTTTAGCAGATTTAATCAGATTACGCAGAGTACATTAAAAATGTTCCCGAATCCCTTTTAATTTATTTTAAGAATACTCCCATCAGGTTTGTTTTAAAAATCCAGGATTTCATATTTCATCATGAAATTAATTGTGTTGTTGACAAATAGTTTGAACAGCTAAATTCCAGTTACAGTCTTGAGCTTTGAGGCCACGAGTTCCATGAAACATTACACATTTTTCCATGCCCAAGTCCTCGGACTCAACGGGAAGTTCGATTGCACCATGGTTCCCAGATGTGCTGTCCCATTCGAAACTTACGTGTTGCCTTCCAGAAGTCCAGAAATCTTTTTTTAAAATCACATAAATATATTGTAAAGATAATCAAATAAGGATAACACAAATAAAAATGTAGTCCATGATGGGGAAACCGAAAATATCGTTTCTAATTTCTCAAATCAATAAGTACAATTTGCGTGGGGCATTGTACATTGTGGAATTTTTTAGTGTTTAACGGAAATGTCGGTTTTTAAATTCTGAAATTTACGTCCGTTTAACAAGGAATTCGAGTTCAATAAGGCATTATATTATATTACACTTACAGTAATAGGGGTACAAAAGACCAGTGACGTAATCAAATTCCTCTTGAGAATCGAAGTGGATCAGTTCCATGCTCTGGTCACCCGGGTCAGTCTCACATAAAAGCCTGGACTCTTCTCTGGTCGCGAGGGTCTTGTCATGATATTATATTTAGATTTTATTTTATTTAACATCTTAATCTTCATTATCACTGAATTGAGAACCAGAGATTGGTTAAATATATCAATTTCGCAACCCAAAAAATATTTTCTCACCTCATTCTTAAAATAGGTCTTGTTACCGAACCTTCCAAGGTAGGTCAGGGACTTGGTTCCTTCTGTTTGTAAAAAGGAAAAATTACACTTACTGTGAGTTTTATTCCAAGTTTTCAGATAAATACGTTATAAAATAACGCACCGATTCCGACTTTAGTGGATTGGACAAAAGTAAGCATCAAATAGATGGATATTAGTCCAAGAAAAAACGTTACAAATCCGGTAGAACGCATTTTAGAAGTTGTGGGATTGTTTGTGGTTTGAATGGCAAATTTTAAATTGCTGTTGTGACTTCAGTATACGAAGTATAACTGAAACGGATCGTTTGATTAATTTTTTCTATTTATACATCTCCAAATTACGATCATCAAGTGGCAGGACGATGGTTCGGTTCGGGTTGTATGGAAGTACCAAGTGCTGTGTTTGCATAATAAATAATAACCTAAATATAGGAATTCAATCAAATTTCAATTTCACAAGAGTAATTGCACAGATAAAAATCTTAAAGGTTTCAATATGCCTTGTTAACAACAGTCATAGCATGCTACAATCACAGATGATTAAATTTATAATCGAAACTTGTATGTACATATCGTAACAGAGCACTCGAGCCGCTAATTAACAATTTGGGAATTGATAAAAATTTTAGGGAACTGGTGTGTCTTGTGCCATATCCCAAATAAATTCTGACTACGTGATTAACAAATGATACCATTTTTTCCACATTAAACATTGATAATTTAATTTCATCATCGTTCAATCAATCTATTTATTATCTATTAGACTAGAGACTTTAGCGTTCACAGGTACGAGCATAAATACATAAGAATCTTTTAGTCCGACAAAGTATACACGATTTTCTCGTCCGTTTTACTTATTAGACGTTTTAGATTATAACTTGAAAAACGGAAGAAATTCGAGTTTTAAAAATGAGTTGTTACCGAATCATCAAATGAATATATTATCTGAATAGCTCTCAATTGTGCTGGTATTTTTCATACAAAAAATTCAGTATTGTTTGAAAACCACCATCCTAAGAGGTTCGTTATCGTCGCTGAAATCCAAAGACAATATTATTGTGATAGTTTCCTTTTGTAATTCCATCGCTCTCCATATCCTAAAAAAATAATTAAAAAACCGCGTTGCACAGATTTTTATATCAAAAATAGTTTTACATTTTGAACGAATGAATATAATTGTTCATTTTTTTTCAGGTTAGATTTTTTTTCTAATTATTCTCACCGCAATTTTTTAGTATTGTTGTGTGTTGTGAACCTCACCTGGTAAAGCGGCATATCCATGGCATGTGCGAAAACGAGCGTGCTACCAAAAACTGTAAATGAATCACTACTTGTGGTTTTTATAATTGTACCACAGAACTAGATAATTGTACTGTAGTATTAGATTATCAATTAAAGTTCATTAACTGATCGTGAGTAGCAAAAAATGTTGTGCACTTAATAAAAGGTGAGGTTGTTATTCATTTCTGCGAATATGAAATGGTTATAGGTGGTGGTACTTCATGGTTGCTCGGCGATACGTCAGTATTGTCCCACTGATTAGGATAACGGGTATCAGGTTCGGAATGGAACATTTTAGGACCGTATATAACAAGCACAAACAGGAGACAAATTAAAATCAATAACAAAGTAAAGCTGATTAAAATCGGTTTAATATTTACGTATAACATTTTCATGGATTTTAATTTGCCTTTTTTGAGGTAAGTGACAGTCAGATTTGAAATGCCAATCTCTCAAGCATAACCAATATTATTATAAGCGGATGGAGAATTGCTAAATTATATAAAACTAGGCAGCCAGAGGCCCGTATCGGACCATAGTGGAGCTCAGTCGATAAGCGATAGTATTAGTTAACTTCAGACATACGCCCAAGACAAAGGTGAATCTAAACACCCACAAATCCGGAACTTCAAAACCCCCAGTACTGCACTACCCCAAGGAAGTTTGAACTACTTCCACAAAATCTCAAAAATCTGGGAACACCCCTCGTCCCTCAAGCAATTAATTCTCAATACATCTATTGCCTCATAACTGCTACAATATCTTGTACCCCTGAAGTACACATCAATATTCAATATTAATTGACAACCCCTTTAACCATACTTAGCAGCCTCCGCCGTATTCCCTTCTCTTATAATATTCTCTTTCTATATGTCGACGACGGGCAGGACCTCAGAACTACTGTTGACTCGTACGACACTTGTCAAAGCCACTATTACTATCCCGGAACCTAAAATAGATAAATGATGGAAGAAGAAGATGTCATTTTTGAGGAGCAAGCTAACGTTTTACGATTTTAAAGCCCTTACTTTCGGATTTAAACTATTCCAAAAAATTTTGAATGAGGCATGCTACCGGAGCTGAGGAGGTGCAATGTTTTTTAAACCGCACCTGCACCTTCACATTTTCTTTGAAACTCTTAAAATAAATTTCTGAAGAGATTTCGAGAATTTAAACACCTTCAAAGAGCATGTGCTCAAAATTTTAACTTAACCGAAAGTTTTATCGGCGAAAGAAGTTTTTGTCAATCGATATTTCACACGATGATTTCGAAATTTCGACGACTTTGACCGTTTCAAGGTCAAGGGGTCAAAATTTCGAAATTCCAGCACAACCAAAAGATTTCTCGGCGAAAGAAATTGTCAATCGATATGTCACACGATGATTTCGAAATTTCGACGACTTTGACCGTTTCAAGGTCAAGGGGTCAAAATTTCGAAATTCCAGCACAACCAAAAGATTTCTCGGCGAAAGAAGTTGTCAATCGATATGTCACACGATGATTTCAAAATTTCAACTACTTTGACCGTTTCAAGGTCAAGAGGTCAAAATTTTGAAATTTCAACACAGCCAAAAGATTTATCGTATGACGACGGTGTAAATCGGTGTGTCACACTACCATTTTACGATCAAGAATTTGATAGGTCACGCAAGCCCAGGTCACAGGTCATGGAATTTCGAAATTTCAAAATAGCATCCTCCCTCTAAAAATTATTTGTGAATTTTCGGCTATTTCAGTTTTTCGATAAGTTAATCCAGTAAAAAACGTATAGCTGGAACATCAGATATGAACATACAAATGGCCGGAATTATGTATATGGATGCATTATAATGAGAATGACCCATGCAAGGTTATTTACCCAGAATAAGTCATTTTTGTAAATTGCGTGAAATATCAATTGGGCATTTTAATAACGAAACAAACACATTAAAAACGGAACCACGATTGTATGCGGACATGAATTTTTTATGAGCTAAATAAAAGAGTTCAGAATGGCTAAAGATGTCAATTTATTTCCTTTGAATTAGATTATTAGATTCGATCTTTTTTCATTTACCATGCAATACGATTAACTAAATATTTATCGACAGTAAAACCTAATTCCATCCTTAACCTTAACGATTCCATGACCTCTGAGGTATTGTACTCGATAATAAATGCTCAGTTACACTTACGCAAACACGATTTTTCGTTGTATCTTGTAGAGGGTTATTGGTCAAAAATATTTTTTGTTCATATATGCATGGAGGTTTATTGTAAACGTAAACTCATTATTATTTTTCATTTCGATACATTAATTTTACTTTATTAATTAATCAAACTTGTTGAATGTATTGGAAGCTTTTACTTCAGATATTGAGTTCGGGATTAAAGTTCAAAAATCTTTCTGTATATTTTTTAATATTTAATGAAAATTTCTAATTGGCTAGGTAGGGCAATATCGATTTCTGAAAAAAAAGAATAAATAAAATTCCAAGTGTTTCTACGTTGTTTATTTTATTAATTTTTTTTTATTTACAATATATATCGTATGAATATCTTGCATATAAAAATGACATTTCTAAAAATTAATATCCTATCCCTCAGAGGAAATGAAAGTTTTGTCACATCAGTCAGTTATATTTACAAAGAAGCAGAGTCAAATAGTTACCAAGTCTCGTAAACATATTTACATATTACTTTTAAGCTCTTCAATTCCTATGCCATCGATAGTCAAAGTTTCCTGTCTCCCCTAATCGAAGCGTTCTGAGGGAACCGAAGTTATGTAACGCTGGGTTCCGGTTATCAGTTGCTGGGATGTTCCTGAAATGCTGTTCCCGAATTGTTGGAAGCCTGACAACATCCCTGAAGTCTACGTTTCTCGACGATTGTTGTGGAAAAACAGTCGGTTCGGCGGGTTCATCGGCTAACAATGGTCCAGTTGATGTCAATTCAGGGTTTGTTGAGACTTGCTTTCCGATGTGGCTGATCTTCACCTGTGAAAAAAATAAAAATTAATTTATCACCTCAAATTTTCCTCTGAAAATTACACAAAAATAGACATACTTGTATAGCTGCCATGTTAGGGACGTAGCTGGTATATTCCTCCAATGTTTTAACTTGTCTCGTGTTAGGATACCAAGCTTCTCCTAATTCAAGAGAATACGGAAGTCTGTCGAAGGGATAGCCCATAGGTCTTCTATCGGGGTAAGTGTCGTTTAATCGACCACAATAAATCGGGGCGGGTTTGCAAGAGCCTTGACCCCCTTGACTCCTTCGTGGAGGAACCTCATCGATATCTCCATTGGTTAGCATCACAAAGAGGTCAAAAACCATGCCTGTTTCGGTACCCTTGGGGATGAGCAAATGATGAGGCCATCCACACCCACAGTATGGTCGTTGCATGCCTTTGTCAATGGTGATTTCGCGGAGACTTTGTGGGATGAATACAGTGAGGGTGGAATCGAGAGAGCTACGGCTTATCACGTTTTGTCCAATTTCCACTGAAAATAAATGAGCTTTTAAAACAAGCCGGACTATTTTTAATTTCCCTAAATTTTAAGCTAGAACTCCTTAATTACAGTCGGTAGTGAATAGGTCCATCATGAAGAACAATCGTCGCTGCTCCGCAATCGTGTATCTTTGTCCATACTCATCAAATCTCGGGGCTAAAAATATCCTTACAGTTGCTTTACTGGAACGTGAATGAATCCCACGGTTCTAAAAAAGCCCAAAATTTTCTATTAATCTCAACTTTCCGAAACTGATTTTGAGCGTTTTCAAAGAATCTTTCGTTTACCACTGAAATCTGATACTGGAATTCATGATGATCCAAATGAGTAACACACGCCCGGATGGGTCCTTGAACTCTAGATCGATTAAAGTCCAGTCCTCGAGACAAATCAAACTGTTGCTCGTTGAAGAAAGTTTTCAAATGATTGAAGTCCCCACTGTTATCCGATACAACGTGGACGTGAGTGACTTCGACTCCTGACCATATCAGTGGATATTCACCCTAAAGTTTAAAACGCATATTTAAGAAAGCGTAAGAACACACAAAAAACACAATATTCTTGATGAATATTTACCCCGGTCGGTGTATAAGGAGCTAAAGTTTGCTTATGATTATCAAACATATCGTCAATTGGCGTGTGATAACTGTAGAAGACAGGGTCTCTCATCGAAGTAGCAACTTCGACCATGACCCCTGGGGGAATTCGCAGTCTATTTCGGGGATCTTCAATCACCCCAATTAGGGCATGCCCTTCATTATGGAATCCAAAGGGGCCGTACAAGTTGGGGTTGATTGAGAAAACAGAGGCCTCGATAACATCCCCAAGAAGATCTACACCTTGTAATGCATCCATCCGGACGGGTTGGCCATTAGGCTAAGAGAATAGAAAGTATTTCTATATTTGCAATCTGTACTTAATCACTTGAAGGTTACATCATAATATCATAATCAATAGCAAACTAGATAGAAATGATAGCATTTAGGAATCCTTTGAAACTTTACCGTCACGAAGGCTCGATTGTAAATAGCCTCCTCGACCCTCTGAATATCCTGTGCTCTCAAGGAAATGCTGATGTTCTGGGGCACGCCAGGAATGTTAATAAAACTCGTATCCTACAAATTCAGACTAGTGGCATTAATTCTAAAACATTGGTTTTACCCGAATTTTAGCACGAAAAAATTACCAGGAAATGAGAATTAAGACCACGAGGGGTCCAACTTCGGCCAGAATTCGTGTCATCCAAATGGGGGTGGTATTGCTCTGGAACTATGCCATTGTATTCAATGTTTAGAGGCTCTACTCGACTTAATCCATTGGAAAGTCGTTCGGCATGGTATCTATTTACAGGTTTGTTGGATCAAGTTCTGAGTGTTTTCACTTGCATATCAAATTGACTCCAAATTTGGACTCCAAAAAGTACTAACCTTGCCAAATGGCTGTGATGAGTGAAATAAAATAACTCCCCTCGTCTGTCTGGCCGGACAGTTATGCCCGAGAATGGATAAGTCAAATGCCAACTCATATGGAATGAATTGACCATCACATCTTCTCGCCAATACCACAGAAGATTCTCGACACCGTTATCTTGGCCGACGTGACCGTCGATTATCGCACATCTCTAGTTTCGTAAAAAAAACAAAAGCAATAGTTTCAGATCATGAATGATACTTATGCATCCTTTTTGGGGCAGTTTGCACCTTCTGCCAATTTTTTCTTGCTCCCTAAAAGTAAACAAGAAACGTTTGTGTACCCTTGACTGAGGTGGAAGTCGACTCTGTCTCCGAGCCCGTCGCATCGCATCCGAATTTATGAAAATATTCGGTACGACTTCGACAACAGGAGGCATGTCCAGGTCGAACAACTCTTCCCTGGTCATCCTAGCAGCTAAAACGCCCCGAATCCACACATTCGGATTCATCCCACCCATGTCTCTCATTGCCCCGGCCACGCAAACCGATTCCATTAGATTGCTTCGATCTGTATAGTGTCGTAAAATATTAAAGTTAATGCCGTTAAATTAAATTGTCCACTAATAATTATCAGAACGCTAGATTTTATCGTCAAATAAAATTAGAAAATAAAACAGTACCTAAGCAAATATTTTTGACCATTCCAACAGCCATCCTATGTGCAGGATTCATGCCGTAGTAAAATTCCTTTTCAGGACAAGACTCAGAAATTTGAGAAATGTCGGGTAGGGTACAGGATTGGAACCGGGGATCGGTTCCAATGTCCCGTCTCCAATCGAACATGTCCCTGAACATTTGTTGAACATCGGGAAGGCTACCAGTTCCTTCAGCTTTAAATTCAAGAATATATTTTTGTACTGCCAAAAACGCCTTAAATTTTACAAACGAAATCAGTCACTGCCGATAACCCGATTAAATTCTCACCTGAGGCCGGAACATCGTAATAATCCCCCGGATTTAAAGGTGTAGTCGCGGCTGGGAAATTAAATTGAGGTGCTTGGGTATACTGATTAGAATAATTAGGCTCTGCCTCCGATTGAGGCTCTCTCGACGGGAAAAACACTTGCCGATAATTATAACTTGAACTGACGGTCCCCTGAGCCGAGACACCAGTAATATCCGGTAAGGCCAGACTCAAGACGAGACCGACAAAGTAGAGACACTGACATTGAGACTTAAATTCGAAAAACCAGCCCATGACGATGATGCTATTCTGCTGCGAAATGTAGTACAACTAAATAGGGTGATCTCTTATCGGACAGATCACTTACTGAGATCAGAGATCCATTTCCATAACTGATCTCTAAAGTCTCGGACGGTCGATTATTAAATGAACTCAGGTTGTGAAACACCTTTGTTTTTGTGACTTTCGTCTGATTACGTATTTCCATTCAAAACCAAATCCCCAAATACGAAGGATAGATGTGCATTGTTTGAGATTCCCTAAGATTTTTACCTCGATTAAACTGCATTTAATCCGCATGAATCATAAAAAGATGTAGTAAACTCCCTCGATTTTTTCCATCTCATATGCCTATAGTAGAGACAATGGTAAACACAAAAGGTACACAATAACAAACAAGAAACCAGTTATAGTGAATTCGTTTCCATCCCTCGTCATCATCATCATCATCATCACCTCTTACACTTGAGAGGTACAGAAATCGAGAGTGCGAGTTGTAATTATTGTATTGACACCTAAAAGGGAGTTTTTTGATAACACTTCTCGAATCTGTTCATCATTATCATTAGGCTCAAAGTTGCCCTATATTCCTCTTATTAAGATCTGGCCACTCAATTAGCCTGTAAAATCCTCTAGGAAAAATAGGAGGTTAAAAAACAAGTTTCTGGGTACTTAAAAATAGGGTTTACTAAATAGGATTAAGACATTTTACTCCAATTTTCGAATGCAAATCTGCAGAGGGTTTATTCGCCCTGCCGTGCAGGAATCGTAATTTGCCATAAAATAAACACGCAAAAGCTCTCTGTTGGATGTCTTTTTGGTGCAAATAAGCTATAAAACAGTATTCGAAAATTTGCATTTGGCAAGACGTGATTTTTTGAAAAAACATTCATTCCCTTTCGATTTCTTATCTTTGAAAATAATCAGTTAATTAATAAGCAATAAATTGTATAATAAAAGCCGGCAATACTTTCCATCCTAACTCTTTTGTTTCAGTTTCCGTCCAATACCCCTTTGACAAATTTGCGTAACGCACCCCTGCTATTGATTTTAAAAACAAACAAATTAAACTCATTTTTATGCTATTTTTTATTCAATTTGAAGTTGTAGGTTGTAGGTTGTGGTGTCCTAGTTGAGGGCCGAACCCTGCTGGATTCCACAGTTATTTTTAAGCATTTTACAGTTCTTTTTAAAAATCTGCAAAAGGAACTTGAAAAAATTCGTAGAACCTCTTATAAAGCATGATTCAACACATGTAAGACATATTATAACCTAACCCACTTTTAAAGGGTAATTAAATAACCATTTTTGGTTTTTTGAGTCATTACAAAGAACATTGAGGTTGGGCATGGGAAACGTTTTTCTAAACATTCACAACGAATTAAATATTAAATAACAATTGTAATCCAATTACTAGTTCAATTCCGCACTCTTTTCTTTGATTTGAGATACGTGAAATAGGATACAATGATTGTAACTTGTGGCTTCGGTTAGAAGTGCGGAAAAGTTGTTCTTGATATTGTTATAGAGTCCAAGGTCATGGATTTAAAATCATTTCAGGTTTTCTTTTTTATCCCTTTCCAGAACTGGTGGAGGAAAGTAGTGGATTTGTTTTTATTTTATTTAACTATTTTGATTGAATTAAGTAGATGTAAATATTACTTGGAACGTGTTTACGAGTCAATAATGACATCAACTTTTTAACCATAATCCAGTTAGTAAGGAAACGGAATGAAAATCACGTAAAACATTCCATACTTCCGCAAATTAGTATTGAATGAACTTGCAATATGTAGCGATTCTCGATTGATTTAAATTGATGGTTTCAGTCCCTATTGTTAGTAACTGACAGTAATTATGACAGTTACTTTCATAACGATCATGTTTTCGTTACCTCATTACAATGTACAGGGGCATGTAGAGAGGAGATAACTTTAAGTTCGACTTTCTTGTCGTTTTAAATATCAATTTAAATTGTTGTGTAGCAGGAAATCAGGATTGATATGTTTGGCTAGACTCGGAGGCCAAAGGCGTGGGCACATGGGGTTGTAGTTTTAATACCTATTTATGCATTTCTGACAGTTGATTTTAAGGCTCATTGTACCGAACTTGATTTAAGATTTTTCTTAAGGTCAAGAGTCAAGAGTATAGAATGAAAATGGCAAATTAAATGAGAAAACAATTTTTCATTATCTGCTAATACTCTTGTTTTCATACGGATTTACTTTAAATTACATTATTTACTTGCAATATTTCATTCAATATCCGCCACCTGTCCATTAACGTCGGCTGCTTATGAATAATAAATTCTTATTTAGTAGAATTTCAATTATGTTTTGCTCGATGCAGACGTAAAATTCAATACGGAAACAAGTTCGTTCGTAATCTCGAAGTAAGGATTAGCACGACTCTAGGGTAATTATTTCTGCTTCTGCACGTCAAACTTTGCATAATTTGTAGTAACTGGATTTTTGCGGAACTGCTATAATAAAATTGGCAGCCAATGCTAGCGTATGTGTGCTATTTTTAGCACACTTTATCAACATCTTGTCAATTATGGTATTTTAATTAGTATCCAGAGTATCCGTCTTCAAATTCGATAATTTAAATGCATTCGAAATTGGCATCAACCACAAATTACTAATTCGCCGAAACGATAAATTAAAACTACTGAAAACATATACGCTAATTTATTTAAAATATGGCTAACAAACAAACTACAACCACTTGTGAACCCGTGTCAGATGGTTGTTTTGTATAACCTCTTACTCTAATTTGTTCTCAAAATCTCTAACTTAGTAATTAAAATGTCTAAAACTTCTCGATTAAAACAGTACATCACACTTTTTTCAATCATACAATTAGCTCATAAAGCATCATGCGTCGATGTCTATTCAACCCCACACGATTTCTGCTACAGCGATTCAAGTTGCGGACCCGACAGTGACAAATGGGGCGGAAAGTGTCACACCGGAACAAGGCAATCTCCTTTAAACCTAATTCGAAACACTAAAGTTCACCCTCGGGGTAAATTGATATCTCACCCCAACCTGACATGCGACTCATTCTTCATTCAAAACAACGGACATACGATCAACCTCAACTTTCACATAACCGGAAATGGATTTTTCCCTGGATACGGACTGTCCACAACTAAATACGCATTTGCGAATCTGCATTTTCACTGGGGCAAGGATGACACGGTCGGGTCGGAGCATATGATTGATGGGAAGAGCTCCTCAATGGAACTGCATTTCGTGCATTACAATCGAAAGTACAAGTCGGTGTCGGATGCCGTTGAATCTGGTGATCCTGACGCTCTTGCCGTAGTTGCCTTCCTACTACAAGTTTCGAGCTCGGCTAAACCTAGTCAGGCCTTGGCACCAGTGGTCCAAAATCTGGAGAAGGTTCACGATACTCACGGTTGGTGGGAGAAGGTCGACGAGGGCCTGGATTTATCGTCGTTACTACCCATCAGGGGCGAATTGTTCTTCAGCTACAAAGGATCGCTTACAACTCCCGATTGTAACGAACAGGTTAATTGGTACGTGTTTACAAGCCCGAAGAAGATTTGTTCTTCGGACGTCGCAGCGTTCAGAACGATTCAAGATGCTGATGGTCAACCGTTATTGGAAAATTCCAGACCTGTTCAGAAAGAAATGAATCGGCAGATCGACACTTGGACTTCTTATTGTATTAGGCTATAGTGTTTCACATTCAAACAATTCTAGTCATGTAGTACTGATGATATATTGCTTTTGTCACGTATTGATTCATACAGCAATGCATCCATTTGGTGATAATTTGCATTGGGAAGAAATTGTCGTAATTTAAGTTCACCGGAGGAGTTATTTTTCAACCCAGTACGATTAAGTCGACAATAAAATAAAATATAAAAATTAATTAATTGTGGAGATCCTATTATTGCTTTAATTATCAGAAATATAGTCATACACTTTCAACACTTTTTGCTTTTTGACAGCTCCACTATACTCATATAAAAGAACTTCAGAATATCATGGCGTTTTGAGCTGTTAATAAACGAGGTACTTTTGCCTGTTTCTCGTTTAGGTAATAATTGTAACTTAAATGATCGCAAATGGAATTCAGAAAAACGATTCTTTGATTTGTACATATTCTAGTTGAAATAAAATTTCAGATGGCGACTAAGATTTTTGCCGCATTCAAAAAGCTATCTCCGGTATTGCTAAAGGGTAGGATGTCAGTATTTGAAATTGCATTGTATTTTAAACTTATTAACATGTCAATTAGATCTGCATTATCTTTCACCATCCGAGTGAGACCCTATGTCCTACAAAATCCATTTAATTGTAAATGGTAGGTCTTGAGCCGTCCAAGGGCAATCCAATTGTTCCAATAACTTGGAAATGATTACATCAATTCTTTGTTTCTCCTACCATATCCCCTCCATTAATTCTTTAAATTTATCGTGCCCTATCAAATTGAGTACTTAATTTCGTTTAGAAACAAATCGAAAAGAATTCAATGAGCTGCGATTTCTTCGAATCCATTTTACACAATTAAAATAGTGAAAACGTTTATGAAGACCGCAATCGAATTATCTATGCTAGGAAATAAAATGCTTTAACTTTAATTAAGAATGACTTTTATTTTTCTAGCAATGATAGGTAAGGAAACTGATGGATAAAAATTAGGATATTTTCTCATTTCTGTTAGAATAAGCCTTGTGTAAGTTTAACACTTCATCATTCACCTTTGCATTTGACGGTCTTGAGTTGCACAATTTTATATTAGCTTTTCATAATCTCCTTATATAGATCACAAGAAAATAAAAGACAACCATAGTTTCAAGAACACCAAAACCAGGACCTATGACTTTTATGGTAATGGCATTTAAAATCCGCTTTAAAAAATTAATGCTACGAAATTGGAGAATTAAATCAAACTTAAATAGACACATTTTATTAGATTGTAGATTTTGTGAATAGATTTGCATTTTTCAAACTCTCGTCTGACATATAATTTCCAACTCTTAGCTAATCTTTGTAAAAGATCCCCACGACGGACCACGACTCGGAGCTCATACATTTTTATCGTCTTCGTCATAACTCGTAAACCAACTTCAAATCACAATTTGTCAAAATTTAAAAAAAATGTCAAGAGTTGGTCAATATGCGTATACATAAAAACAACAGCAATTCCCTTCGTGCTACAGAGAACCTTGTCCCAGAGAGGACCGTTCCAAATTGTTTCGGTATTATTAATTGCATCAGACGCATTTCAAGTACCCATTCCCAAAAATAGTATTTAATTAACAGATTAACACAACAACTTCCAATCTTGATCTGTCAGCTCTTAAAAAATACCATCAATTTTGTAATAATAATAATATGATCACCTATATCAGTATTTGTTTTTTTAAATTATTAAATTATTGATCGAATTACAATTCGATCAATATGTTTTCGCTCAGGTGCATTTATATTTAATCACACTCTGTCTGATTGAAAAAATAAGTAACTTTAATTAAAACCAATTTTGAGGAGTTATTTGTTTTCGTGAATCATGCTTTTATTGGATTATTGTCTATCCTAGAAGTAAATCAACTTCCGTAGTCGACTTGCCAAGGTGAATGTCTCAAATGCTATCCCGACATTCGCCAAAACCCTTGAGGAGATTTAGTGAGTGTTACATTTGATGTAGCATGCAAAATTGGAGTTTTTTAGAACTAAATCGTGTACCAAATCAAATTGTGGTATAATCATGTAATTAGCCTGAAAGTATTGACATTGATATTGATTAGTTGTTAAATACCGCCATCGAAATCGTGATTATCAACCTCATTACTACGTTATTACAACAATCTTCCATAATTCACATTTTAATAGACTAGACGAATATACCTCTGGCGTAACAATAACTTGGACGCAATTACTAATTTAGCCAAAGGCAAAGTATAATCAGACGAGTTCATCTCGAATGTGAAACATATTTTTCGATCTGTCAACAGGAATGGTAGACATTCGAATTAATTTTTCTTAGCTGATTGCTCCCTTGATTGTGGCTCAAATGAGCTTGGTAATTTTAAAGTGTAAAATCAGCGACTAAATTAGAAGGAACTGAAAAATATCCGACTCTTAATTATACAAATTAATAATCAGTATGTTCACACAATATATATTTATTTAGGGAACCACGGCCAAAGTCAAAGTAGGTATGAATCAATGGAGCTAATAATGTCGACAGTATCAAAGTTATTGCAAATGCCAAAAATATATATAAGTCAAACCTGTTTTTTTGGAATCTAATATCATTTCAGCCAACAGAGACTTGCACATCCGTCTATACAGTAGTCTAGTCCCCTACTCTGTTCCTATTGATTTTGAACTATGAGGTCATTTAAACTGCAAATTGCAATTGTCTGATCTTGATTAAAGGAATTGTTCAAGGACGAGGTGTAAGTATCGATGGGATTCTTAATTTTTGCTAAAAGTCCTGTTCGTGTTATTGACAGCTTTTATTACGGTTTAAGCTGTAAATCATGATAACTTAAATTAAAGAGTTTATTACAGCAAATAGTATCCTTCTAGAAATACTATTGGGAGAGTCATTGCCGTTTAATTACTAAATTGTATTTGTTTCTTAGTATTCTTATGCAAATACTTGAGGAAAGTAAGAGTGTAAAGTACCTCTATTTTAATAACGTTGGGATAGTTTTAGAATCAGGGTAATGGTAATGGTTAATCAGTTCATCAGATCATTAGTATTGTTTTTTTAATTATTGAATGTGTGTCGAAATTGCTATCAATATCCAATGATAATGAATCACATATCAATCGCTATATTTTAATTTTAATTTTACCAGGTAAAATATTTAACTAGATAAATCAAAACAATGTAATGTGATTTGAATAAAAATAAAAAAATGAAATTTCATACAACAAAACTACTCAAAAAATTAAAATCAAATATGGATAATAAAAAATTAAGTGGGGAAATTGAGTCGAACTTCTGAATATTTGAATGAAAGTACATTTAATACCTTGAAATTTTTGAAAATTCTATAATTGCAATTTATCCTAACGTTTTACCACGACTTCGTCAGGGGATGTGATTAAAACTGCATGACATAAGAAATTACCGTCTCATATCGTTCTTTTAATTTGGTTTTGTAATAAACAAAACGCTATATTTACAATCAGAAGGAAATGGATATAATAAAATTGTTGTTTTTTGCAAATCGTGATTTTATTGAATTACTTTCGCCCACTATTTGCGGTCGATACAATGCACTTTTGACATCTTAAGACAATTGACTAGCCATGCACTTGCTTAGATATTGAGTATTGCATTTTCTCAGTACTAAACAAAACCCTTGGATATTTTAACATTGACATAATAGAATACTTCACACTCGGAACATGTTTGGATCAAATTAACTATATACAAACATAACAAGGTTTTCTACTAACAACATTGACATACCTACTTATTACGTCTATTTAACTCTACTATTATAGAAATTTCGATATAAATATGAGTCTAGCATTTTCGTTATCAAGAGCCGAATCTATTTTAGATAAATTGTAACAAATAGGGCGCACACAGTCCAAGTGTAAAACATATTATTGTATCTGACAAAATCAATTACATTTTCAATCTCTTTGCAAATTACCGGCTTGATGATTTATGTAAATGCAGATAGCACCTTATTGCAACATTTATTCGGAATGATTTGAAGATTTTTGATCAGGAAATTGTAAATTATGAGCTAACGCAAGTTTACTTCAAAAAAATTCTGTAATCTCAAATACAGCGTCAGATATACAGGTATTTTGCACTACATAGACGAGGATCTAATTTGTGTGATCCAATTAATGTGGAAGATTGCCAATTGCCACAGACAAGGTTCAAGATGTTAACAGTCAACCGTAGAACATTATATTTCTATACGGGTGATGTAAATTCAAAATAGAAATCTGCAAACGGAAATCTTAAACATTGTAGGTTTATTCCAGCCGGGATTCTAATTAATTATATTTAAAATTTAAGGTAAAAAATAAACCTTAAGAAATCAATAGTTTCTAAATAAACCGGAAGGACCTCACCGCAATATAAGGTGAAACCTAATGTAATAAAATGATTTATTTTCGTTTATATCATCAACTGCATAATAAAGGTAGCAATCTAGCAATAAATATGTATTGAATTGAGATCGTTAAAAATGATCGCATCAATATCTAAATTATGACTTGTAAAAACTCATCAATAATTGTGTAGAAAGGGAAAATTCGAAATTTTATGTTTAATTTTTATGCCGTTGAAAATCATCTAATCCTAAAGAAATTGAGGCTTAAAATTCAAAGCGCGTTTAGATTCAACCTTATTGGAACCACATCGATCGGTCGGGTGTCATCATTTCGAGCCCGTGATTACCTGTTTGTTCGAGCTTGCCCAGGGGCCTAAAATGTACAGGGCGCAAAAGATGGGGCGCAAATCGTAGGAGGCAAATGATGGGGTCCCAATATCTAGAAATCATGTATTATTATTCGGTACACCCACAATACAGTTTTTCATTTTATGGTTAACAACAAAGCCCTAAAAGTGCCACGAACGATTCCTCGTAAAAACTTCAAGACGGACAACCTCTGGATGAAGAAAACTCCCTCCAACCCAATTTTAAGAGGTCGACAGGACTTCCTGAATTTGTTTATAAACTTCAAATCCCCTCTATTGGTCCAAGGGAAATGTCTCCAAGACGCAACGGTTCTAGTCGACATGGATGCAAAGACTCCACAAAGCCACAGAATAGAAGTCCAAATGGCCAAATTCAACATTGCTAACAAAACCAGTACACTAATAATATCTTTGTCCAGTTCTGACCAGTGGCGAATGATCATGTACATGCATAAGAGCAGGGTCTGTGTAACGATTGCTTGCATTGGAATGATACAAGGGCCGTACTGCTCGAGGAAGATTTTATGAAGGATTTGAACGCTTCTGTACGTTACGGGAAAATACCTGGGGGATCGCAAATTTGCCAATGTGTCGTAAAACGACCGACCAATCCTCAAATCTTTTCCTATAACTCCTGGGGCCAACATCAGGTACGACATGACAAAGTTGAGTTGAATGATCCCGTTTGTACACATCGCTTCCGTAAAATGAAACACTATGAGACCTTGAACTGTGACTAAGACAGGGTGCTGAAATGAGTCCGGAAGAAGAGACAGGATACTTATTGAAGATTTGGGATTGAGAAAATAGATCAGTAGGGTCAGAAATCCGAAGAATATTATGGCAGTTGTGTAAGTTATTGTTAAACGGTCCCAGTACCAGTTGAAAACGTTAGTTTCTGGATCGTACTTTGGCATCCAAGTTCCTGAATTTATTTAAAAGCATGTTTTGAGACGATTAAGTCAGATTTTTTTTATCAGAAAATATAAGAGTTATAAAAAAAATTACGTTTTTTAGATTTTAAATTATGATTTTTAATCTTAACACTAAACTCACGTCTGTATTTCAAAAAGAAGTGAATGATTGCATTTTCACAGAAGGCCATTCCTTGGGGATCCTTTTGAAAGACCCATAAACTAATAGAACATAAGTTTCCAACGTAAAAGAATACCATCAAAAAATTAAATTCGCTGATTTCGCCGTTTACTTTATGCCTCACTGCCTGAAGTCCTAAAAAGCCGATGATATACAGATACACAACAATTGCATTCAACCGAAACTTCTTTTCCTGTTGAAAGGTGACATAAAATTTACAACTTATCGAATCCCATAAGACTGGAGTCCCCCCAAAATGAGAGGAGATTTTAATAATCCAGTTTAGGATTCTGAAATAAAGTGATGAATACATTTAAAGTAGTTATTGGCTATTTACAGAAAGGTTAAAACCTGGCAGTATACGGACAACGATTTACGATTTTAAAATTTAAGTGTTTTCATTTTTCTTGAAAAATGGTTCAGAATGGGGCAAGGTTAATCTTGAGACTGATTTTAAAGTCCGGTTCGTGGTTACAGTATGAATATGAATAATACATATATAAATGCAAATGTAGAATCGTCTGAAAAACATTTATTGATTTCAACTTCATCATGCATATTTGCTATAAGAATTTCATTATTTGGGCAGCTATCTGTTATTAATTTCGTTCTTGGCCATGGGACACAAGTAATGAAATTTCAACTGGTTTAATTAAATATTAAAATTTTGAAATGGGTAAGAGGAAAAAATATATGTTATTCAACTAAATCCCAACATTAATTTTCAAATTTCAATGTCTGGCCAGCGTTCTGTAATCTCCTTGTCGTAGCATTGCATTTCCAATCTGGATTAAAGAAGCAATAAGAGAAACGATTTCTAGAATTTCATTAGTAAAATTACATGAATAAATAAATACTCTTCTATAACCTTTCAAATAAAATTTTACGGGGACCTTTGTTTGGATGCATGAGGACAACCGCAGCATAACTGTAACATTTTTTGGTAATTTTTCTTGAACCTATCCACAGCTCATCTAGTTTATGACTTGATATACTTCAAACTTGTTAAAAAGCTAAAGTAAGCATATGGAAAGTGGGGAACTTTCAGAAACTATTTTATTTAAAAAACCAAAAGCATTTAGTCTTACATGACACGGGTTATGACATATGATGGAAATTGTTTTTCTTTAAACTAAACATGTTTTAAAAGATAGTTAGATTTTAAATTCGCAGAAAACAATATTATCGCGTTTAAAAATTTAAACACACCTTTTAGTTATAAACTGACATTTTATAAATTGCTACTGTATTTTTAATTACTCTTTCATAAGTTTTATCCACAACGCGAGTAAACTGTACTTGCACATATTTAATCGGACAGAATATAAAATATCTGACGCATGGAACTTATCATTTTACAAGATCAAAGAGAAACGGATTGATTAATTGATTAATATTTGATATGCAGAATTGATTATAATTTACCCAATGCCTCGACATTTTTAATATTTCATGGCTGGATATGATCAATAAATCAATTTCGATTTTAAGCTTTTTAAATGTAGATTTAATTTATTCACGTGGAGTTACGTCAACCCGCAGATTTTATGAAACTATCACAAAATTGTGGTCAAACGTGGTACATCACTAGGTAAAAGTTCTACTGGGTAGATGCAATTTGTATATTCTGATGCTGGATAACAACCTGTGAAGCATCAATCAATTCATTGTTTTTAAATTCAGTTCCAATTGCAATAAGAAATCATTTTAATAAAAATGAACGTAGTTTACCAGGGCAGATGCCATATTCGGAACACCCACAACAAACTCAGCCAGAGTGGCAATTTCTCTGTTTTGGATCAAATAGGCTCGTCTATCGAAGGGATATCCCATAGGTCGTGCATCGGGGTAAGCCATGCCACTGACTCCACAATGGACAAAGGACGGGGTGCATTGACCTGATCCGCCGGAGGTCATGCCACTGTTCACTTGATCTACCGTCCCATCCGTGACCATGACGAAGAGGTCAAATTCCATTCCCTGCTCCGTTCCCTTAGGGAGTAGAAGATGGTGGGGGAAACCACACCCACAGTCCGTCATTGCCCGTCGTCCCGATTGAATGTCTTTTAAAAATTAATAAATCAAATATAATCATCTTTAACTTCATCCTCACTACAATTTTACTAGTCGCAATAACATGCCCAAAATTAATTCA
Source organism: Desoria tigrina (assembly GCA_906901685.1). Taxonomy (NCBI): domain Eukaryota; kingdom Metazoa; phylum Arthropoda; class Collembola; order Entomobryomorpha; family Isotomidae; genus Desoria; species Desoria tigrina. The sequence goes on from CAJQTU010000041.1 coordinate 326,961, forward strand.
AATATGAAATTGAGCAAGGGGGGTTTGTAATTATAATAAAACATAACTAGCTTGTTTCATTACCTAATCGAAGCTCTTGAATAGACCGCGGCCACTGTGCCGTTACAGTAGAATCCATTGATCTTCGAGTGACAACATTGTTACCGGGTTGCACTGAAAATTGATGAATATTTCAACGAATGGTATTATCAATTTTTCAAACAACTTAATAGTAATTTAAGGATTTTTCGTCAAATTAGACGTTCACATCAAAACTTACAAGTCGCAGGGAAAATGTCCATAGTAAAGAACAGAGCCCGTTGCTCTTCAAAGGTAAGCCTTTCTCTGGAAGCGGCAGTTCTGAATCTCGGGGCCAAGAATATTCTAACGGTTCCAAGGGTTGCCCTTGGGCCATCATTGGCCTTTACAAAAATTCCGCATTATGACAATTTCCATAAATGTTTTGCTATTCCTAGAAAAAGCAGCTCGAAATTACTTACTATATTAATCTGATATGAAAACTCTTCATGGTCCAAATGTTTAGCGCAGACTTGGAGATTGCCCGGTCGGGTCGTTGTGTCCATGGCATTGAAATCCAAACCTCCTTCAACATTGAATCGGTGGATATTCCAGAAAGTATGGAGTAAATTTGATGATCCTGTTGAAGCATCTGGGATCACATTAATCCCGGTGATCCGAATTCCTTGGAACAAGAGAGGCAACGTCCCCTTAAAACATAAATAATATCTTTAAAACCTCCTAAATTCATGTGCCGATGTTATATCTTTTATTGTCTGTCAAAATACCTGTGATATCTCATATCTTGGCAAATGAGCAGCTTTATAAGCCATGAAAAGTCCATCGATGAGCTTGTGCCATCGGAAGAAGGTCATGTCTCTCATGGCCAGTGCGGAATGACCCATGACCCCAAGGCTCCCCTGAAGGTCGTTGTAAAAACAAATTTTAATTCGTCTCAATGGAGAAACTGAAGTCGGATTTCAGTAGCGTCAACTTACCCGTGGGAAGTTTCCAATAATATTTGCCATGACCCAATGACCGTCATTGTGGAACCCGGAAGTTCCGTAATAGAATGGATTGAAGGAAAATGTGGATGCCTCCGTTAGTTCTCCCAAGATGTTTATGTTATCAGCGGTGTTAATTGCCACTCTTCGTCCGTCAGACTGCATAGGGAATTTAAAAATTGAATTTAAAATTTTCTCAGTTCCGGTTATATGTTTTTCGAAATTTAAATTTTTAGCTTACTCGAACTGCCGTTCCACTAGAAATGCTTTCAATGACACGGTCTCGCAAAACAGTAAGGTTGCGGAGAAGGCTTTGAATTTCCGGATTGTTTCCAACTCCATCCTGTAGAATTCGGTCATGGCAGAGCGAGTTGTTAAGCTAGTTTTAATTTTGTTAAAGTTTTTACGCCTTATATTCAATTTACCGCAAGTCGTATATTTGCTGGACGAGGGGCCCATCGAAGAGATGAGATCCCATCGACTAAATGAGGATTGTAACCTTCTTCAACAATGCTGTCAAACTGGATGTTCAACGGAGTTGGAGTTGGATGAGCGAACCCGTTACAAATCCTCTCGGTTGAATAGCTGTGGATTTTTCGAAAACAATTTTAAGTACTTCGAATACTTATTCATAATTTATGTTGTTTTCGATTTAATTTCTAATTACCGGCCAAGAACGTCGTGATGGAAGAAGGAGAAGAACTCTCCACGTCTGGAAATGGGTTGTCTCGTCGCCGTTGGGAATAGTAAATGCCAGGTCCAGTGATGAGCATTCATTTGAATGTCTTCCCGGAAGTACCACAAAGCGTTCTCAGCCCCGTTGTCTTGGCCCCATCGTTCATCAAGGAGCACACATTGCTACAATTTATGGAAACAGACAGTTTTAGTTGCAAGTTCTAGACATGCTAAAATAGTTAAACGGTGAGAATGCTATCGACATCCACTGATTTTTCGAAACAATGGATAAGCAGACAAACTTATCTAAAACTAATAGAAAATATTTTATCGGTACCGGCTGTTGGGTCTGTGCGGCTTGTTGTGGGGCAGGTTGCGGTGCAGGTTGTGCTGCTGGTTGCGGTTGTAGTGACCTTGGCATGCCAAAAGGGTTGAAAAATTGTCGCTTCTTCCTCGAATGAGGTTGATTTGCGGTAAGGATTTCATGCGGGAAAAATACGGACGGGAAGAGGTCAATTGGACTGGGTCTTTCCCTTGTAACGTCAGTTGGCAATCGGTCACCATGAGCTCGGAGAAAGGAAGCAAACCAAACGTGAGGATGGATCTTGGGATTAGACTTGGCGAATTGGGAAAATTCGAGGAAATCGTCAGGATCCGCTTTGTCTGTTTTTGAAAATCCACAATGAAAATTATTAATTTTCTAAAAATTCCTCTGAATGACATGGAATTTTTTTAATCGAAAAGTTTACCTGCATAAAGGGAGGTGAGATCGCGAACAGCGCTCATATGAGCTGGATTCCAACTCGCGTAAAGTCCACCCGGAGGGCATTTATCCGCAATCCTAGTGATATTGAAGTCATACGTCTGGAACCATTTATTCCATCCTGGAGGTGGTTGCAAGACTCGGGTTTTCGGGTCGAAAACATCGATGTAAGATTTCATAAACCCAAGAACATTCTGTCCAATAGTTCCAGGATCCACAAACCCAGTGCCAGGCGGTTGGGGTAGCTGCTGCTGGGCTGGCATGATATTTTGAGGTCCCATCGGTGGCATGAACTGACCAGTTACCAAAGGCATGATAAAGGTCAGCACAGCCGTAATTGAGAAGTCCCCAAAAATGGCCATTTTAGGAACAAGTTGTGGTTGAAAGAGACGAATAATTTGAAACTGTCGATTCAAGGCAAAAGGCAGCCTTGAAATGCTGCCTACGTTCCGAATTGAAGATGAATTACATAAATTCTGTAATGTATTATTTCCCCGTCATAGGCTATAAATACGAGCCTTAACAATGGAATGAAAGGGAATGGAACCATTAGTGCTTTAACAATGGAAATAAATTTAACAATTCTCGGAGAATCGTTAAATTTAGAAATCTTCTTTATTGGCACGTGTGATAGTAATGAATTGCAATTTTTGCCTTGAAAATTATAAAAAATTGGGTTTATGGATCTTCTGACTAAAATCCTTTGTCAACGAATGCACCTAACTAATCTTAATGCTCTCAAAAATTAAGGCATATAGTTTAATTGATTGATTTCGTATAGAATGTAGGCACGTAATTTATTTAATTTCAAATTCCAGTAAACAGTTACAAGTAAGGCAAAATGATGGAGGAATTGTATATTCAGAACAAGAGCGCTCTAGACCGCCCAGAAAATATTTTAATTGAAAATTAAACACTGTTTTTAAAATAATCAGAATTTTTGCTGAGTCCCAGGTGGGTATATAAATCCCTGAGGAGGTGGTTGGTTATGCGGATAAGGCGGAGGGGGCCCTTGATTGTAAAACGGTGGTTGTTGTTGCGGAGGGTACTGATTTCCATAACCCGGAGGAGGAGCTTGATATGCCTGTTGGGCTAGAAACGGATCTCCTTGGGGGTATGTCCCGTTCGGTGGTGGATAGCCCTGCGCCCCATGTGGGGGGTAGTAGCCCCCAGGTTGCTGCATTATCACATGTGGTTGTTGATGAATTACTGTTGTTCCTCCCCCGCTTGGCTTATCTACAATATACAGATTTTTGAAGAACAGGCTACTTGTTCAATTTAAAGTCCTTGTGCTCTTTGACTCGCCGGATAAAACAAGTTTCGTCCCATGTTAAAGCAATTGACCTTATAAGTAGCTATACAGGTTTTATCCGGCGAGTTATAATTATAAACCACAGAGACTCTAAATTAGATAATGTCAGAATAGATTATAACAGTCCCTTGATTTCTAAAATGTAATACCCCAAATTGCCCATTCCAACTAGAGTTTAGTTATGCTAAACGCCCAAAATTAGAAATATCATGTACGGTTTGGTAAACCTGACATTTGACAAAATAAAATGCATATTTCATCTGTATTCGACTTTTAAACGAGATATTTGAAATTATAAATCCATATTTACGCGTTCTTAGGAAAGTAATTTTTTCGTTTGTCGTCATTAGAAGCTTTGAAAAACAACAATACAAATTATGATAAGTTAAAAACTCATTCTGAGTTATATGGTTTGTCATACCTTTACAGCATTGACAACAAGCGTAACAACAGAAGGCACAGATTGCACATTGCAAAAGATCGTCCAGATCATCGCACATTTCGAAACTTCTTTGTAAAAAAAACTTCAGTATTCCTAATGCCCGTGGTTCAGGTTAAACGTTTTTGAGGAGTTCCAAATGAATAGTTTCCGCTTTTGTATGGGTGGCATAAATTATAATGCAGGCCTTGAATGCTCCAAAACTGATGGGACAATTTTACCTCAAACTTTAAGGATATTCAATTTAAAAATAATGGCAAATGGTGTCTAATGTTGGCTGCCACATGTCAACCGTGAAAATGGAATTTTAACAGTGCATTTAACGACTTGGAATATATTATAATATAGAGATATGTAGAAAAAAATCCAATATATATTTCTGTGTCTTCTCTATACGGTATATATTTTAGGTAATTGCTGGAATGAGGGCTTTCGGTTTGTTAGTTTTTTCCAGCTCTGAATTGTAATATTGGAGCGGCATTACATGTCCACAGGTGTAATGGTAATAGGAAAATGGGTGTGTTCATAACTGCTGCCCGTGAGCTAAGTGCTAATTAAGAGTTTACTAATGAGCGAAAAGTTTTGTCTCTAATGCTCATGACCCTCCTTTTTAGTTGTAGGAACCTATTTGAAATCATATTGCTCAGTATTTTACATTTAAATTGAATGGAGGTATCCTAATCGAATTTTAAAAAGAGGTTTCTGCTAATTGATTCTGTAGATGGTCCAACACGAGTGATTTTTACCGATTAATTAGTCGTTTCAAAACTTTAGGCCCTAAATAGCAGCATCATCGAAAAGTAATAAAAATTGTAAAGCTGTTTTTGAAAAATCGCTTTAAAAACAACTCAAATGAATTGATAAAAACCAATATATAGTTGTCTAGTTGTTCATCTGATTTCCATGAATAGTGAACGATCCTTTAAGCTGAATAATATATATGCAAAAGCACGGAAACTCAATTCCGAACTATTAGACAAACAAACCACTTGCATTTTGCATAGTGGCCCAGCAATATGTAATAAATATTTTCTGTACCAAATTTGTCGCATATATACGGAATTGAATGATATAGATTGTCCTTGTGCATGCACTAGAGTCAAATGGTTAATCGATATTTAATGACGTCTACAACACCGTGTTCGTGTGTAACTCTGTGTGGCTGCAAAGTTGTAAATCAAATATCATTTAAACGATCGTTCGTATTGTACGAAAATGAAACCAACATTTTATATGAATGAAGATGTAAAACTTCATAAACTTTTTTTGTAGGAAAATTTATCTAATCATCTGCATAATTATGTTTTCTTACATGACTCATTATTCACAAATGCAGTTATCTAATCTCCGCCTAATTAAGTTAAAAAAACCCTCAGGACAGAATTTGGAATGGAACAATTCATTGGTGTTACAGAAGACCGAAACTCACGCTGTGGTTATATTATTTTGAACTATACAGTTGTAAGTTTTGAAATCAGAATCAGCTTCAAGCCGACGAAAAAAGGCGAAATTTTGAAATGTAACCCATTAAAATTTTGCATCGGCAAATTTTTAAGGATGAAACACACAAAAATCAACCTTTTCTGTTTTTTTCTGCAACAGGGTAATGTCATTTTATTGTTATTTTTATGATGAAATAATATAAATGTAATAGTAATTGGTCTCTCTGTTCAAAATATGTTTAGAAACTTAGAAAAGTTATATAACGGTCAGTTCCTACAATAAGTAATCTGTCATAAGAATAGTTTTTATTGCATGCTCAAAATATGTTACGGGACATTATGTTGGCTTCTATCTCGTTTTACGTTTGGAACGGAAGAAGATTTAGCAACTTAATCGGCGTCAATGTTTTAACAAATCCGATGTATACATAAGAGTAAGAGTATGTTTAAATGTTACTTTTAATGGAATGTGTTATCACTATGAATCATCATATATGAGGTTCTTATCATCCAAGGGATTGTGTATTATTTTTAATATTTGAAATAGATTTATTGTACAAAAGTTCTTTAGCTCTGTACATTGACCGATGGCTTATCTAAAACCTCCCGTACAATTTAAATGCCGACATAAACCATGTACCATCACAGTTGAAGCATCGCATCGAGAAGGAGTACCTACTTGTTGTTGTTATTGCTGATTTACAATAAAAAAAACGCCCAACTATACATCTCTGCAACACTATAAGTGCACAACAATTTCTCGGTAGAGTCAAAATTTAAGCAAGGTTAGATTGTTTCGCTAAAATATTATACAACAAAACAGATCAGGATGACTCAAATACACGGAACTGGTAATTTAAAATTCTGGTTTTCTAAAATTAAATCTAAATCCAAGTATAAAATTAGTTCAAATTCTGAATTCTATAAATGCATGTCTTGTCCTTCAAGTCACTGTGACGGACGTGGTATCCGCCGTTTTGAAACCCGACGATGGCATACTTACCGAATCCTGGTTGAAGATATATAAGAAATTGGATCTCACAGATTCGGACAGTGTTCAATTGGGGCAGAGATTCAGGGCCGGCAATATTTCACCGTTTGAACTATTCTTAATAATCATCAGTTCATGGGTTTCCGTCAAGGGACCAAACGCTACCGTGGGAGTTTTGTACCGGGGTTTGATCCAGGAAGGTTTTGGACTTGTATCGAGTAAGCTAGATTTGTATTAGATTTCCCTTGAAGTTATTTAAAATTTAGCTATTTACAATGGAAACTCCTTCATGTTTAACTCCAACCCAAGCGTATCGTGACTAGTGTCCAAAAATCACCGTCCACCTTTGGGCAAAATTATAAAAAACGATTTTTTCTAGGGGAGGCGAAAAGTAACCATAGCAACGGTTACGGGCCAAGCCCTAGATATGCATTCACTCCTACCCCTCCAAAATTGATGATGACCTACAGCCTTAGCCCGTTGACCAAAATGGTCGCGGTTTTTTTATTCGGAATTGTCAGCAAGCGTACATGTACCGGTCGAAGGTCAAAAGTTCAAAAATTATCTCCCTTCATGCTCAAAACTCAATTTTAAATTTTAAAATCGCTTAAAACCTCATTTGCATTGATCTGTCATAGCCCGGTTATTGAAATTATTGAATCGCACTTACTTCTTTAAGGCTCCAGAGTATTTATCGCTATGGGAAAATGGGTGTCATAGGGGGTACTTAAAACCCTAATGCCTTTTGAACCTTAACAGCTATAATTTTTTAATAAAATATAGTGCATAGATATTTTAATGCTAAATAGCATAAAGCCGTAGTCAATGCTCAATAGGGTACGGTTAATCCGGAATTTACATTTTACCCGAACGTGTTTTTAGAGTTTCCGACAGCCCCCGGGCCCGATAGCGTGAACGTAAAATATCGAGACCGGGTTTATTGGAAAGATAATTTTATTGCCGAGGGCCCATAGGGGGTCAAAAGTGTATTTTTCTGAAAGGATCCTCCTCAAAAACGCAATTTAAGCTAAACATATCCAATATTGTTTCAGTTTTTCATTTTTTGTACGATATCCTTAATAGATAGATCAATTTTGACCCCCTATGGGCCCTCGGCAGTAAAATTATCTTTCCAATAAACCCGGTGTCGATATTTTACGTTAACCCAATCGGGCCCGGGGGCTGTCGGAAACTCTAAAAAATGTGATTTCCAACCCGGGTTGCCATGCACTGTAAAACCTAATTCCTGGAACTTGAGTTAACGAGCCATACATATATTCCTTTCCTTTCCTCCGAGCTCCTTTCATCCATCAATGCGAAAGGACACATGAAAACCAGACAAGCAATCTCAAGACTTGTATTTAGATTTAGGATTCGCTGTTTTGTAATTTGTTCTAAATGTTATTTTAATGCTATTATGTTTCTGTCTTGTGTTTTGACTTAAATACATTTAAATTTCTTGTCATTCTTGGTAATTTAAATTAGGTTATTCTTGGTTTGTTTCATCATTTTCGATAGGATTGACAGATTTTTAAATCCCTTCCTTCCCATTCACTTGTACCATACCTCAAATCAGGGTCATGAAAATAATTATAGTAGTCATTAATAGTAAAATAATAGTATTCATTCATTGGCTTCATTGCATCAGTCGGGGAATTCATTCTTATATTGTGCTGACGATGAGAATTCGATCTCCGATCTGGGACGCTTTTATGTCAAGATTGCTTGACAACGGGCGCTGGAACAAGCGTTGTCAAGGTCATCTTGCTTTTATGTCGAATTATAATAGCAATTTGCGGTTGCTAAGTGGAGGCTCAGGATTTCGAAACTTTGACGCCCAAAAACTACTCTGGAGCCTTAAATTCTGAAAAAAAGTTTTTTAAATTCTATTGATAATATTTTGAGATACGAATTTTTGAAAAAACCAGTTTGCATAGAATTTTAATTGCATATAAGCTTTAAACACACACGTGAGATAAAGTATAGTTGCTTAGTGACAGAGGCATACTAAACCCACGTTTAAACATAATATACGCTTCTATATCCTTTTATGCCAAATATAATCATAATTAGGTACTTTGAGAAAAAAATCACTAAAAAGAATGAAATAAAAAATAATTCCAGGGGAAAAGGGTTTCTAGGGGAGGGTGCACTTAAAACAATGAAACAAGATAATGTCTTCATCATAATTAAAATTCAAAGGTGTTTATTTCTTAATATCGAAATATCGCCACCCCGGCCGGCAGAAGAGGCTTTCGACTACATTCAAATGTCGTAATAGAATAGAAGGTTCATTAGAAAAAATAATTGAATTGAATTGGAATTGCGAAATTGGATTTAGATTCCTAAATGAAGCGTTAACGACAAACGGTTTTAAAGACATTAACCTATGATTCCGTATTGTGATCTAAAAAACGAAAATTTTACCATTCAATGTCCATAATTGAATACAATTTTGGAGTATATTTGAAACTCTATTTTAAATTAGTCAGATAAGTTAAATTTAATGTCTTTTGTCCATCCGCATCCGGGTAGTACTTGATAACGTATGATGTTGCCTGACCGTAACATATATTTAATAGCTAAACATTAAAATTTACTCATTTATTTAACATTTAGGAGCAAAGGGAAATGGAATAAAGCTATGGAATTTCAATATTTACGGTAATTAGAATCAAGAGTATCTCGAAAGTAACGTTGGATCATGTCGCTTGGATGGCTGCCGGCTGGGGCAGCGATATTTCAATATTCAGAAACAAGCACCGTTGAATTTTAATTATGATGAAGACATTATCTTGTTTCATTGTTTTAAGTGCACCCTCCCCTAGAAACCCTTTTCCCCTGGAATTATTTTTTATTATTTTTGAAAATCTAATTTTTTTCTGATTTTTCTACACCAGTCACGATTAGAACTAGAAGGGAGTTAAACATGAAAAAGTTTCCATTGCTGGTTTGAACGGCATTGAATAAATGCGTGTAAATGCTTAATATGATAAATCAATTGGTGTTTTTTCATAGCAGCTTCTTAAGACGTTCGCGCCAACAGAGACTGGCAAAACGGCTGAAGCCAAACTAGACATTTTAACAGTTATCCCAACGGACTAAATAATTCCGCCATATCCAGGTCGGTCAATTTTTCTGAATTTAATTGTGGTTTTGATTGGGTAAAGCTCGTGGCGTTGTTGTTTTCACATTTTTTGGCATCGTCAACCGAGTTTTTATTTAAATTTTAATACTGTTGATTCATGTTAAATTTGCTTTGTGGTATATATCTGTATGTGTATGCTAGAACATAATTCCTCCTATATATAAAAATATGCGTCACTTTTACAAGCATTTATCAAATTAAAATATACATACAATTTTACATAGGGGTGACGTCTATTTCCACTAAAAATTAGTATATCCTTCTTTCCTTTTTAGCTACAAATGGGCCGATCTGTTTCGAAATTGGGGAGAATCCAAAGGACTTGATTGGACGGACACCGCAGTTAAAACAACTAGCTTCACTCTACAACAATTCTACAAAATTCCTTGTGACAATTACTGGGATGGCTGGGATAGGGAAATCCGAACTGGCTAGAAAATTTGCCACAGATCACTGCGAATTTTTAAACAGCAAAAACAAAATTCATTGCATTTGGTTGAACGCGAGTGGGGACACAGAGGCAAATTTCCAACAGTCCTTAATCCAACTTGGCAAAAACAAATTAGGTTTTGACCCAGCTACCTTCAAAGTAGATTTAGAGCCGAATGTCACCTTCTTCAACGCAATAATAGACCTCCTAACCTCGGCACTTCCATCCGTCCGAGTCCTCGTAGTAATTGACGATGTCAACGAGTCCACAGCCCGAATCATCAACGTCCTAATCGGACAGTCTAACCGAAGCAAATGCTTCTTTCTCGTAACTTCCAGGAAGTCAGGTTACTTTGATTACCTTGATGAGCATATCCAGTTGAACTGTCTTTCGATGGCAGAGGGCAAGGACTTAATTATCAAGTCAATTAGCCGAATTTCGTCATCCCAAATCGAGAAGCTTTATAAATTAGCTGGGGGATTCCCACTTGCTCTAGAGCAGATGATTGCGTTCATACTGATAGAACAAAAGCGTGCCATTGGAAAACCTTACGATATTCAGCAATATCTTAAAGACTATCCAATTAGAATGATAAAAATACTTGACCAGCCACTCAGTCAGATTGACCATCCTTACACCAAAACGACCCTGACCGCCTGGTCGTGTTCTTTCAAACAGATTCGGAAGGAAGAAGTGGTGGGGCCAATTGCGATGTATGTCATGAATTTCATCGCTTTCCTCCCCCCAGAAAATATAACACTACCGTTCCTTCGCGAACTGCTTCAAAGTAGTTCAAATACCTGGTATAAGAAGGCATTTAACTACCTCTATCTGGTATTTAAGATACGGTCAGATCCTTCAAACGCTGACGTTTGCCCAGTTAGCGAAGTTCTCAAGCTTTTGAAGGACTATTCCCTTGTAACCGTTGAGGAGGGCGATGATAAGCCGATACAGGTTCAAAGGTTAGTGCAAGAAGTCGTCCGGGTTCAAAATTCGGAGGATTTAAACTACAAGAGTAGTATGTACGGGTAGCATCAGGTCTTAAATCCAAGATGGCCGACCTCCCATCTAAGTCTACGAGCACTTTTTGGTTACCACCACCGCAACCACCACCAACCTTATCATCACCAAAAATCACTTTCGCTTTCATCCATCATCACCACACAATTTCATATTCCCACGTGACTCCGCCCCCTTTCCATTCATACAAGTCTACGGCATCTTTCCAGCCCTTAGGCAATCATCATTAACTAACAAATTAAAAGTTAATTACCGTAATAATAAAAATAAAACCCCATAGGGGGATACCGTAATAATTAAAATAAAAACCCTAGGTGGTTTTTTTGCATGGAATCTAAGTATATAGCAGTCACAGATAATAAGTCCAACTTTTTAAGGTTAGTTAATTGGGTTCAACCTTTTCATTGACTGTCCTTTGTCGCAATTACCGACTGAAGGTGTTTTACCTGGCTTGACCATTCTCCCCACCACAATGGTACGGGCTAGGTCGGCTAAACCACAACCGCAACCCTTTTTACCAACAACCCTCACACACCACAATTTCTATAGGTTGGTTCACCTAATCCTCAACCGCAACCCTTTTTTTCCCCATCTTCCGTTCAACACTTGACCAATGTCCAAAACCGTTTAGGGCTATTTTGGCTTCGATTCTGCCTTTTTTAGTTTTCCTCAATTATTGCTTTGACAGAAGTCAGTCTAAAACCAATCGTTTAACGATCAAGTCATCAATTTTCAATCACACCAACTCAACTAAAAGTCTACCAAAAAACTTAGACAAAAAAAAACTTCAAAATTAAAAATTTACAATATCATACTCACACATTCTACACAACTTCCAAGGAGCGTCGACAATCAACGAACGTTGTTCAATGGAGGATACCAATTCAGTAAGTTGCATTTAAAATAATTATAATTAAACCCCCAAGTCACTTAAACATAAACCTTTTTTTTTTATTTTTTTTTCCACGCCTATACCCGGTACATGACCAAATTTGAGATAATTATCGAACGAATAATTTTATTAAACTCAATTTTTTTGCCTTTTCTATTCATCTCCATGTACTATTAAGTAAAATTATTGTAAAATAATTCACATTAAATTTTTTGGAACGTCCCAACCACGCTCATTTTTTCATAGACTTAGTAAATACACCCATAGATAGTTTGAGAGAACTCTTTGCATGTACCCACGAGAGTATTATTAAAACCCTTTCTCACGAATTAGAGACCAAGAAACAATTGAAGGTACAGTTTCAACCAAGTCTCGTTTATTCTCGAACCGACGCCGTGACTGGAGATAAAACTTATCATTTAGAATCTCCTCAGTCATTTTTGTTTGGTGTTAAAGAACACAACATGATAGCCTTCGCCATCAATCATGCGTGGACTCAATTACAGGAGACTATTGATAGTTTCACCAGGTGTGGATCCGGGTGGGTTCTAGATGGCATAGATAGGTTTACTATGAGCACTGCTAAATGGGATCATTTCAGTGGAGGGTCTTCAGACTGGAGTTCAGCTTCATTACCCAAAGAATTGGTGTATAAGTATAAATGCTTTATAAATAGTATAGGTGGTGAGCCCAATCAATGCTTCAAAAATTCTGTGCTATGTCATTTTGAGCTAGATAAGATAGTTACAGGTCAAAATAAGGAGCTTATAGCGTGGGAAAATAAAAACAGCAAATTCAAATGTTCTAACGAGGTTGCATATAGAGTTGCATATGATAAAAAAAGAAGGGAGTTATCTAAAGCTGTGACTAACTTTAGGTATCAGAAGCTCTCACGTGGAAAATACTATACTACACTACCCTTAGTTAATGATGTGTATACATGCAACTACAATACTATTGCTAAGAAGGGCGAGACTGTAGATTTTTCAGGCATTACATGGCCATTCACATTAGATCAGGTGGTAAAGTTTGAGAAGCAGAACCCTCGTATAGGGCTTACAATAATCGGATTCCATGATGAGTTAGGGTACATTCATAGGTCTGAGAAAAAGGTTAAAAAGGGTTCAGTGCAAGTAGCTGAGAGTGAAGCAATGGAAGAAGGGTCAGAACAGGTAGTTGGGCAGGTACCTGAGAGTGAAGTAATGCAAGAAGAGGTAGAACAGGTAGCTGAGCAGGTAGCTGAGAGTGAAGCAATGGAGGTAGATGATGGGTTTAGAAGGTTAAGTCGATTTGACAAACAAAAACTAGTAAGAGAGAACTGTGTCCCATTGCATACATGTCCTGAAAAAAGACCAGTCAATATTGACTTGTTACTACTCATGCGAGAAGAGGAGAATCATTTTATATACATTGAAAAGTTGAGTGCTCTTCTAGAGAGTTCTAATAGGGACAATCACGATATTTGTAGATACTGCCTTCAGTACTTTAATGGATCAGTAATTCAGACCCACATTAATCATTGCTCTGCATTGGGTCTACAAAAGACCAACTTCCCACAACCAGGGTCGAAAATGGAGTTTAGGGCTTACCATAAAACACAGAAAATCCCTTTCATATACACAGCAGACTTTGAATCTATTTTACCCATATGTAATGAGGAAGGAGTTGTAATAGAAAGGTCTGAAGTAGTCCACTCTAAAAGTAAAACACTCAAACTCAATAAGCATCTTCCATCAGGGTACTCTTGGCTTTGCTTAGACCACGAGGACAACGTCGTAGAAAAAAGGGTTTTCAGATTAGACCCTGATAATCCGGAACATAAAGGTTTAGATGTGTGTAAAAGGTTTGTTAAGGAAATTCTTGACCATGGATTGGAGATGCAGGAAAGGGTTAAAAGGTATGAAGAGCTAGCAAAGGATGCATTGAAGGGATTAAGACCAGCAACCCCAAAAGAGATTAGGGAAGACAAGTGTTGGTTCTGCAATCAGCCATTGACCGACCCTGTCGGAGGTAAAAGGCAAAAGGTGCATAGGCATCACTCCCATTTACCACCATATAACTTTGTAGGACTCAGTCATGGGGACTGTAATGTTAACGGATCCCTACGTTCCAACTTTCCAGTCTTTATTCATAATCTTACAGGGTATGATAGCAAGTTTATAATTCAGTCTCTCGACTCTGAATTAGTAGAGTCAAGCCACCTCATTGCCTTAAGTACTGAGAAGTTTATGAGTATTGACCTGAACTCAACCGTACACTTTGTTGATAGCAATTGCTTTTTTAATGAGTCCTTAGAAAAGGTTGTAGCTAGTATGAATAGCGATACTGACTTTAACATCACGAGACAGGCCTTCAAAAAGGACTGGATGGCTAATCCTCTTACGAGTTCTTGGGGAGAAGAACATGTCAAGCTCTTGCTCAAGAAAGGTGCATACCCTTATAGTTACATGGACAGCTTTGACCGATTCAAGGAAGAAAAACTACCTGACATTGAGTATTTCTTTAATGATTTAGCTGAGGAGCATATGGACCCTAAAGTTTATGAAAATGCTTTAAAAGTCTGGAACGACTTTAATATTAAGAATATGGGAGAATGGCATGACTTGTATGTACAGACTGATGTTACATTGCTAGCTGACATTATAGTCAAACTTAGGTCTGTCATGTACAAGTTTTACGAGTTGGACATTGCTCATTATCTTTCACTCCCCATGTTTAGTTTAGATGCTGCATTAAAACATACAAATGTAAAGTTAGATCTCATCACAGACCCAGACATGTACCTTTGGGTCGAGCGGTCGATTCGTGGCGGGTTGTGTACTGTAGGGAACCTTCGAGCATGCAAGGCAAATAATAAGTTTATGCAGGATTATAATCCAAGGGAAAAGTCAACTCACCTTTTATATATTGATGCAAACAACCTTTATGGTGGAGCCCTTTCTGAGCCCCTACCCCACTCTAACTTTGAGTGGGTCGGCGATGGTCAGTTAGAGCTTATAAAGGCTAATCCTCACGAGTTTGTAAAGGGTCTAAAGGATGATGCTGAAAAAGGTATGATGTTTGAGGTTGACTTGGAGATAGATCCAAAAGACCACGATAAATTTAATCCTTACCCTCCAGCCCCTTACCGTAGAAATGTAGGGTCAGAAGAAGTTTCTGAAGAAATGCGAGAATTGGTTGAAAAGCATAATGTAGGGACTTCCATATGGAAGACTAAGAAGTTAATTACGGACTTGCACCCAAGAAAAAATTATATTTGTCACTATAGGGCTTTAAAGCTATGGCTTGAACTTGGTATGAAAATCTCCAAAGTCCATAAAGTCTTGAAATTCAATCAAGTTGCATGGATGGAACCATTCATTTCATTTAATACTGAACAACGGAAACTTGCATCACTAGCCAAAAATGCTATAGAGGTTAAATTTTGGAAGAATTTAAACAATACAGGTTTTGGGAAAACGATCGAGAATAAACGAGATAGGAGAAATGTAATTGCAATTACAGATGAGAAAAAAGCCCAAATATACAATAAAAAACCCACAATTCAGAATATAAAAATTCTAGGCCCCAACTTGGTGTTAGCAGTTTGCAAGAGGTTGCAAGTAACATTAGATCGACCCATCTCAGTAGGTGTTGCATGCTTAGAGTTGTCCAAAGTTGTAATGTACAACTTTCATTATAAGTATATTGTTCCTAAATATACTGACCATAAGACAGGTGAGGCAAAGTACTCCCTTTGCTATACTGATACTGATTCGCTGATATACCTATTAGAGACTGAGAATGTATATGAGGACTGCATGGAAAATGCTGATCAATACTTTGACATGTCGGATTATGACCCAAAACACCCAATATTTGGGAAGTTTTTTAATATTAAAAACGCTAAAAAATTGTCCATGATGAAGGATGAATGTGCTAATGGTGTGTTAACCCACTTCATTGCTACTAAACCCAAAATGTATGTCCTTCGCTACGAATCCAATGTTAAAGATAAAGGGTCAGGGGATTATCTTTTAGATGGTCAGTCAGGTAGATTAAAGGTTCAAACCAATGAGTCAAAAAAGGCAAAAGGGATCGGTAGGACTGCGGTCAGTAAAAGGATTACCTTTTCGGATTACTACAATGCAGTAGTGAATGACATTCAAACTTATACTCATTTCACAACCATTACAAGTAAAAATGTTCAACTTTACACTGTGAATCAATTTAAAAGGGCAATCAATAGCATTGACAATAAAAGATATTTTATAGATGCAGTCAATAGTTTAGCTCATGGTCACAAAAACATTCCCAAATATCAATAATTGTATTTTTTGTATTCTAATTGTAATTTAACTTTAATCTAATTTATATTTTATATTTATGTCGTGTTATAATGTTGTATGAAAATATATATTTTATGTTGTGCTAAAATGTTTTATGAAAATAAAAAAAAAAAAAATGTCAAAAAATAAAACCGCGAGATATTTTGTATTTTACATTCATTCTCTTTAATCTCATCATCATGGACACATCAAATATTTACGACTTTGATTATAGACTTAAGGCACCATTCTGTGCTATCCTATCTGGAGGTAAAAATAAGTTTAAAAAAAAAAATATTTTTTCTCATAAAAAAAAGTTGGTATAAAATTTTTTTCTCAATTTACCCACAAAAAAATTTTTTCCCGCAAAAATACTTAAAAATAAATAAATAAATAAAAAATAAATATTTCTCCCGTGTAAAAACTTGTCATAAAAAAAAAATATTTCTCCCGCGTAAAAACTTGTCATAAAAAATATTTCTCAATTTACACCAAAAAATATTTCTCCCGCGTAAAAACTTGTCATAAAAAATATTTCCTATCAAATTTAGGTACGCAGTCGGGTAAAACGACATTGACGTCCAAGATTTTGGAACGACGAGATGAGATTATTGACAAAGTCATGAAACGAATAATATATTGCTACACTGAATGGCAGGAGACCCTTTTTCGGGATTTGAAAGCAAAAGTACCCATCATAGAATTTCATAAGGGGCTACCTACAGAGTTTTCAGATGGAACTGACGACCACTCACTCGTAGTAATGGATGACTTGATGACTGAAGCTAGTAAATCAGAGGACTCTACCAACGCATTTACTAGAACCTCCCACCATAGGAACGTTTCGATTCTATTTCTGACTCAAAACTTTTTCTTCAAGAACCTGAGGACTATGACTACCAACATTAAATACTTGTGTGTAATGAAGAACCCCAGAGATAATGCATATGTTAATGTTATTTCGCGCCAAATGAATGGTGGCAAGAAGAATATAGTAATGGAGGAGGCCTACAAATATTGTATGAGTGTGCCTTATGGATATATGTTCATTGATTATAGCCAAGACCAAAATGATAATTTTCGAATACGAAACTGTGTATTCCCAGATGAAAACTGTGTTGTATTTTGTTCAAAATAAATCCTTTTTATTAACTTAAATACTGTCTAGACTTACAAATTATTTAACTCTCGTTCAAAAGCCTCGAGGGCTTTACATTTCAATTGCCTAATTAGGTTAGGAATGTCGCTAGGTGCTATTGTAATAGAAATAGGCCCCCGGCATCCGTTCATGTTGATTGATATGGTGTTGTCAAATTCTAAAAGGCTGAGAGATTTGCCGCTAGATTGGGGTGTAGGTTGAGGTATTTCTGGAGGAATGTCCTCGGGCAGTTTTTGAGAAGGGGCATCTACCCTCATCAACTTGAGATCCTTTTGAGGGGTCGGCAACTTCCTCTTGACATATTGCCTCTTGGGTGTTTTTGGAGCAGGAGTAGTGAACTCTACAAGACTCTCTGGAAACGTGTGAGGATCTGTCAAGTCACAAAAATGCATGTTGTTAACTTCGATGTGTGAGGGTGCCCCCTGGGGAAATTCGCTCGACCCTTATGCCATAAGCATAGAATAGGCCAAACGCCTAGGGAGGTATGGCTATGCCATAGTATATATGCTACGCATAGTTATAGGCTACAGCCTAGGGGTATATGGCTATGCCATAGAATATATGCTTTGCATAGAAATAGGCTATGCCTAGAGGGAAAAATTCCTCCCCCGCTCACCTGTTTCTTGAGCTTGATGAAATACTAGTAGTTCTTGGAAGGTGCTCTGATCAGACTCCATGATGCTAGATTTTGTAAAACAAGTCAGGATTGATGCTTCTCTATCGACTCTTAAAATGCAACTAAAGTTCGAACGACTCTACAGCCCATGACTCTACTACTAATAATGTGTGTATGCGCAATAAGTGTATGCAGTAAACGTTTTAGGGTTATTTTTAACACAAAAAGGTTTGATTTATTTATAATCATCATAAGTGGTATAACAGCACATATACTCGATACTAATTACATTTTTACATTAGATAAGACTGGCTCAGATGTCATATACTCTGTTTTGCTCTTCTTAGCTACCTTCTTAGCTTCCTCCCTAAGTGGAGTACTGTATACAGACGGTTCAGCCTTCCTCTTGAAACGCTGAAGACCCTCTTTGGCTTTAGCCACAGCTTCGTTGTGTAATTGCTCAATTTCCTCATCCATCAGTATAGGCTTCTTGGTTGGGGACTCGATGGAAGACTCTTCAGACTGTACTGCACTCGGGAACACGACTTCTGAATCAAGTAGGCGTTTCTTTACGTGTTCTTCCAATCGTGTCAGTGGCGTAACCTTCTCTTTAGAAGGAATCTTTGGACTTGAGTCATACTGAGTTCTAGATGCCAGTCTAGGATCCACAGCATACACTCCAACAGAGTCCACAATTTTGGCAGATAAGATAGTAACCTCGGATTCAGTGGCGATAGAAGCAGCATCAGTCTTCTCGGGTTCAGTGGCGACAGGGTCGACATCAGCAGACTTTTCAGTTTCAGTGGCGACTGGATCATCTCGGTCCGAGTCCTTGATTGCAGCTACCTCAGTAGCAGTGGCATCTCTTTGGCTCTGCATTGTCCGTTTGCCCCAGGCCAACATATCTGTATGTAATTCCTCCATAGTCCGCTCGAATCGATACTTGTCGTCATCGTATTCTGGGATGCTGTTTAGTTTTTCAGGATCAGACTTGGTTGTCATGTCAATTGTTAAGTCTCCAAACCAAGCCTCGTACACTTCTTTGGTGGTGTTTATGTCGTTTCCAAAACAATGCCAATACCACACTAGTTGATCGATAAGCCCAGGAATCTCATGTAAACTGAAGTTCAGGTACAGATGCTCTCCTTTAGTCTGAGTATTTCGCTTGAGATGTACTGTAGTATAGCCATCACCTTTTGTGTACCAGCGTTTCAGAATAATGTTGGGTTCAAACGTATGATCACCGATGCAATCGCAGGTTATGTATTCTTCATCATCGTCGCTTGACTGGTTGACAATCCTCTCAAGGTTTGGTGGATAGAGTACACACTTGACACCCCAAGTCCAATCGGGTTGAACAGTGAGGATGTCATCGACACAGCGTCGAAGGGTGTGCTCAAACTTGTCTTGGAGTACTGCAAGACCGTAACCACAACTATTCCAAAAACTAATCAAACTTTTGAGAAGTTCTGGAATTTCAGTATCTCTAAAGTTGCAGTACTGGGAGTAGCCCGGTTTATTTTTGACGTTTCGTCTCAAATGCACTGCCTTGTATCTCTCAACTTTGTTACAATAAACACTAAGTCGTGTATTAATTTTTGAGACTTCCTCGGAAGTTTGAACTGGTGCTGGGTCTGCCATGGTGATAGTAGTAGAGGTGAAGTGAACTTGGAACTTGAGAGAGGAGGTAGTAGTTGTAGAAGAGTAAAAATGCTTGTGATGACTGACTGCTCAAGGGTCTTGGCTTTTTATTGAGAGCTCTCCCAACCACCCCAACACTCCCACATATCTAGTGTGGTCCCTTAAAATTGGATCCAAAAATACTTGGACCCTTTTAATCCTCTCAGCAAAACGTTCACGATCAAGTCTCACCATGGTAGTGTAACGCTTGTCTATTACTTCGTTCTCGTATTCTTGATAAATGCGTACCTTGGTTCTATTCTCGTTAAACCGTACATGCTTCATCTTGCCTGAAACTCTTGGCACGTTTGAATAAAGAGATTAAGAGACTCGACTGGAATCGTCAGCTTGTCTTCGTTCTTTTCAAATACAATATAGTTGTTGGGCTTTGAACCACAAACGTCTTGGTGGGGGTATAGCGCACCACCACTTGCTATATAGATGCTTATATGGTGGTCCTCATTGACCGTAGTAGTATCTAGACACTTGCACGCAATGTTTTTTATTTTTAGCTTCTTGCAGCAGTCTAGGGTCACAGTTGAGTTTTGACAAAAAACAGATCGAATCAGGTTCTGCCAAACACTTGTGAGGAAACACATGTTTTCTATTCGTGATAAACTTTTACAAGTTCAGATTGGTAAAATCCCCCGCTGAGCTTATTCTGACGGCTATCGGTCAGAAAGTACATGGGAGGATTAGAGTGCTTAATCCTATCTATAGTGTAGACGGTTGGGTTGTGGGTTGAGCTGTAGCCCTTTTCAAAGGTTTTCTTGCTTCTGGGAATTAAAACCCGATCGCCTATTTTTAGCTTTTCCTTGATTGGGTTCTTTCGAAGCTCACTACCATACAAGTTCTCACGGATCTGAGACTGATTTTCAGAAGTTACTTCGTTGGGTGCACATTTAATACTGCGGTGAAATGTAGAGTTGTACTGCTTTTCAAACAGAGGTAGTTTATTAATAAATCGCTTGGTCTTATTTTGAGTCATGTACCTAGAAATTCTAGTAAATATGGTCCTTATTACTCTTTCTACCATACAGCACTTTGTTGCACTATCAGTTGTAAAATGTATAATGTTATTTTGAGCGTAGAACTTTCTAATTGTGCTGTTGAGGAATTCTAACCCCTTATCACTTTGTAGATAGCGACACTTGCGACCAGTTCTGTCGAATATTTTTTCAAGTGCCTTGGTTACTGTCTCACCCTTCTTATTTGAAAGAGCCTCTAGCCAGACAGACTTTGAAAATAAATCCAGAACAACCAGGATATACTTTTTGTTATAATTTGATTTAACTATTTTTGGACTTATTTCTTTTAAATCCATTCCAAACTGATTGTTCATGAATGGCACAAGTACCTTACGTCTAGCTATTTTCTTATTTACTGGAACATGTAGGGTATAGCCCGGAATTCCATGAAGTGCTCTATGTATCTCAGCTCTTGAATTTTTAAGTGTAGAGTGCTTAGTAAAGGACTGAAGACTCCCATACGCCCCAGGCTTTTTTAAATCCAAGTACTTTTTATCTATAGCTGACGCCATTCTGAGAGACAGGTCCTGTGCTGAGTAGTGGCTCTGACTAAGTGTGAAATTTTAGTTGTGTTTTGCAAGGCAACATGAAAGCATCAACATGAAGAGAGTCAAGAATAATCAAAACTTTTTACGTTACTATCTCAATTCAAGCCCACAAACGCGAAAAGCCCTCTTAAAAAAGGCAAAATCTGAAGAGATCAAGTGTCTCTGTGAACTTGTACTGAACGTCACGAATACCAACGTGCCCATCGATCAAGGAACTCGGTCAAAACTTTGTAAACACAAGAGCCCCATCAAGAAGATTGCTTTCCAGAGAACACCAATTAAGCAAAAGAAGCAAATTCTTATTCAAAAAGGTGGGAGTTTCTTGCCACTCATAATTTCAACAGTTCTTGGGGCACTAAGTCTGTTGAAACAGTAAAGATCCTCAAGATGGCGAAACGTATGAAGTTGATTCCTGAGAGTCTGTACAACAAGTTGGTTAAAATGCAAATGACTGAAGAGGAAGACCACCCGGGCCCCATAAAAGAGGATAAGAAAAGCATCCTCAACAAGGACATTCCTGACGATGTCAAGATTATGCTGTATCAGGAACTAGCAAGAAACATGCAACAACGAATCGTGAATGAACGTGAAACTCCAATCTTGGTAAAATCTGTAGATCTGACAACGTCCAACAGAACAGCAGCCATGCCTGAAGTTCAAACTCCACCCACTCCTCCACCTTCAACTCCATCTAGCGGCTCGTCTACTACTACTACTGCTGCAACTCCCTCTCAGAGAGTGTATGAAATGCAAAAGAGTGCACATGCCAAGAATGTACTAGATTTCCTGTATGCTCATGACATCAAGCCATCACCAAGTCTGAACTTGTTGATTGGAGATTTCCATCACCCAATGATAGACTTTCAAAAAGTCTTGGATTGTCTGACGACTGCACGTGTTGGATATGCCGAAGGATTGAAGCCGATATCAAACTATATAAAGGATAAGAAGATTGCTATCCCCAGAGGGTTGTTTCGAAAGACGATAATGGAAAAACTTGACCCAGCTTCACCACGGCGAACAAGAGGTGCTTCAAGTAGAGTTTTACAATGGACACCATATTAATATTTGTTATTTAAATTTATTTTGATTTATTCAATAAACAATTAAAATTTTGTACAGCATTGATTGTGTTTTTGTTTCTTACACTTATTTCGAATCATATATATTTTGCTATTTACAAATCTCCATACAAATTCATCATTCCGCCGACAATTATCTTTAAACTTTGCATAAAACTTATCTCTAGAACATTTTCTAAATCTTGAAACTAAGTAGTAAATTACATATTGGCCACAAACAATGGATTCAATTTGCTGAAGGCACTTGTTACTTTCAATAATTCTTAAATTATGATTTACAGCAAACTTTATAAAAGATTGATCATAAGTACGAATCGACTGTCCATATGAACAGAAGAATTCCAATTCACCTCCATATCTCTGAATGTAGATTCCGACCCAATGCTGTCCCGGTTTATTGCTTGGCTCATTGTTCACACATAGAAGTGCAGGATATCTAGGAATCCTTATCTTTGACAGAACGTCACAAGGTATGACATTCACGTAGCATATAGTGCCTCTAGTCAGGGCCCTGAGGAGTTGATATATAGTGTTTGTCTCCATGTTAAGCTCCCTTGTTGTAGTCTCGATAGTACACGTGCTTGTCTGAGTTTATATACAAAACTGATTGATACTCCAAGTATGCAAGTACAGATATAGAGTCAGCCAGAGCTGTTTTGAATCTCAGCGTAATGGAAACGTTTCCGTGTCTAGGTGGACAGAATGCTTCTCTGAGATGCCTCAAGTCGTAGACAAACAATGTCTTGCCGCTCTTGTATTCATCAAATGACAAGTCGATCCCTGGATCCTGATTAGCAATTCCTAATCCTTCAAAGACTGAAAGATAGGGTTGTATAGCCCTCGCGTCAGCAAAGTCAATATCCATAGAGTTACGTTGTACTTGATCACTGTTCACAGTGACCGAAATCTGATTAAGTCCAAAGTCTTGGAGGCACAGTGGGTTACTGTCATAGCTACCGTGGAGAGTAGTCCCTCTCACCATACTTAGAACCATACGATCTGGAAGGAATCCAGAAATCAGCGTCTCGTTGGTGTGCTGAGTTGTTCCAACTGGGAGTGAATATGATTTGACATCTACTTTCCTCAAAGGGTAACTGATTGGTTGCCCACACTCCCATATTTTCATGTGATTTATTTGGATAGATGGCATCAGAGTATGTTTTTGAACAAGTAACTTGGCTTCAAGAATCTGTAGTTGGACATTTACTGGAGCCGTTCCACTCATCATTAGGCAGAATGAATCAGAGTTTCGATTAAATAAGATTCGTAAGTCAATCCCTGGTATAAGGAATCTATTTTGGGTGAACAGTTCTGAATGGGGTCTTCCCATCATTTCAAATACAGCGCTGCCATTCACTATATTCTTCCGCTTGATATATCCATCGTCCAGTGTTGTCAATTCGGTCTTGGTGCGATATAACATTGATGCTTCACCTTGCGATTTTTTGTATTCCTTGCCTTTAGACAGAAGGGTCTCAATGTATGCCCTGTGGGCATAATGACTCCCTTTTGTAGTCACCTCCACTTCGTTCAAATGAATAGAAACATTACTAAACATTGAATGTAGAAAATTGTTAACTGGAGCATAGTCTAGGATTTTGGAGTCTGGCTGTACTGCAATGTCCCTCCCCGAGGCGTTGGTGATCTTACATCGTACATAGAGTTTAGATTCTGATAAGTCAATGTATTGCGCATCGTTGCCTTGAATAAAGAATTGAATGGGGGCGTTCTTGTCTGAAACACTATTGAGCGGATGATATTCTGTAATTCCAGAATTTTGGATTGTCACGTCGTATGGGGCCTCACTGAATAAATCAGTTTCAGCTCGAACAAATAGAACACGCTGGTTCATGGGCTGCTGTCCACGTCGGGCCATTTTGTTAATCGTAAATAGATAAGCCTGTGTAGCGGCACCTGGAATTTGATTTTTTCTTGCTCTTCTTTGGCTTGCACTTGGACTTTTTGATTTGATGAATTGATTTCTTGTGAGACTTGCGTTTATTCTTGACAACTTTATTGGACTTGCTTCTCCTTCGAAAACCTTTTCCAGACTGATTCACAATCTGTTCTCCAATTCCTCTGAGGGCTGAGGCTGTGTTGTTTCTAAGGCTTTGCTTGACGTTCTGTCCACTTATAACTTCACCAGCAAAGTTTTTGAGGGCCTTTGTAGCATGGGGCAAAACGTATTGCTTCGCAGCAGGGAACAAGACATTTTTAGCCCAAGGGATTAGTGTTCTGGCAATTGATCCAAAAATACCACCAATTCCAAAACCGTGTTGACGCTTGATATTTGGACGGTAAAAACTTAATCCTGAATCGTTCAGAGACCCTCCATACTGCTGAATATATTGATAGGATCCTCCTTGTTGTTGTTGAAGATATTGAGTGATGTATTTGGATTCCATGATTATTTAGTACTTCTTGCGTCGAAAGTGAAGTGTTGCCGAGAACGTCCCAAGAGTGAATGGCAGATGATCCCCAGTTTCACTCCTAAGATACATGTGGATGGAATCAATGTAGGACTTGTTCAATGACACATATTGTAATTGAGAGAAGTTGACAGTTTGAATTTCGTTGTGGGTTCCAGAATATTGAGTAGCTCGAAGTAATGGAGCAAAGTCGTTTCCAATATATTGTGGTGAAATGATGTCACAATAAATAAACATTCTCGTCTTCCCATAATTCCAAAATGGTAAAAACTTTGCTTTGTCGGAGGTTGGGACAGATTCCATTTCCTTGATGATTACGAATCCTAGAATGCTAGCAATTGGGTCCACAAAGTTTACGCGTTGAATTGGAAATGAATACGTGCAGGTGTAAAAGTCATCAAAAGATTTCTCTAGCTTTATTTTGTATTTCGTAGTAATATATTCACACAACTCTTCTAAGCTGTATATATTTTTATTTGCATAAATTGTGTTGATGACAATGTTGTATTCAAAGTCTTCATGATGTGGTTCATTATCAATTAATGTGCGCAAGTCTTCATGAATAGGGTGAATAGTATTTCCGCTGTTAAAGCTCTGCGCAAGAATCGTGGCTGTTTGTGCCTGATTTTCAACTCTTGTAAACACTCCTGGGAAATCTTCACTTGCATTAAGTTTATATTCAGACCTCTTATGTGTGTAATTCGTGTTGTTGCCAATGAACTGCTTTTTTATAGTTGAAATCTCTGCAATTTTGGTCCCTCTTGCAATGAATGGTTTTGAGTGTGTATATGAACATTCCACAATTGCGACTTCAAATAAATGTTCGTCAATTTTTAGCGGGGACGCTAATTGATTTCTAAAGTTTGAAATCGTGTTATTGGTAAAATAGTTTGATGAAGAATCACTTTGTAAATGTACATAAAAGTTGTCCATGTTTACAGCTTTGCATTCGGATTTCAACTGAGAAAGAACTGTAATCGACCTTCGATATAAGGGATGAATTTGGAATTGAGATTTTGAATTTTGGTGCACTGTGAAATTTGAAATTTGGTGGGAGATTTCGGGTGGAAATTTGATAAATTAAATTTTGGTGGGCAATTTGAGAAATTTAAAAACTGCTCATAGTCTTCTACAACCTTTTGCGTCGAAAACGCTTGATGGGGAATCTATTTTAGTTTTTGCGGTATCCCCTAAGGGACTTTATTTTATTTACTACGGTATCTCCCTATAGGGCTTTATTTTAATTATTACGGTATCCCCTAAGGGACTCTATTTTATTTATTACGGTATCTCCCCAGGGGTTATTAATTATTACGGTAATTAACTTTAACTTGGTTAGTTAATGATGATTGCCTAAGGGCTGGAAAGATGCCGTAGACTTGTATGAATGGAAAGGGAGCGGAGTCACGTGGGAATATGAAATTGTGTGGTGATGATGGATGAAAGCGAAAGTGATTTTTGGTGATGATAAGGTTGGTGGTGGTTGCGGTGGTGGTAACCAAAAAGTGCTCGTAGACTTAGATGGGAGGTCGGCCATCTTGGATTTAAGACCTGATGCTACCCGTACATACTACTTACAAGATTTTAGACAAAATGCTCGCTTATTTCGACCAACTTGACAGTAGCAAAAGGGAGGGACTTGAGGGTCAGATGTACTGCGTTTGGGGGCATGCCCTTCGTTTTAAAAAGCTGGTTTTAGACTATAAGCATCTCTTTATACAAACTCGGCCGGACGAAGGGGTCACTTATGTAATTGGTAGGCCTTCAGTCCAATTGCTCAGGGGCTGGGTAAACGCTTTTTCTAAATTTTACAATAAGTCAGATAACCGTACTCTGACGGTTTGGGTAGAGCTGGCTAGGGAACTGAATAGGTTGGGACGGTTTAGTGAAAGTTGTGCGGAATTCAAAGAGGTTTACGAGTTAAGAAAAATCAACCCCAAATACGGGCCTACAGCTAAGGAAACTTTAGAGGCTGGGGATGATGCATCTTGGAGTTATTTATATGCCTCCATGATTCCCGAATTAATTGCGATGAGGCAGGAAATGGTTCTTGATTGTGCTAATTCCTTGAAGCCCGTGGATAAAGCGACGCTTGATAAGCTCCGTTACCGATCAGCCGCACACATGGGCATCGAGGAATCGTACGATTCTTTTTACCGATACCGATACTTGCTAAGTTTCTACGACACCGACTCCGATACCGATTCCCAAGTTTACGATTCCGATATCGATTCCAATAACCGATACTTGGGTAACATACGATACCGATTCCGATACCGATTCCCATATTATACGATACCGATACCGATTCCAATAACCGATACTTGGAAAACATACGATTCCGATACCGATTCCAACATGCGATCATTGTATAATATACTTATATACAATACGAAATCTTTGAAACTCGGGAGTAAGTTATTGCATTGTATCATAAATAAAGAGAACAGGAACGCCAACCTAGGTTGGCGTTCTTTTAGCTAGCCATCACCGATCTGCGGCATCTTCGAAATTAGATCCAAAAAACAATACAAAATTGTAATTGTAATTAAGTCATTTGAGTCAGCGAATAGCGCTAAACACAAGCACAACACACCAAAGAAAAAGTATGAAGTTTTGTTTCCTTGTAAACAGTGACTGGGAGTATCCACGATTGGAGATGCAGAATTATGCTTTTGAAAAAAAAGACAACAACCGAGACAGGGATAAGTGATAAACGAATCTCAAACAACAATGTAAATATCAATTTGACTTTGAACATTCTAAACGTTAACCAATTTGTAACAATTAGGAATCGTATCATTTAAAACAGCTTTATATTATAATTAGTATTTTAAATTTACTCTGATGGCAAACTACGAGCAGGAAATGGCAATAGGCGAAACTAAAGGAAGAACTGATATGAAAGTATACGGGGTTGACCGTTCTCTTTGCAATGTCCGATGACCTCTACGAGATGTTGAAGGTGGGATCATATTGACACTTGACCGAAGATTGAAACACAAAATAATTTTTCTTAGTCATACATCTCCGGAAATATCGGTGCAAAAAATTAAGATTTATTTGTAATTTTTTTTGATAAATAAACACAAACTACAGATATCAAACACCCTTAGTCAAGAATTTTAAGCTAAAATCTTTTTTTACATTTTTTTAGGAAAGAGTAAGGTAATATCGCCAACGATAATCGCCAACCTAGGTTGGCGATTATGTATTTTTTGCATAAAATCTGCAGCTAGGGGTCAAAAAACATACACACCGTCTTTATATCAATAATTCTGCCTCAGTTTAGCTGTCAGGTTGCGTCGCTTTCGAGATAAAATTTTCTAGGCTAAAGTGCAGACTGTTTCTATCTGTGTTATCATCGGACATGCTATTATTTTGTTCCATTATATGCATACCAACGTCAGAATGTGCCGCTTGTACTTGTATTTCAAAAGTCCCGACGAGACCTGGGGTATTTGAAAGTTCTGACTGAAGGAATATTACTTTGTCATGTCCTTCGTCAACCTCAATCTCCTCGGTTCCTGACATGTCTTAAATCTAATCAAATGCAAAAAACTAAGATATTAAATACATAAAAGCTGAAAAATAGTATAGAAATGCCTACCTAGGTAGGCGTTACTCTGCTCGGATACTGCTCTAAAGTCTGAACAAAAATACAGGATCTTTGTATGCCGGTGGTTTCGTGGCCGGTGGATGTTTCAGAGTTCAATTAAATCGATAATAGTCACTATAATTATCGCATTCGCAAAGTGCAGTCTGCAGAATGCAGACTGCACTTCGTTCTAATTCTGTTATTTAAAAATTAAAATGTCGTTCTTCTTCTGCCTTTCGTCAATAAGCCTCATGGATCGCCGATTTCAGATTTCCCTCTCCAACTAAATATTTGCTCACTGATTCTTCGGTCAATTGCTATTATTTTTAATTTTAACAATATGAGATTTATTATCCTCTTGAATTATGCAATTTTGATCGATGAAATGTCAAAATTGCATTTATTATGATATGGTCATCAATTTCATTGTGAATTGTTATTTATTGAATATAGTTGATACATAAAGTTAATTAATCAAAAAGACGGACAAAACTCATCTCTTCATCAACAGGCGGAAAGCTCGAGTAAATTTTTAAAAGTCGCGCAAACTGTGGGTTTTGTGGCAGCTGCTAAATTAGAGCTAGCTTTTGTCTTCCAATCGGAAAAGTTGTTTTCTATTTTACGATACCGATTCCAAAACCCGATACTTGGAAATCATACGATTCCGACTCCGATACCGATTCCCAAGTTTTACGATTCCGACTCCGATACCGATTCCGAAGTTTTACGATTCCGATACCGATTCCAAATTCCGATACTTGACTAACATACGATACCGATTCCGATACCGATTAGTGTGGTATCGGAATCGGTAGCGGAATCGCTGTTTTTGAACTTTTACGATACCAAAGAATCGTACGATTCCTCGATGCCCATGTGTGATCAGCCGAGGCTTTGGGGACAGTTGATAGTTTCCAAGCGATCGAGATCTACAAGACGATCCTTCCGTTGATCAGGGTAGATGCTCAGGTAAATCAGTTGTTGTACCTGGATGAGGCTAGGGTGGTTAGATTCGTAAGTCACCATGTCGAAGCCAACTATGAGGCTCAGACTTGGCTTACGAAGAAACAAGAGACTTGGCGAGAAGTGTTTGGTCCTGAGGATGGATTTAG
Organism: Desoria tigrina; assembly: GCA_906901685.1. Taxonomy (NCBI): domain Eukaryota; kingdom Metazoa; phylum Arthropoda; class Collembola; order Entomobryomorpha; family Isotomidae; genus Desoria; species Desoria tigrina. The sequence goes on from CAJQTU010000041.1 coordinate 356,633, forward strand.
CCAAGAAGTTAGGAGAGAAATAGCGAAGGTGATTAGCTAATTTGCAAAACACAAGATTTTATATAATTAAAATGCTCACATGTATAGCTTTGATCTACCGTTTAGCATTTTAAACCTTCGCTCTCCTCTGTTGAAGCGTATTTTAATAATAATTGTTTTTGTTTTGACTAATTTTATTTGATGATTTTTAAAATGTATTACCTGATGAAATAAAAACAAAACTCGATTAATATCGATCAAACTTACGGACTTATTGATGCTTTGAGATAATATTATTATTATTACGACGGCTCAGTGGATCCAACGAACAGCGCAGAAAATAATAAAAAATTAAACGACTTCCACATGTGGCTTCTTTATAAGACCCTTCTTAACATTAGTAAATAGAAATCTTGGTCACATCAGTTAAAACGGTTTATTTTCGTGGTTTATTTTATTTATGTGAATTTGTTTAAATAGTACAAAGTTCCTAATAACAATAACTGTACAATATTTTTGTATAGATACTGCGAGTGTCCCTCTTGTGGTGAAGTAGATTTGGTATTTATGATTTGGTAGAATGAAATGAGAATCCAATTCTACAGGCGATCGCATCATCTAATTTTTATAACTACTTCTAGTGAATTGATTGACGATTGATAGATGACATTTTTCAGAGCTTATAATAATACATTAATACTTTGCTGGTTTACATTCTCGAGTGACCAAAATAATCCTTACTTTCGACGAAAGTGGAGCTCGACAAATTATTTGAAAATTTTGTGACGAACTCTGAACTCCACCTCCATGTTATCGGGATTTTAAACAACCGTCCACCTTTTATATAGATGTTTTTCCGCACTTCAAATATAAATATTAAAACCGCAAATCCCAACAATCCCCAGAAAAGGATAAAAAAAGATTTCAAATGTTGAAATCCAAGTTGAGACAAATCCAGGTCAAACCATTCATCTGGAATCAACTTTCGACTACGTTGATTTAAAATTATCAGCTTAAACTGCTCGAATTTTTCAACCAACCCAATAATTCCAGATTCCAAAAAGACCCTTAATTTTTCTATCATAAGTTCGCTTGCGTGGGTATAAATCACAGTATGATACATTGTTGGATGTAACTCTTTCTCAACTCGAACGCAGTTATGCGTCGGAATGAGATCTTGTAAAATCTCTAAAATCACAGCAGATGCGGATCCAGCCTGGCTTTGGTCATAAAAAGCATATTTTACGTATTTGTCAGACAAGTATGAAGCAACATCCTTATAGGTAAGATTCACATTAGGTTCAATCACAATTGAATCATTCATCCTATCCTCGATTTTATATTTTTTAAATTCAGGCTCAATTATTCTACGTGGATTAGTGGTCACAGTTTCCACTCTGTGAAAGAGCAAGATTTTGTAGTTTTCATTGACTACTTCAACAAAATTTGTCAGATCATTAAGCTTTGCCGGGACTATTAATTCCATCGTGAGGATATTTTCATACAGTCCCCAAACAAGGATTAGAGTTATTGCTGTAAATACCGTTAATACGGAGGCATTTTTATTTGTCACACATTGCTTTAACGCAATAGTCGAGATCAGAAAAAGATGCTGAGTGATGCTTGGGAAACTGATTTCTTTGGTTTTCCCTACAATATATGCAATCAGACTGACTATTGTCAGAGACATAGTGATCCATACTGTCGTGTGAAATGGAGAGATCCATACCCCCATCCCCCCGTCCGGGTACCTAGTTTTAGAGACACAGTAAATGAGGTGGTTCCCACGGTGACCTTTCGTGAACAGATGGTTGACAACTGTAAGAAATTCACTGGCTAAACTGGTCATGTTGTCTAAAAATGCCATTCCAGGGATCACAGTTCGTTGTCGTGTACCGATACGATTACTCCAATCGAAGTATGCGATCCGAATCCCACAGGCCGATGCAACCATTTCCATTATTATTAAGTGTTGAAAACACTTTATGCGAACGGCCAGTCCGTCTGTCCGTCTGTCCGTCTGTCCGTCTGTCCGTCTGTCCGTCTGTCCGTCCGTCTGTCGGTGCGATAACTGGAGAACGGCTTGACCTAGGATCACCAAATTTTGTACACTTGTTCCTTGGGTCATAACGGAGGCTAAGTTCGAACTTGGGTCGAATCGGTCACACCCCCTGCCCCCCATCAATTAACCCCCCCCAAAAAATCATTAAATCAGTTCAAAGCTCTTACTAATTTTAAAACTGCCGCTTAGGTAATTTACATTACACTCTATGTCTATCATCTATGCATGATAATACCCTGAAAATACATTTCAGAGTGCAAAACCCCGGCTTTTTGGGGAAATTGAGATATGGGGTTTAAACGATTTCCATGAGTAATAGAACATCTTTGACACATACGGGACCACTCCCACTGACACCAGGGAGCGAAACCCGGGCTTTTGGGAAAATTGAGATATGGGGGTTAAACGATTCCCATGAGTAATAGAACATCTTTGACGTATACGGGACCACTCCCACTGACACCAGGGTGCGAAACCGGGGCTTTTGGGGGAAATTGAGATATGGGGGTTAAACGATTTCCATGAGTAATAGAACATCTTTGACGTATACGGGACCACTCCCACTGACACCAGGGTGCAGAACCGGGGCTTTTGGGGGAAATTGAGATATGGGGGTTAAACGATTTCCATGAGTAATAGAACATCTTTGACGTATACGGGACCACTCCCACTGACAGCAGGCTGCGAAACCTGATGTTTTCAACACTTGGTTACACCCGTTACATCGGTTTATATGACTATGAAAGCAGTTGCCATTAATGATATTTTCGTTGACATTTTTTTTCCAAATGGTTTTTTCGCAGTTGTAATCTGGCCGATGAGCTATTACAGGCACTATGGAAGTATTCCACTCATTTTGATAGTCTATTCGATTCCTCGGGTGAATTTTAGTGCGACTTGAGTAAAAAGCTTCACAATATGGACATAAAAAATACCATCTGTACCCAAACCCCGTATTAGTTTCTTGCATGGTTGTGGTTTTGTCGTTTAAAGAAACGAAATAAAATGAAGCAGGCCAATGGATCATATCCGTAACCGAATAAGGACGTTTGTTTTTGACAATTAAAATGAACGTTGAATGCTTTTGATTTGCATGAGTATACATATTAAACAGCATGTACCGCCATAAAATAAACTTAGGGCGTGCAACATTCCCTTCGATAATGACGTTTAGCGTACAAGGCTCAAAGAATTGAATGGTTGGTGCCACCATTGTTGAAGTTGGGTCAAACAGCGACTTTGACAAATGAAATGTCCAGAGTGATTGCCACTTATTACGATGGATTATTTGCTCCACAATGTCAATGTTGGAGAATGTATTTGAGAAAGTTTTGAAATGCAAGACACAATTTCCAAAAGGGCTGAGGTCGAGCTCAAGATTCACAGACGGGTTTGTGTGACAATAGATTGCAGTAATGGTGGCAAGACGAACCAAAACTGTACAGCGTGATTTTGAGATTGATTTCATGATGCACCTTGGTATTTTGACAAAATATATCGTTTGGCTTTAGAACAGGATAATTCTTTATCGGGTTTATAATACGGCGTCCCTGAGTTGATATGATCTAACATTTTATTTTTGGATAACGAATTTGATACCATAAAACCAAACTCCACGGATAGGAGTTGGCGTATATTTTGAATACGAAGTGATAAAGTTAAACGGGTTTGAATTATCAAAGGTATTTAAACCTATCATCAAAATGAAATAGAAAAAAGTTGAGCTGTTCGCCAGTTATGATTTTTGAAGGACGGCCAGGCCGACTGACGAACAGGCGAAGGGAGACCAAACTATTCGCATATGCTAATGAAACAATAATTATTTAAGCAATAAGCTCAAGCAAAGCCTCAACACAAGAAATCAACAACTTTAAGTCAGACCATTGGCAAGGAATATATTTAGAGTGAACTCTTGGAAACGCTTGATTCTTTAATTTGTACTCATCCTTAACTTTTCACCCACTTGGCGTCTGAATTTGTCTGGGGTTTTGACCGGGTTTGCTATACATGTAGAATTTATCATCCCGAATACATAATATTTTCGGCTTTTTAAAGCAAAAGACATTAAAACCAATCCGTGCTGGGTTCATAAAGTTTATCCGTCTTTTCATAAATCGACACCATGAATTAATTAAATACAAACATTTATGAATCTGTATTGTGTTTGTAACTTTGTAATAATCAATATCTATATCTATTATATTTCGAAATCATTGAATTACATATGTATAGGCTAATTTTTAATAAGAAAAACAAGAGACAAAGAAATCAAACAATTTTTCAGTTGAAAACGTCCTTGAGTTTTTCTTAACAATGAAACGCATTACCTTGGACGACAGTGGTATTATTTTTCAATTAATTTTAACAAAATTGGTTCAACTTGGTTGTTATATACTTCGACAGAATAATTTTTAACATCTCCCATTTTTTGCTTTAGAAAATTTACAAATAATAAATCGTTAATTCAATTAGGATTTATTACAGGTGGCTTAAAGTACAAAAATGATTGCATACGACACTTGAAATTTACATCGATCGATTGACTAACTTACTCAACAATTTAATAGCCTTCAACATTTCCGTGCGTTAAGATCTACAATTATGGGACGCTCCGAGATTGTGATCTTCACGATAGTGACCCTATTGTTTTGCTACAAAAGTGTAAACGCTGACACGTTCAATTTTAATATTAATGTGTCAGAAGAAGCTGATGATCCGGTGGAAGCAGCTAAGCCAGCGAAAGCAAATAAGTTAGTGAGGGCAGAAAAGCCAGTGAAAGCAGAGAAACCGGTGCAAGTAAATCGTCTAGTAAATGCAAATAAACCAGTACAAGCAGGTAACCCAGTGAAAGCAAATCAGTTAGTGAGACCAGATAAGTTAGTCAGAGCAAATCAGCCAGTGCAAGCAAATAAGTTAGTAAAACCATATGCACCAGTTAAATCAGATAAGTTAGTAAAACCATATGCACCAGTTAAATCAGATAAGTTAGTAAAACCATATGCACCAGTTAAATCAGATAAGTTAGTGAAAGTAGATAAAGCGGTTAAAGTTACAGGAGCAGATGAAGCAGATGAAGTCGAAGAGGCAGAAAAACCTGTAGACGAAGAATTTGCTGAAAATGGCGCAACCACTGAAAACGCAGTTTATGAAGAAGATATTGATTTAAATGCCACAATAATTTCTCGCTCGTATTTCGGTCCCGATGACCCATGGGCCGTTGACCGATGTCCTAAACGTAAACACAAGGAGACCGTTCTTCTGGACTGGCCTGAAGATTGTACCAAGTACCAGAAATGCTGGTGGATTTCATCCAAGGGGAAGGAGCTTGACACGCTCGTAGTTCATCTTGTGAGTTGTCTTAATTGTCCAGAACCGGAATGTCCTGGTGGGAAAATGGTTTTCATGCATGATGCTCAAAAATGCTTTCCTCCGAATCAGCTTCTGAAATCGGTTAATGAGTGTGGAACAAAAGGTAATGAATCGAAATATTTCTGCACTGTTGTACAGTCACTGTAAACTGGAGTTATTGTTTAATTGATCTAAGGGGGGGGGGGGTGTGGGTCCTTAGACATCGAAACATATATGCAGTTTAAAAGGGGAGGTTGTGATAATATCCTAAAATTATCCCAATTTTTTCTGTAATGAATAGAACCACCAGCCAACGAGTGTAAAGACTACCCCTCCAGGCACGATGTTCACCGGCTAGGAAAGTCCCGATTCCACGTCATCCAAAGTGAAGATGCTTCAAACTGGGTCAATTGGAAAGGCGCAAAAGAAGCTTGCGCAAAGCTTGATCTTAAACTAGCTAAAATCGATGATCTTCAAACGGATATCTACGTTGGGCGGTTATTGGAGGACTTTATTAAACCGCTAGGATGGATCCATAACTGGTGTAGGAAAAACAAAATATTTATACCTTCTTTTGAGTCCAAAAACCGTAACTTACTTTATTGAACTCAACTGTATAGATTGGCTGGATGCTAAATTCGACAGAGAGAAGATGACATATGTCTGGCAGGATACGTCGGAACCAATCAAATTCAGTAACTTTTTCTATCGGGCTGGACGGCCGAAAGGGTACGGGGATTTTATGGACAATGATGGAAATTACTTGAGCAATCCGGAAGTTGGCTATTGCTTAGCTATCAGCATGCCCCGTGACTTCCCAAAACATGGAGATGGACTTATCCAACTGTACATAATCGTTTTTAAAACTTAATTTTTTTTACCGTTAAACCGTCTTTTCGATTTAAACATTGTAGCGTAAAAATGTCATTAAGAATTCTTCAAAATTTTTAGCCCAATGCACACTTCCTGGTGGGAACGAGAGTGTCATCACACCAAGAAAGGTAACGTTTTGTGCGAATCTACAGATCCGGTTTGTGAAGAAGAAAGAGCCGAATATCTCACGGCAGGACCCTTCACTGATGGTTTGTAAATCGTAAATAAAATAAAAATAACAATTTCAATTTGCTTTTAAATTTAACATTTTACAAACAGAAACCGGATATTACTTCGATGATTTCTGGCCTATCAGCAACCGCAGATTTGTTGTCAAATGGACTGCTGTAAGAGAAGTCTAATTTTTTATCGTCGATCTCGTCCGATTACTCACTATGTTTTGAACTATAATTGCATCTAGTTTGATACGATTTTTGTTATTTTCATCCAGAAATCACAAAAAGAAGCCAAGGAACTGTGTGAATCCCACAACATGGTGTTGTATTCCCCTTCAGACGACGACTCCTGCTTGAAGAATGATCTAAAACCTTGGATGAAATGTATGTACTTGCTTTTTAACCCCCCACCCCGTAATGCCTAACTTTGCATTAATATGTAAAACTTTAAATTCAGCCATCACGTCGTATTCATTCTGGACGGATGCAAAATACTTCATTTCAAAGAAGAACAACTTCGAATATCCGGATCAAAAACCTATAGCTGAGGCTCTATGGAACATAACTACTTATCCAGATGCAGATAGGAGGAAACGCGAAGCAGTTAAGGACGATACCGGTGTCTCTTATACGTGGAACCACGAAATATGGCCACGGAACATTAATTTCTGCGAATGTACCATTACCTCCTTGGAACTGTCACCCGAGAATTTTAATAACCCCATTGGAGTGATATGTCAACATCCGGAGGAACAGCGGGCCAAAAGTATGTACTGATCTCCTTCTATAAATATTATTATTGTCAACAAATATCTCTTCCAACAAACTTAAATTTGCGTTCGCTTAAATTTAATTTAAAAAATCTTAAAGTGAAATGCAGAGACACTCCACTTACGGATAAATACATGGAATATTACCCATTTGAAAAGGCTTCCAATATTTTAAGGAGTGCATACAAGGTAGGCAATTGTGAATGTCTTTATACTTGAATTGTCGTTCATTTCCAGTCACAATTAAATCCCGTTTCTGGTTTGGTTTGACGGTTTCATATATTTCTGAATGATTTTATTTTTAGCAAAGTGGCGGAAATGGAAGGTGTCCTCCAGGCTACAAGCGAGCGGGCAGAGATTTGGTTTACTGGAGAGCGGAAGATGAGTTTGAAAGTAGCACGTATCAATGTAAGATCATTTGAGATTTTGGTGACAGCGATTCATCGCAAACAGCGCAAAGAATTCAATTGTTTCAGTTTTGCTATTTAAGCAAGTAAGGTTTTAAGGAAATAAGATAGATATACAGTATGCATTCGAAAATCCATATTGAAGGAACTGAGCATGCGCTGATGATACTACCCTTTGATTATCGTTAGCTTATTTTGAGACCGTCGTCAAATTGTCGCTAGTTGTAGTGGAGACAATGTTTGTACTAAAAAACATACGTACTATTGAATACAACAGAGCTATTAGTGCGGTATTCAAATGAAATTTTTGGCGCCGCCAATGTTATTCTGAGAGCCTTAAATGGAGGCTGCAATAACCCGCCAATATATACCGCACCAATAGCTCTGTTATATGCACCAGTTTAAGAAATATACCAACGCAGCGCGCAGGTTAATTTACTAAGAATATCTCCAAATTATGTGAAACTTTACTGACTACATTCTGTATTTTATAGACGACTATTTATCCTCATATTGGCTAGAACCCGAAAATGGGACCTGTTTACTCTCTAAATTAACATATAATTACAATGAGAAAACCTTCACTCGGGCAATACAGGAAGGAAACTGTGAAAAGATTCTGGGCTTTCTCCTCTGTATGGAACTGCCACAAGGGGCAGCCGCAGGTAATTTCAATAACGAATCGCATTATTTTTAATTCTAGGTATAATTCCAAAAAAATTAATTGAATTTAACTACTTTTGATTGTGAAAAATGTTTGTAGTCGGGACGAGAGGTGGGCCGGCGAGAGGATCTTTCGTTGCACCTGCGGAACTAGATGAGATTTAAAATCGATCGCAGGAAACGAAAATACTTTAGGCCATAATAAGGAAGCAGTGTTTTCCTTGAAAAGTACAGGAATGATATATACATCTTATTGTTTATTTTGGAATAGTGTCAAGGACAATTTTGTTATTTGCATTATTCAAAATATTTAATTGACGTTTATAGGATTACTGTAATTTTATTCCTATGTACCTTTACATTAAGCTTCAATGCTTTGATTGGGACGATAGCAAGCCTATAATAATTGTAGAACAATTTTAGTAAATTTTAAAACTGTGGTTAACTGGACAGTTTATAGATTAAAATGACTGTGCACCCTTTATCAGTTGATGTATAAATGTAGAGAGTTTAGATAAAAACGATTCCAGACGAAATGCAGTGAGAGGGATTGATTTATTCCATGCCGAATTAAATGCACTTTACAATGTCATTCTCATTGGTAATTTAGAATATTTTATTTTTCATTTTCATTTATTAAATGTTAAATATATCTCTGTTACTATACTAGAGACTCACATATGAGTCCTAAATATCGTCCAATCCACAATCGGGGACATCCAACTTATTCCTTATATTAAAAAGTGAGAGCTTAAAGGCCTTCAAAAAATATTCAAGGGTAAACGTGCTTTTTTCCATCGATCGAATTCAAAACAGATATTTTTACTTGGTTTAATATGCAATAGAGAGCTGCTGAAAACAATTCAATTGATTTTCCAGGTTGTTTCAAACCGAATTCGAACGTTTTTAAGTTTGGAGGGGACGAGAATTGAATGTGAATTTATTCATAGCTTATTACTGATATTAAATAGAAAATATTTTCTTTAGACTTTTAGTTAGTTTGTCCTTTTGTCTCAAAATGGCAATAGCCTGGCAAAAAAGTAAGATGAGAGGAACTGTGATTTTGGACGTGAATCTGAAAATACTTGCGCAAACATCGGATAACGCTTATCGCTGGGGCGCTTCTCCATTTACATGGGACAAGCGGGTCGGACGCTTAAAGTTAACCGACTCCGCATTTCGATATGTCAAGTTCCTATTAACGCTTTACGGCCTCTTTGTTCACGAAGTATATCTTACTTATCGATCAGTAAGCGGAATACGAAACAACCGTCCCGTCTCCGAGTATATCATGTGCCTTTTTATTTGTATATCTTTTGGAATACCTATAATTTTAATGGTGGTTTTCGTAATAAAAGAAAAGGACTTACTTCTCTTTGTTAATACCGCTTTGAAGATGTCGGAATGTTTTTATGGTAAGTTATTGTTAAAAAATTACTAGGAAATGTACTTGTAGTATTTTTAATTAATTTAGAGGAATTCGGAGGCGGAAAAAAGGTTCGAGAGCGAAAAAACCTGAAATGGATAACTTATGGTCTTAAAACAACATCATTCTGGCCTCATTTTTACGCGATTAGCTTCGGTCTGATTTCATTAGCAATGCCGTATGATGTGATTTATCCGGCCTCACTCATACCGGCCGAATTTCGATTTGTCGGCGTTGTTCTTGTTCAAACCGCGGTCGTGGTATATTGGACCCGGGCCGCAACTCAGGTCATTTCCGTCGTTCTTGTTTGGATTGTGACAATGATAATTCCATTTTTCAATTCCGAGCGTGAAGTAAAGTAAGAGATTAATTAGACTGACATTTTTTCACAAACTGGTCGATAAATAGTCCTAATTTTGATTGAAATTTCCACTTGCAGTTTAAAAAACCGAGTGTTTTGGACCAAGTCTTATCTCCGGACCCCCCATGGTCTTCAAAGACTCAATTCGATGATTAATACAGTATTTAAACTGGTGGAAAATTGTCTCCGAGATATAATGATGCCTCTGCAAATGATTATAACCCGATCCGTTCAAATATGCAACTTCGTACTGATTCGACATCACCAGGATATCCCGTGGATGTTCTTCCTAATGGGATGTATGTTTTCAACGTATTTGACAATCACTTGGTTAGGGATGATGCATTTCTCAGCTGTAATTCATAAATCCAGTTGCCGGTGTATAAAAACATGGACGAATGTGCCATGTAAAAATAATTTCGAGAGAAAGGTTTGGCAAAAGTATTTGACTTGTGTGCGGCCTTTGAGTATTAAGGTTGGGGACTATTACGTTATCAAACATAAAAACGTAATCAGCATTGGTTCTGTTTTTATCAGAGGAACTATGAGAATATTACTTACGCTTGGCAAGAGGAAAAAAAGGTAGGAGGGAGTTATTTGATGATTTACGGTAGCACAAATATTCAAATGGCTACAATATGAATCAGCATTGGTTTTGTCCGGTTTTTATAACTTTTATTTAAAAGAAATGTTTAATGTTCGAAATAACAAACGATTTGATAACCAAATTCTGTGAATTTTAATGAATATAAGCGGTTTAGTTTTTTAAACTGCCCTGCTTCGTTGTTTACGTAAACCTGCTTTTAAAATCGAAACAAGTTGAGCATCTTAAAAATCGGGATTTGAGACGAATCCAGTTCCAACGGCACGACTGTAGGACGTGGTTTGAAGTTGCTTCCAGGGAGTCGTCCGTCTTCCAGTGATTGAATTGTTGGGATCCCGTTTCTCAGCGATACAAGCCCACAACTGATCTCGGTTTTGAGCGTCCAGGATCTGATTTTTGGGGTCATCTGTGCCAGTAGTTGGACGAAGCTTGCAACGATTAGCATCCGTGCATTGGGTCTTACAGGTGGCCTTCGTCCTCTTGGATCGCATGGAGTTGCAGAAGCGCGGGCAAGTAACTGCGATGCAATGTTTGGGCACCTGGTCTTCGCAGTATGTAGTCGCTTGTGCGATGGTCATTGGTTGCTCGGCTGCTTGAGCATGGTAGAGCTCTAAAAGAAATTGAGAAAGGTAATAAATTAATTGATACTTACGATGATATAAATATCGTGTGATAAGAAATGATTGAATATGATTTATGAACTTAAATTATATTTAATTACCTGCTAGGAGAAAACAGAGGAGTGGAATTACGAAGTATCCCTTCATGTTGGTAACTGGAGTTATTCAATTCTGGAAATCCAAAATATAAATGATTAATTACAACACTACTTCAATAACCTATACAAGTTTTTAAATCAAATTCATTGAGAGCAAATCCCACTGATTCTTCAATATTTTAAATTAAATGGATAGTTAACTATCTTGTACTTTAGTGGCTGAAGTTTATCTGTCTGTAAAAGTACGTATACTGGACAAAATAACCTTTTGCTCTTTTATATATACGTCGCTTTCGATCATAAAATCATCAGTATGCCTATGAACCCCATACACTATATTTTATGATCACATACGCAAATGGTAACTGATTATTAAGTAGCTGTTTCTCGAATTAAGTGACTAATATCGAAAGTTGGATTACGTAAACCTCTTAGAAAAGTTTCCAATGGTATGGGTTCTGTAGCTTCAGAAGGCGATACGATACAAAATCATCTTGTTGTTGAGATGAGCTTCTCAGAAGAAGCATAAGTTGACGGAATAAATGCATTCAAGAAGCTGAATAAAAAGTCAGTTTAGATAGCAGTAGCTACGGCCATCCTTTGTTTTTAACCCTGACTGAATAGTCATCAATAAACTTGGAAACGATAAAAAACCAGATTCAGAACTTATCCATTCCAATCATGAAGTTGAATCTTCGAATGAATTGAAATGACCCATGAACTAAAAACTCAGAATCTGCTCATTTCATGCTGTATATTAATTTTAATAAATGATAAACCATTTGCCTCACGAAAACTTGTTCCAGAATTAGAGTGGCTTAATAATGTTGTTGTGGAAGTGGAAGAACTGCTTGGACCGATTTGTCATACGATTCATTCCTCAGTCATACTAATTGTATCAATATAATATTATTTTTCGTGTCTTAATTTGCAATACCACAAAAAATCTTCACCAAATTAGGATAAATACAGGGTATGCCCAAACCCGGGTTTTTGCACCAAAAACCCTGACCCATGGGGTTTTTTGGGGTTTTTGCGGGTTTTTGGACTTTTTCATGGGTTTTTGGACTTTTTGGACTTTTTCATGGCACGGGGGCTATATGCGGCATATTGAATCCATTCGCTTCTGCACAAAACGCGCCAATCTTCGATTCAAGAGAAAGTCTGATCCTTGACACCGGCTTTCTCATTAATTAAGTACGAGACTTTCACTGCGCACTGTAACGCACAAAACCGGCAGCCACAACAACAACATCAATAACAACAACAATAACAACAACTGAAGGTAAGGGAGGTTTATGTATTGGAGAAGTGGACATGGGTGGAGGAATTGTTTTTAATTTCGGAATTCAAAATTCCGAAATTGACCTTCCACCCATGCCCAATTCTCAATCTTTAATGTTTTATTAATGAATTCAGAATATTGAAGTGGGATTGAGTTGGAATTTCAAAATTCCAACCCAATCCCACTTCATTATTCATAGCTGCCACTTTTTAATTGCAGTGCTCCTACTGCAATAGTCAACGAACACTATGACTGCTCTACCAATTGATGAATCTGAAATTCTTTACGGAGATGGAATAGCGGATGCTGAAACATTACTTCTCAACTGGGCAGCAACAAGCACGGACAGTTTAGAAAAAAGTTCGATTCATCAAGAGACTGGCAATTATGTTTACAGTCGAGGAGGCTAAAAATCAAGTTTAGCTTTAATTCATGTAAAACGTCGAGAGGCAACCAACTTCAACAGCGACTGTGACAGCGCCTTTCGAGGTTGCTAGGCCGGTCGCCGTTTTCGAGGTGCAATGGTGATCAGAATGGCAAACAAAATAGAACAAAGTTGTGGGATTGGATGTTGAAGCCATTGCAATTTTACAAACCGAAAGTATGAACTTTTTTATTTAATTAATTAAAAAATAGATTTACCGATTTAAATCTATTAAATTTTATAAGTTATTTGTTATTGTTATCTTTAGGTTGCACACGTAAAATCCAAGCTGCAACGATTTCAATTGTAAATTATGACAATACGGAAACAAAATAGTGGACAGTCTACCATAAACTCGGTTTACAGGCGCTACTATTTCGACGCAAAATTTCAAGAAGGACAGCACTCATCTACAGATGATGCTCGAGCGACTATTAAACTATTTACAGAACAATATTTAAAACTAAAACAGTTAAAAGAATGTGTAAATCAAATGAATACCCATTTAATGATATTCCAAGGTTTATTCCACAATGGTAAATTGAATACAAGGAAAGACAAAAAGCTTGAGGTTGAGAGATTGAGGTTAGTGTGAGAATAAAATGGATTTGAAGGGTTTTGTATATAAGTCTCAAATACGAATTTAAATAAATAAATGTTTTTTGTTTGAATATCATGTCGTAATCAAGAGCAGGTCCATCACAACTTTCAAAGTTGGCAAAACCCTGCTCCTATATCATGTCAGAAATATATACAGGTCTGTTACAACTAGTTAAGAAGCTTAAAGCTAGACCTCGGAAGCTTCGTCGCTATGTGTTTCAATACCAGCATTCAGGGCTTTATATATGGTACACAGCTTACTGGCTTTTTTAACTCCTCCCCGGTTCCGAATTTTTGTCATTATTGATCCCATAGTTGAAAATGAACGTTCAATTCCACTAGTTGATGCTGGCAGCATCATTAATTTCTCCGACAGCATAAAATCCGTGAGGCAAATCTCCACCCATCGTCTCCCCCATTTGCTTCCACCACTGTGCTGGAGATGAACGTATGTCACATTCAAAAAGTGAAGGAATCATTAATGGACCGTTACAATAATCGGAATCGTTTAGATACAACTTTGATTGAGTCACGACAAATAGTGAATTGATGTTCGACAGCCAGATTTACCCCAACTCCAACCCCAATTTTTAGGAAGATTTTTGCCTGTAAATAGAATATTAAGTAACTAAAAAAGAACTAATATGATGTGAATTGATTTGTAAAATTAGTAATACACGGTACCTCTATATTTTGGGTGAAGAAGATACGCCGCTGCAGCGAATGGAGTAATTCCTTGCTGCATTTTGTTTGTAAATTTTGCTTGTACTGCTTCGCCAAATTCGCAGGTATTGCTAATTTTTATCCAATGCTTGACCGCGTACGCTAAGGAGGCTCGCTCGTGCTGAAGCTAAAACAAAATCCGTGTAATTCCAGACATTAAATGTCTGTGACATACCGGTAATATTATGTTATGAAAATACCTTTGTAATAGCATCAACCATCGAAATCATATTACTGGCAGCTGAGTCAACGGTTTGAAAGAAGACAATATCCATGATCAAAGACAAAATATTTTGAGGAGTTTTAGCTTCTGGTTGGTCCATCTGCTCTTCAGACAAGAACAAGGAGTCACGTCCACCGGAAGTGGACGGCTTATCACTTGGACTTGGAGCAAAGCACTTCTTGAGATGTTCTTTGAGTCGGTCCACCTTGCCGTATTTCTAAGAATATTAGAAGAATTCTAAATTGAGTCGTTGCTTCTTCCACCTCTTTCAATGCTTCTTGTCGCCTTTCTATTTGGAGTATTTTCTTTGGGGACGGGAACGTTTACGATCATCTCCATGGACGGAAGTGTGTTGTCGAAAGGAAACTCTGAGACGTGACCTAATAGCACTATTTCAGTTACGGACTGCAAGGTATCTCCACGATGAACGTCAGAAACTGAATAAAAAAAATATTATAATTATTGAGTTTTGTTGTGGCACACCAAATAAACTGGACAGACCAACTGGTTAGAATAAAGAAAGTATTAGTTAGGTATTTTATATTTGGTTTAATGACTTGTTACCATTGTCGCTAAGCTTCATTTCCGGCCAAGGTGTCGGACGTTGCGAGAGACTCTCAATTGATTCATTTGTTTCAGAAATTCCGTTGAATGAGTCTGTAAGGCATGACATGGCATAAATTATTCTTAAAACGAACCAGTCCGTCACTTACAACTATGTTTATAAAATGAATAACAAAGACTGAATGACGAAATTATTCAATTTTTTACCTAACTCGGCCAATATCTGCGAATCTGAAAGTTCCATTCTACTTCTCATTGTTGCTCGAACTTTTTTCTTGACCCCGCTGCTTGTTGATTGATTTCATTTTGACATTATGATCCACCCGTGACAAAAAAAATGATGTTGAATTAAATCAAACTAGTTGAAAGTCGCAATCCGAAATTAAAATCATCAGCGAAGTGTGTTTAAATCCACCGCAATCATTTGTTTCAGTTTTGCTCAATGGTTTGATTCATTTTGCCCCCAAAATAGCAAAAACCCACAAAAAGTCCAAAAACCCAAAACCCCTAGGGGTTTTTCCTCATTTGATGGGTCGATAAACCCATCAAAAACCCAAAAGTCGGACTTTTGAAAAAGTCCGACTCGCACACCCTGGATAAATATAACGTGGTTTTTCGTCTAATAACAGACACGCCGCCAATACTAAAAATCATGTTATGAGATTATGGCAGACCTGGATAAAAATTAATTACATGATCAAATCGATTGCTCGAATACGTAAATGCTCTACATAAACCATATAATTTGACGTCACTTGCACTTGTCGGGGAAAACATATACAGCGGCATTTGTAGAAACCTTTTTTCCGTGACTTGAAAACAAATAAGGTAATTTTAGGTCATCTACGGGTCAAAATCTGTCTGCAATATCTGTAATGTTCCAAAAACCCATAATTCCCTAAACATTTAAAACCGATCAGTTGAACCCTGGTAAAGTGTGTTCGGATTTAGGTCTGGGTCTATCATTATCCAGCCAACTTTCCTGCTATGCAAAATTCTTAAGATACAAAAATACGAATAGAATGTGCAATATCTACTTCTAACAGTTGCAGATATCAAAGAGAGACCTAGGCACACATATGGGTAAACTATTTATTAAAAAAAATTGCAAAGTTTCATCTTACAATGCAATCTTACAATACTAATTTCAATTTAAAATCAATATAATATATTATTCACTTAACGATTAAGTTCTATCAACCCAAACCAATTCCCAACCAGGTTTTTTGGCGATTGAAAAACTCGGTTCTGCTGCCGTCGTCGTTAACGGCATCACTGTTGTTGTTCGCAGGACCTTCGGTTTCCTTTTCTTCTTAATTATAACAATCGTGGTCTCGTTGTCAAAAGTTGGCCAACGGTAATGTCTCTTCAATGATTTACCGGACGATTTTTTAGGTTTTGTTCTCGCATTATGCTTCTTGGGCTTTGGTCGACGATGTCTATTTCTCTCCACTTTTCTGTCCTTCGTCGGTTTGCCTGTGGTAGTAGTAATGTTCATTTCCAAGCTTTTGGTCGTAGAATCAGAATCTGAATCGATGTTGGTGGTATTTTCAGTGACCATATTGGGATTTTCTGTGCTAGAACTACTGTCTAAATGTTCTGACTCTTCGTAAAGCACTGTTGTTGATGATGATGAACCCATTTCCTTGGGCTTTCTGGTACTAATATGAACTACTTCTGATTTAACTGCTTCCCAATGCTTCGATGCTGCTGGAATGAAACTGGCTCTATTCGATTTAAAAGTAAAGATGAAATATCCATTGATCTTACAATTAGTTAAAATGAAATGTAACTCTGCAACTTACACAAATATAACATCATCTTCAAGATCCTCCGGAACATGCCACAAAGTTCCCAGTGTATAAAACTGAGTGTTGAACGATAGTGACAATGATGCATTGGTTGAAACACTGGGACAGCTTCTAGCTACATCCTGAAGGAAGTTTACATTTAATTTAACTATTTATAAAACGTTGAAGAAATTTGAAAATTAGACTTGAAGGGTACCGTTCGGGAACGGTCACGAGGGTCACAACAAGCGTAAGAGTTGCAGTCTCGAAATACTGCATCCTCAAAGTGTCCCAACCTGGATTCATTTCTCGTGCTTTGGACTTCAATGAAGAATTCGGTATGAATTGGCATTATAAGACTGACTGTAAAAAATCTAGGTTTGTTAAGTAAATTGAAAAAAAAATCAAGGACAATTTAGTTGGAATTAATGAAAAAAAACGCGGACCTTTTATAGTTTTCGACCATTTGTTATATTCAGAAACCAGAAGTTTAAAACTGCATTTTCCGGGGTCATCCTTGACAGCACAAGCAGCTTCATCCGATTTTATTTTCTGAGGTGGATCTAGACATTTCTGAATCTTTGTTTTGGCACAAGGGTTGATTTGCAATGTACCGTTGAATAACTGATTTCTTCCAGGCAGGTTTTCTAGTCCGTCACAGTGTCCACCTACTCTTTTGGATGATGAGAGTTATTGTGTTAAACTAATTTGTAATGCTCTTTGTAAGATGTTTTACTCTTTAAGCCTTATTAGAGTGTATAAATAAAACGGAAATTATACTTTCTTGTGCTGATGCAAATTCAAATAAGGATGGTCCAAGAAAACAGGAAAAGAATCCAACAAGATAAAGTAGCAGCCCCATGGTTTATCTCTCTGTATGAATTACATGATTATCATCCATCATTCTGTCAGTCGTCAAAGGCTGAAAATTAGAGTATGCATCGGCTAGGCAATAACACAAGCACAAGCTCGAACCTTGAAATGAAATTAAATTGTGGTGTCATGAAAGTTTTTTTTTGCTTTCTTAAGTTGTCTTAAGTATGAATATGATATCATGATAGTACAAAGTAAATTACAAAGGCTATTGTTTCAGCTCAAAATGTGCAGACGGTTTTGTTTCGTATTTGCTATTATTTATTCGATTGTCAGAAATGCTATTGACACATAAAATGGTAGTTCGTAAATGGGATAATAATTAATAATATTGTTCTCGCCATGTTAAACTGCCTGTCCCCTTGTAATATTAAATCACTAAATTGAAAGTTATTTTCCCTAAAACGGACGCGTTACACTATTTTTTACGGTTTACAATTAAAGAATAATCTAACAAATACAAACATAAGTCCCTCAATCTCACAATCACAACTTATCCTCAGAATCATATTGTCGAATGTCATTATGATAACCCTCCGATTTATGATCCTCAAGTTTTCTATCTCCGCTCCCAGACCGTCGTTTCCACAACCCAGCCGCCAGTACCCCAGTCCACACAATCGTTGCTCCAATTCCACTGAAAAATTACAAACGGAAATTTTGTAATTTCTACGAAATAATTTTCGTAATTACAGTAAAATAGTTTTCAAACCTGATGACATCAGGGACCACTCCAAGGAAAATGTATTGCAAAAGAAATGCAAAAATGACATCGCATGATCGAACCAAAGCAACGACTCCAGCACTCTCCATTTTCAGAGCCAGATTAATACTAGCGACTGCACCGAACCCCGTGAACAGCCCCAGCCTTAACACCCTAAGTGACTTGTTGGAATTAAGGATTCCGGTTCTTCAAATATTAGGAATAAGGGTAGAGCAATTAAGATCCCACAACAGCCGAGGAAAAATGTCATCGTTAGGAAATGCGCCTCTTTGATCTTCCGGGTCACGACAAATTTCATTGACAGGGAAAACAAGGCCCCTGATGCATAGGCACTTCCGATCTGCAAATACAATTTTTTATCTAAATATAGAAACTAAAAAAGGTATGATGTAAGTGGAAGATGTGTAAATTTGACTCTCAAAGTACCATTAAAATTAAGATTGCTTAAAATTATAAAAGCTAGCTGGATTCAGTAATTAGAACCTACCAAAGTTTTGCGATCAAACTCCTTAGCTCCGGTCAAAACCGGGGGCTTCGTAATCAGTCCAACTCCAATTAAAGTAAATAAAGCAATCCCAATAAACACAATTCCACATTTCTCATTAACAATGAAATGGGCCAGGATAGTTGTGACGACCGGACTGCTAAACACGATAACCGTCATATCTCCAACCGATAAGTATTGAAGGGAGAAAGTTCGAAAAACGACGGAACTTCCTTGCAGAATTCCCTGGATCTGTAATCCAAAATCATTCTTAAATCAGTTTAAAAATTTGATTTTCATAAACCAAGACAAGTATATTCATCTAATGAGGTGTTGGAAATAAACAACAGCCCGTGGGGAACTTATTCAAGAACTTGTGGTTTGTTTACCAACATCAGTCCCAAAATTTTCCAGTCCAAAGGCCACAGCCCTTGTAAAACTCGATACCGTTTTTTAGATCCTGGACCAAACTCGTTGAATAGGATCGCTAAAATACATGGAATTAATACACCCGTGTTGAATAATAACGCCGCTCCGAATGCTTTGATCCCATGTTTCTCCAGGGACTTGATTATCAGAAATGACACGGAGAAAAAGACACTGGCCGATAAGGCCATCACAATCCCACCGTAGGTCTTCCATGATGTCAAGAAAACTCTAGAGACAAAAATTTTAGCTAGCGTTTTTTTAGTACGAGATTCGTGTGGTGGTTCTACAACACCCTCGCAATTTTGTGTGTTTTCAAGCTTATCCCCTAAAAAAACGATACTTTTCAATTGAACTGGAGGTGCTGTCATTTTAGTTTTAACAATTAAAAAAAATTCAGGACAAACTAGTGTACGTTATGATAGTAGAACTGAGAAACTCTGGGATAAATTTCGCAAACCCCTTCCGTTTAATTACGACAAAGAAGTGTTTCCATCGTTGACTAATTTTACCATTTTAACTGGTTGTCTTCTTCAAAAGTAAACAGATATTTTTTGCAAACGCTGAATAGGTGTTAGAAGTTACGCTCTTGGGGTATTTAAATTGATTGAAAGATCCTGTTTATGTTGATCCATAAACTTTTAATACGGCAATAACTTACACCCAATAATTGTTTTTGTGATATTTTTTACCCTTAAATTTTAAGATACTTTTACTGACTACATAGTCAGACGACGGTCAACTGAAGATGATTTTGAAGGTCCCAAATGAATGGAAATTCTATGAAGGTATCTCTATTTACTAATGATTAAAGATAAAGACGGCAAATGAGTTTCCGAGTTCGAGATTATGGAAAAGACGACATTGATATTTTATATATCATTATATCGGGTCATGTTTCCTGTTAAATTATGTGTCAAAACCATAATCAGTCAAATTCGTTTGTTTACTAGACTTTTCTTAGCACGTGTACTCCAAAGAAATTCTTTCCATAAATCCACAGCATTAAGGTCAATTAGAGTTTTTGTTTTGGGTATTCATTAAAAAATATGTTTAGCTTTGCTTGTACTCAAGCATGGGCAGGAAATACAGAATAATTTACTAGGGATGGATACTAGTTAGTAGTTAGATTGGCTAAGGTTTTGGTAACAAGATTTGTCACCTCACATCCATTTAGTTTGGCAATGTCAATTACCACTACCAGTAGTTTAACTAAACGAGTATCGGCCTGATATTTATATTAGAGAATTGCTTCGGTTTGGCTTTTTGGATTTGAATATTATATATTTGAATATTTAAATATTCTTGAATCCTCTGCATCTGCTGCATACAATAAGCAACCCGTCAACAATGCATACTGAGCTAGTAAGTAGTAGTAGCATAAGTTGGCATTAATTCATCAATCAAACCAATTCTGATTATTCATCCGTTACTACCTACACAAATCAATTAATTAATTAATTTTGATACCCTTTTAAACTCAATAATATCATATCTTGACTGGAACTGGAAGTCCCATAAAAATTGTAGTTAATTTAATTTGTTCGATTGGTTAGTAATTTAGTGCAAGTGACGTTTCACTATATAATGCTACTTGCCACCTCTCCCAATAATCTGCCAAATCACTTTTACATTGAACTGTTGATAACTATATCCTGTAAATGGATGCAATACTAACTAGACTACTGTTTTTCAGTGCAGTTTTTACAAATTGTACAAACACAGGCGGTAAATCTGGTGTGGTTAATAATAATAAAATCTTGTGAATTCTGTAGTTCATAGTTTAATTACATCTTGCTGTTTAATTATCAGTGCTTAAACCGGTTTCCCAGCAGTAAAATCATATCACATATTATTCATTATTATTCGCTTTCTTTTAGAACATCATACGGCGGATATTCCTGAGTTGGTCCAAAATAAATTTGGCATTGTAATTTTTGATAACAAACTCATCCTTCATTACATTTTATATTATCTTATCTCGTAGACACATCAAAGCCTTTAAATTCTTGACTGAATATTGACAAACCACAAACCCTTTATAAGTCTCTTAATTACGTTTATACACAATTTTAACTCATTCAAAATTCCAAATTGGGAAAACGAGTTAAATACTCAGGACACAGGAGCAGTTGCAAGTTCCGTCAGACGTCAGACTAGTAAAGCAGAACTGCTTAAAATAATTCGAAATGCCATCCAGTTCCTCGGATTCGGATAGTGACAGTGACAAACGGAAACCCAACAATGACCACTTATTGAAGGAAATTGAGGACCTCAAAAACGCTTTAGAAGAAGCCAAAAAAGAACGGGACAGCGCTATAGAGGACAAAGAAAATTTGAAGGATGAGCTGGAACATCTACGCGACGATAAGTCTAAAGTGATTCATGTTTTTTAACCTCTCTGGACTATTATTTTAATTATTATTCCGTTTTTTTACGATCGTAGGTTAATTACAATTGCATTTTTTTTGACAGTTAGCATCAGAATTGGAATCTAAAGACCAAGAAATCGACGATCTCAAGTCCGAATTACATGATTTGAAAGAAAAAGTTGATAAGGAAGGTTCGAAAAGACAGAAAATGAAGGTAATATCAACAGAATCATCTATAACTAAAATATTCATTGATAAATGTAAAATCTAGTGCAAAAAATATTCCGTGTATAACACGAAATTGTTTTAATTTTCAAGGACTGCTGCCAGAAACAAAAAGGTGCAATTGATGGATTCCTGAAACTCCTAGACGATGAAGAATCCCGTCTGAAGGAATTTAGATTGGTATGTAATACTTGTGATTAATATGCCATTTATTCAAGAGTTCCATAACATACATGAATTACAACTCTGTAAAAAGTACGATTTTAACTTAATTCATTTGATTTTACTCTAGAACGAGGAGGAAAAACACGGAGGAGGATGCTGTTCAGATTCAGATTGATTCGATGATAAGAATCAAGTTCATAACGAACTAATCACATTCCAAATAATATTTATGTCTTTACAAAATAAATGGATCCAACCCATATTTAATAGCCGGAAATTAAAAACTCAAAGAATTTACGCCATTTTTGAATTGAATACAAACCACAAACGATGTCATCAATTTACCTATTTATTTAAGTGTGCTTGTAATACATTCCGCTTCAGCATCTACATCTATTCTAAATTAGCTATGTTGTATGTAAGGTAGAAAACAAAATCAACGAGAGGTAAATTGAACGGGGATCCCAATCTCAGACTTCAAAATAATTTCGGCCAGTAAGGGCAGATCTTTTGGGCCATGCATTGACTTCACGTTAAAACTTCGCATTAGAGATGCAATCATCACCTTTTCTTCCATCATTGCAAACCTTTGGCCTAAACGGTACAACAGGATATTTGCTTGCAAAGTGATTTATACAAATATTAAGATTAGTTAAAATCTGGTTCTTTGGATTAAAAAAAAACCCACCGATACAATTCCGAGGTCCTGCAGAAAACGGGACAAATGCGTATGGATCTCGGTTTCCAGTCCCATCCTCACCCACCGTCGATAAGAACCTTTCAGGCCGAAAAACATCGGGTTCCGGGAATTTCTTCGGGTCTCGATGTAACTGGTAAATGAAGACCGTAACTGATATTCCGCTTGGGACGGTCCTGCCTCTAGCTATTGGAAATATTATAACGATTCGAAATTGTAACAGTAAAGCATTTAATATAAATTGTAACATAAATTTGTAGCTTACAGAGCTGGACTTCGGATGTGATATCCCTCTGAATAAATGGTACACTTGGATAAACTCTTAGGGACTCTTTGATAACGCATTCGAGGTACTTCATTTTGGTCAAGTCCTCTGTCGTTATTTCTCTCTCCCGTTCGTCTCCGAAAATCTCGTCCAGTTCTTCTTGTACTTTTCTCTGTTTTTATAAAATGGGATCGTGTGTTGTCTTTAAAATCGTTGAATCGTTTTGCATCAACCAAGTTCTAGGCATTTCATAACTACCTGAACTTCTGGGTAACATCCCAGAGCAAAAATAGTAAAACTGGCATTTGCAGAAGTTGTGTCGTGACCTTCGAACATGAAAGTGTCAGTTTCCTCTCGAATGTCCTGATCACTTAATTCTGCTTCTCCCTTCTCATTCTGGACTTCCAGGAGCAAATCCAAGAAAGCCAGTCGCCTCTTTTTGCCTGATATTTTTTAATCAATATCATTAAAATAAAATACTAATTAATATCTGAATCAACGTAAAAATTTTGGAGCTGTTTTCACTTCGGAAGTAAACATTGTCTTCCTCCTCATTGGATTTTTTAATTGGTTTCGATTGTTGTAAACCCTGCTTTGTATCTTTCATTTGCTGTATTTCTATTTTCCGTTCTTTGATCACCTACAGTTTCAGTGCAGTGATTCAATTTTTTTACTCACAGATCTTTCCATTTTCATTGCTTTAATTACAATAAAATAATTTGGCAATCAAACCCCTTGGGTGAATCCATGTAATATCCGAAGCGTCTGCTGATTCTTCCGATACATTGGACTCAGCCTCCAGAAACATTCTAACCGGAGCCAAGGGCGAATAGACCGGTATTGAAATATTCTGCCAAATCTGTAAATAATCATTTAAATTTATTTAACGCAGTAATCGCTTTCATATTCGTTTTTTATCCAATGCAAATTATTTTATTACTCTTCAATTGCTTGAATATATTCACTGTTTCGATTATTCTGTGCGTTCAGTGTTTTCCCCATTGCCGTTTCTAAATTTTTGCAAGTAATAAGTTCCATTGATTGTTGTTTCGCGTTGTATATGCCATGGTTTTAAAAATAGCGATTTAGGACTTGTTAAGTGCTCTATCATACCGCAAATTATATCAAGGGCACACCGGGTGATGTACTCATGAACGTCAAATGTCTCGCCATTCGTACACTCCCTTTTCATAATTGAAACCATTTTTGCAGATTCGTGGTTAAAAACGGTCATAAAATCTTCGAGGATTTTAAAATGGAATGCTGGAGTCAGCATTTTTCTCCTATGTCCCCATTTTGTCCCTATAATTAACATCATTAACAATCAAGTCTTTTAAAACGGTGTTAAAAGACTACTTTTAGTTTAAATCTAGTTTGTCCTCATTTTTACCCTTGCTCATTAAGAGGCCATCTCCAAGCCATGGTCGAACATAGGCGTAATCGAAGCCTTTTTCCAAATTAGTGTGTGAAGTTAGAATTTTCTGCATTTCATTAATTAAATCAATATTTCAATATTAGCAAGTCCCTGTAAGAAAACATGTAATCTTATCGATATATCGATGAATTTTTTATCTAACCTCCACTGATGCTGATTCGGTTACCATAATTGTGGAAACGATTGGAGACCAGAGTCTGAAGTCTCCTAGCTCCTTTGCCCAATTGCTCATCATCGGGAGTATATCTAAACATTTTAATTATATTTTTATTTATAAATTCTTTTGAGAAAATTTCTACAGCTTGAAGTTGCTGTTAAATTTTGATACAGTCTTTAACTACTGAATTGTCTGACATCCATTTTCAGATTATTACTGTACCTTTCTTCTGAGCTCTTAAAAAATTTGGTATCGCCCCCACAATCGGATAGTGTGGAGGTGTTGGAAATTTTTCCAGACATTTTTGCTTTGTAGACTTATATACGAAGAAATAGTAGAAAGGGACTAGAAGTAATCCACAAAAAATGAGAAAATTCAGCATTCCGAAATAAGTAATTCAGAGATTTGGATCGGATTAAAGTATTTTTACGCCATATTATTACAACTGACAACTGCGGCTTAAAAATCTCTCTGGAAGCTGTAGTCATCGGGTTATCATATTTTTAGCCTTGAAAGGTTAACTCATTTTTTTGCATTCATTCAATTGAAATCAGTTAATGATACTCAATTGATCATAGTTGTTAGTTGGGTTGTCTGTTGTTGTCGGTACAAAAATAGAGATAAATCACATACAATCTAAAAGTCCGCACTAAATCGAGCAGCACGTTTACTTAATCTCTTTTACTGTCGATCAAGACATTATAATATATATCATATCCGATTATATCTAATATCATGTTATTAATTCCAGTTATTTACTTTTTTTAAGGGGTATTTGCTTACTCTATCACACATGAACTTTGACAAATACAATGGCAACTTGCTTGCAAATAAATAAATTCTGCGATACGTATTTCGATATTCGATTCAAACAAAAAACTTAGCCCTTGCTACTTTACCATTTGGAATTAAAGATGCAATACAAATATTTTGAACTTTCGGATCTATTTGTAATTTAAAAAAAAGTTGTAAATAGAGCTGAGGAAATTAGTTAAGGCATATGTCTAATAATAATTTAAATTAATTCGCTTTAAAATATTTTTGAATGAACCCTTTCCTTAAATATGATGTCAGTTGAGATTTCGGCAATTAATGTTTTCATGAATAAAGTCATATAATGAAAAGGATTTATGTGGTTAATGACTTAAAAACTGAAAACCAAATTGAACAACTGGGGTGAGGTTAAAATTAGCTTAGAAATTATATAGAAGATCGAGTTATTTCATGGAATCGCTATTCGAGAAACGTCTCATCAAATGAAAATGATAAACGATACAGGCCCTGTGAATCTACTCTCATTCATTTCTAACGCATTTATTCCAAATTTTCCAAATATCGTTACGGTCGTTTAACATTTATTGTACATCTAATGTACTATCGCCTCTAATCAACAGAGTAAATCCTACAATGTGAATTACTGATCTATGAACTATGAACACGAAGGTGTAAAGGAATGAATCATCGAATAAATTGTATATGTAACCTGTACTATAAAATTAATCTATCGCATTGGAAGGGATAGCAAATTATTTTAATTTTAAACTTTTTATCCCACGAAAGCTAAGAGATTATACTGATTATAAAAGCCTCTACCGACAATGATAGATGTGGATCACTGTTTTACTATGCTGGTCCTTAATAATTGTACAAAATAGTCGAAGAATGGTTCAACAAAATGCTATATAGTTACATTATAATTTATCAATATGTTGTTATCAGTACTACCCACTCAGCAGGTTTAAAAATGCGAGTGAGTCAGTCAATGACTGCATCAAATTACGATAATCTATTTTGGTTCAATGTCATCGAGTTATCCGGTCGGCAACTACACTAACAGTAAATAATTTAGTATTATATTAATTAGTTCTTTATTACCTGCGCCACAGAAACCATATATTTTACAACCAGTCCCGTTCCCTTAAATATATACTAAAATGAGTTTAGCACAGCTAGAACAGGCAAATGCCTTGACTATTTCCATCGGTACGTGAATATTTATTGATTAATACGAAACTTATAATAAGCGAATTTTAAAAATCTGAATTTAACAAAATTAAACGTTTAAAATTACAGCAAATCCAAGTCAACCAGCTACAACTACCCCAACCCCAGTTAATCCAAACCCCGTCGCCCCAGGATGGGTTGATACGCCCAACATCGACCCGGCTGCCCCAATGGGCTGGACGGTTGGGGTTACAGCTCCTCTGGGTACGGGACACCTGAAATACAGTATCAAAAATGAACAAGGGGCTGACACCATTCTTGTGGATAGTCCGGTGGCTGATGCTCAAAGTGGGGGCAGTTTCGTAGTCCTCAAATCCCCGGATGGGGCAGAGGTTCTACGCCTTGTTTCGTCACCTGGGGCACAGGTACATTTTAACTGGCCTCGTAGTTTGTTTTTAATGAATTAACATTTAATTTTTTAACTATTTTTTTGTCAGTCAACAAAACTCATGTTGCCTTCAGGTGAATCCCTGGGTGATCTTGTGGTAGAAACGAAAGCAAAGAAAGAGAAGAAGGAGAAAAAAGAGAAGAAAGAAAAGAAGGACAAAGATGACACTAAAGAGAAAGAAAAGAAGGACAAAGATGACACTAAAGAGAAAGAAAAGAAGGACAAAGATGACACTAAAGAGAAAGAAAAGAAGGACAAAGATGACACTAAAGAGAAAGAAAAGAAGGACAAAGATGACACTAAAGAGAAAGAAAAGAAGGACAAAGATGACACTAAAGAGAAAGAAAAGAAGGACAAAGATGACACTAAAGAGAAAGAAAAGAAGGACAAAGATGACACTAAAGAGAAAGAAAAGAAGGACAAAGATGACACTAAAGAGAAAGAAAAGAAGGACAAAGATGACACTAAAGAGAAAGAAAAGAAGGACAAAGATGACACTAAAGAGAAGAAAGAAAAGAAGGACAAAGATGACACTAAAGAGAAGAAAGAAAAGAAGGACAAAGATGACACTAAAGAGAAAGATAAGAAGGACAAAGATGACACTAAAGAGAAAGATAAGAAAAAAGACAAGGAGGGCAAGAAGGATAAAGTTAAGGCTCCAAAACGGCAATACTTATTGCGAAATCCGAGTGGACAGGAATCCATGAAAGTTTCTCTGAAATCCAAGGCAAAAGACATGAAATTGGAGGTATTTGAAACCCTTGAAATTTTTTGAATATTTGTATTGAATTTTAATGGTTTTTATTTGTATTTTGGACAGACTAAGATGAAAATCAAGTCTTTGCAACGAAAGGGGGAAATTTGCACGGTGGAAAGCGTCGGGGGCACAAGTAATTTCCAAGTAAGGTTTGGGTCCAGCTCCGTTCCCATGCCAAATGAAAAACTGTATGCAATTGGAGCCATCATTGGAATGGTATGCATTTTTTTAAACTATTTTGTTTATGAAAATTGAGTACACTGTTAGCCAATTTCATAATCGTTTCCAACTTGAATTAATTTTACATTTTGTGAATACCATTCCAGGTTGAGCTTGAACGATCCCAGAATAGTAAGGCATAATGAGGAGTGAGCAGTGGATGCATTTTCAGGAACACATTTATTTTTGCTTGAAAATTAGCTTAAAAGTAAGGAGCAACAGCGTATGAGCTCTAAACACCGCTTCGAGCGTTACATTGATAATCCTAAATGCTTAATAAAAATTAGTATTTAACAACAAGAGTGCTTCCTTAAATAATCTAAACCCAACCTGGCAAAAACTCCAGCGCCGTTGTAATGAACAACAGCGTTCTCATTTTCAACTGTTATGAAAATATTAGACTTAGGGACTCTTCAGAAATTTATAATGCAACTTGCAATTAGAGAGGGATTTAAAACACAGTAATGATAAACCTCATTCTGTTTGAGCATAAGTAATACATACGTTCATCCTACGCATTTACAGACTATTTTGAACAAGTTGTGTAAGATAAAAACAAAATCAACGACAGGTCATTTGAACGGGGATCCCAATCTCGGACTTCAAAGTAATTTCTGCCACCAAGGGAAGATCGTTGGGCCCAAGCATTGACTCCACGTTAAAACTTCGCATTAAAGATGCAATCATCACCTTTTCTTCCATCATTGCAAACTTCTGGCCTGAACGACACAACGAAAAAACAAAGCTTGCAATTTAATCTTATTAAAAATTACCTGTGAATATAGTTATTTATTTAAGTAGTACATTCAGCTTTTTATTGCAAAACCTACCGATACAATTCCGAGGTCCAGCAGAAAATGGAATAAAAGCGTAAGGATCTCGGTTTCTAGTTTCATCATCATCCAGCTTCAATAAGAACCTTTCGGGTCGAAAAACATCCGGTTCAGGGAATTTCTGAGGATCTCGATGTAGCTGATAAATTAGGACCGATACTGGTACTCCACTTGGGATGGTCCTGCCTCTAGCTATTGAAATTAAAACGATTCGTAAGAAATTTCAAACATTTTAAATGAGTTATATCATCATGCAATGGCAGGTAGGCGATGGGAAACCTGTGGTTTTTATAGCCCTCACTACCCTTCTCACCTAAATGATGGATTTGAGACTATTGAGGCATTTGACCCTTCGAGGGGGACCATTGCTAAAATCCTAATGATTAAGTTTTAGGTAATTTTGTGTGTATCATTCTGCCGTTAAGGCAATCAACACAATAATTAGTACAATTGGATGCTTGTGCGATGCTACTCAAGATTCCAAAACTGGAATTTCCCAAACGCTCAAATTATGACAGGTTGTTGGTTCCTCAATCCTGATAAGCTTATACAACCATATAAATATATTCATGTTACAGAGTTTGACTTCGGAGGTGATGTCCCTCTGGATGAAGGGTACAATAGGGTAAAGCCTTAGCGACTCTTTGATAACGCATTCAAGATACTTCATCTTTGTCAGATCCTCCGTCGTTATTTCCCTCTCCCGTTCGTCTCCAAAAATAGCGTCCAGTTCTTCTTGTAATTTTTTCTGTTGTTTTGAAATGAGATCATCGTGCATATTCATTAAAAATTATCTTGGATCTATCAAAATACTAGTACTTTTTAAATTGAAATACCTGAATTTCTGGGTAACATCCCAAAACAAAAATAGTAAAGCTAGCACTTGCAGCAGTCGTCTCATGGCCTTCGAACATGAAATTGTCCGTCTCTTCTCGAATGTCTCGATCACTTAATTCTGATTCTCCATTGTCACTCTGGACTTGTAACAGCAAATCCAAGAATGCCAATCGCCTCTTTTTGCCTAACATTATTTTTATTTTTATAACGTCATAATTAACATAAAATCTAATTAGTTTTAATTTAATAGATCTTGTTACTTCGGAAGTAGATACTTTCTTTCTCATCGTTGGATTCTCCCACTAGTTTCGATAGGCCTGGATTCTCTTTTGAGTTTTTCAGCTGCTGTTTTTCTATTTTTCGTTCCTTGATCACCTATAGATGCAGATATGACAGTCTTAGGTTTTGGCTTCAGCTTTTGAAGTAGTAGGTGAAATATAATCAGTTTAACCTCGTTAGTAAACCCATGTAAAACACGAAGAGTCTCTTGATGCTTCCGGTACATTGGACTCAGTCTCCAGAAAGAGTCCAACCGGAGCCAAGGGCGGAATCGCCGGTAATGAAATATTCTCCCGAATCTAGAATTATTTTAACTCATTTTAACAACTTAAATGCTCTATTCAATTTAAACGATCGTAAAATTATTACTCTTCGATTGCTTGAATATATTCACTGTTTTCGTGATTTTGTGTGTTGAGTCTTATCCCCATTGCCGTTTCTAAATTTTTTCAAATTAAAATAAATTTTTTCAAATTAAAATAAATTTTTTCGGCACTTTATATATGAAATATTTTTATAACTAGCGATTGAGGAATTTTAAGGTGATCTATTATACCGCAAATGATATCAAGGGCACACCGGGTAATGTAAGCATGAACATCAAATGTCTCGCCATGCGTACACTCCCTTTTCATAATTGTCACCAGTTTAGCAGATTCTTTGTTAAAAACAGGCATAAAGTCCTCGAGAATTTTAAAATGAAATGCTGGAGTCAGCATCTTCCTCCTCTGTCCCCATTTTGCTCCTGAAATTACATTAAAAAGCAAAAGTCTAAAAAGCTCTCTGGAGACTACGAAATTATTTTGTAAAGAGTTGCTTTTATTAGCTAGTTTTTTTTACCGTTACTTAGTAAGAGGCCATCTCCAAGCCATGGCCTAAAATAAGCGTAATCGAATCCTTTGTTCATGTTAGTGGGAGAAGATAGAATTTTCTGTTTCATTAAATATATTAGCATCAAGTCAAGGTCAGAATTTTTTTCATATTTAGTATACCCCAATATAATGGCGTACATTCAGAGCAATTGTGTCCTTGAATCAGTAACTATCCCTAAAATGAGTTTAGTAGTTAAAGTAGTTGAGGTTTAGCCATATTTATTGACAGATCTAAACTAAACCCAACCATCATAAGCCCAAGCTAAACAGGGGTAGAATGAGATTGTATTTGACACCAAATAGGGAGACCTAAACCCAACCACCATAAGCCCAAGCTAACCAGGGGTGGAATGAGACTGTGTTTAGGGAGATCTTTACCCAACCATCATAAGCCCAAGCTAACAAGGCAAAAGGGTATGGCAGTATGGCTAGCATGAGACTGTTTCACACCAAATAGGAAGACCTTTCGGTTCGTTAGAACTTAGAACGTTAGAAGTCTTGATCAATAAATAAATCTGTTTCAATTTTTAACCTTCGCTGTTTAGTTTTTGTCAGTTAAAGTTGTGCTTTGGAGGTTCGGTTTAATCAGATTAACAGAACACAACTAAATCAGCTACGAATGCGTTAATGACCATGTAAAAATAGTGTGTTTTGTTTTAGAAAAAACCTATTTGGTTTTGAATTGACTCAGCAGCTTATTAATATATACGGATTGAAATAAGTTTGCTTTCTAATTTCTAAGCCTTCTGTTAAAATAGTTTAATCATATCGTAATGTTCTGAATTTCCTGAATGGTGTTTATGCAGCGACAAATATTTTTTCAAACGTAATCATATAGTTATGTCGATGAACTTCTTGAGCTAACCTCCACTGATGCTGTTTCCGAGACCATTATTTTGGAAACGATTGGTGACCAGAGTCGAAAGTCTCCATATTCCTTTGCCCAGTCGCTTATCATTGGGAGTATATCTAAGCAAGTTTAATTTATCTTTTTAAAGTGTTACAGATTCGGTGAAAAAATTTTATTCAAATTTTAAATCGAGCGTTAAAAATTGCTTGAGCTCTATCTTACTTTATTTTGCTTTGGAATTCGCGTAAAACAAATAGAAACTCGATTACTAAACTGTACCTTTCTTCTCAGCTCCTAGAAAATGAGGTATCGCTCCCAAAATTGGATAGTGTGGAGGAGTAGCAAATTTTTCCAGACATTTTTGCTTTGTAGACTTATACACGACGAAATAGTATAAAGGAACTAAAACTAATCCACAAAAAATGAGAATAGTCAGCATCGCAAAAAAATAACTAGACTTTTGATTGGGATTACAGGATCAGAGGCCAGTATTTTACACTATTAAAACTGGAACTGACAACTACAACTTCTACTCTCTTATCTCTCTAGATGCTGTTATCATTAATTTAGCCTGGAAAGTTTTTCATTTTTTGCATTAATTAAATTAAAATAAATATTAATGATACTCTATCGTTTATGGTTAAATCAATATTTAAATATATAGTTGGGATATCTGTTGAGGTGGGTATAAGCGAAGGACTTGGGATGGGTGACCGTAAGGTTATCGGTTCTGAGACTGGGCAAAAAAGCTGCTGAAGACTGCAATTCCAAAGCAGATTAGCATATCTTATGCTAAGGCTTTCTCAGCAGGTAGATAGCGTAATCGGCTCGGTGATAAAGATTGACGGGAGGACTGTGCTGTGGAAACACAGTATCTACCATACAGACCAAATGGAAATCTAACAAGGGAAAGTTCTCAGGATGGAATTCGGGAATTGCCTGAAACTTTTTTGGTTAAATCTTCAAGTCAAGTAAACAATAAAACCCAAAAAATTAGCTGCCCTAATTGATGTTATCCATGTCAAAAAAATTGATGAACAATGGACCTGCAAATGAAAACACCGGAATTATTAAACATAATATACCAAAAAATCAAGAAAAAAATTATAAAAACGAAAATCATAATATTTTGCTTTTATTCCAAGCGGATTTTGAGAAATGGAGGTGGGAAGTGGCCGGATAAGGGGTGTGGCGGCTGTGAGGGCAAAAAAGGGAGCGAGAAAACTGGAATTATTGTGATTTCCTATAGTAACTGCCTTTAGTCTGCTTTAGTGAAAAGTCTCGTTGTGTCGCTATGCTATTTTCTGGACTCCTCCTATCTTCACTCAATGTCTTTTTCTACCTCACGCCATGAAAAGTTTTCTTGTACTGATCTCGCGCCGTGGCACACGTTTTCTGTTAACTTCCCACCTTGATTTCTCAAAATCCGCTTGGAATAAAAGCAAAATATTATGATTTTCGTTTTTCTAATTTTTTTCTTGATTTTTTGATATATTATGTTTAATACTTCCGGTGTTTTCCTTTGCAGGTCCATTGTTCATCAATTTTTTTGACATGGATAACATCAATTAGGGCAGCTAATTTTTTGGGTTTTATTGTTTACTTGACTTGAAGATTTAACCAAAAAAGTTTCAGGCAATTCCCGAATTCCATCCTGAGAACATTCCTTCTAAGTATGTGTTGTGCCTTAATTGGCAGTCTACCTAAAGTGTTACTTGTGGAAGACTGAACCAACAAGGAATAACACAATAATAAAAGCCAAACAAACAAACAAACCAAATGGAAATCTAAGTACGGGTTACCCACGGCCTTAATTGGCAGTCTACCTAAAGTGTTACTTGTGGAAGACTGGTCTAGATGAACCAAACAAGGAATAACACAATAATAAAAGCCAAAACAAACAAGGTCAAAGGTACAAAAGTATTGGCACATGCTATGCAATCCACACTAAATTGAGCAGTACGTTTACTTCTTCTACTTTTGATCATAAGATTTTTATTAATGATTGAATATTTATATTGTGTATCGTTTCAGGTTATTTATTACTATATTTACTGTTATTTTTTGCACCATATGAAACATGAACTTGACAATGTGCAATGGCGTTGTCGAACTTACACTCAAGTAATCTACTCCTGTGTCCTGTCACAACTCTGCTAATAAATTTTTCGATACACTCTTATTTGAAATGAAAGTATAAGACGTAACTTAAACTGTTCGGACAATCAAAAATTTAAACCCTTAAAAACGTTATTGTATAGTTTAAGGAAAAGACTCAAACTCAAGTGATAGTTGCAAAGTTGTGATAAGAATTCGCTTTAATGTGTTTATTAAACGTGTAATAAAGCAATATTTAAAATTTAAAAATTGACGTTCAAGTCAATATTTGTCATCATGGTTCTTTATGATGAGAGTTTTTAATGAAAACGATTTGAGTAGTATTTGTATTGCATTACAACTAGAATTGACCAACGAGTGATTAGCTAATGCCAAAATTGGAAATAACATAGAAGTTCAAGATGATTGTAAGGAATCTATAACTGTAAGGTAAAATCCTAAATGATAATGATAATAATCTTTTTAACATTAAAATGGATATCCAGAACAGAACAAGAGCTTTCTAATTCTTAAAAACAATTTTTAGCCAAAAACTAACTATCCAAAAACATTTTAAATGCATTAAAATAATTATAACAACAAAAAAGTCATTTATTTTTTAATCTAAGCCTAATTTCGTAAATACACCAGCCTCTCTAGCCAATAGCAAATCTCGCTTCAGAATCTCCAAGGAAGTTCCCATACCCTCAGCATATTTCGGGTTCAACTTCCTCAACTTCTTGCTCCAAAATACCCCGGGTGGATTGGACATCCATCCGACGTTCTTCTTAAGATACTCCCGAGAACCTTCATCCTCCGACGATCTCTTTAGAGTGTACAGGAGTTCGCTGTCATTTGCCATCGTAATTTTACTTAAAAATATGTCAGAGGCAACTACTTTAACCGACCGTCCAAATTCCGAAGTAATTCCTATAAAATCTTGCTCATTGTTCGAGTAAGGATTGAACACATTGTAAACCTCGTTTCCGGCCTTGTTGTCGAAGAAAATCTGAGTCGACAGCACAGCGCAGATGTCGACAGGAATTAGCATGAGTGGAAATGTCCAGTTGACAGTTGGAACTATCCCCAAGTGCAGATAAGCCATGAAACGGAGCATCAGTAAGTTATCCAACACGGAAATATTTCCCCCTCGAACACTGTCCCCTCCGATATTTGGAATTCTAAAAACTTTGCACGGCAATCCACGCTCAACGGCTTGGCTCATTAGTAGATCCCCGATGATTTTGGAAATTGGGTAGCCAAAATTCGGCATCCCATCCGTTTCTTCGACAGTTGGCCAATCCTCCGAAACGGTTTTGTCGGCGTCCAATTTAGCAACTGCAGCCAATGTCGATGCATGATAGATATGCTTGGGTCTTGACGAACAGGCGAATTCCAGGACATTGATCGTTCCAAATACATTAACACTCCGGATATCCGTCTTCGAGCCCCGAGCTATCCGATACGTGTCCAAATGATCCGATTTTACTGCTAGATGGAAGACTGCGTCAACGTCTTTTGACAATTTTGAAAATTGGCTGTCCGATAGCCCTAATCTGGCATCAGTAATACTTCCGTCGACACATTCCACCCTGTCTAACCTTATCTCGGACGATAACTTCTTATCTTCCAGTATTTTTAAGAGTCTCTCCTTCCCCGAGACTTTCGACGTGGGTCGCATAAGGCAGTAAATCTTCTGGACTTGAGATCGGCGGGATACCTCTCGTAAAATGTAAGGACCCAGATTACCGGACACTCCAGTGATGAGTACTGTCCGGATTTCCGAAGGTTTACACGCCAGTCCTTGTGGGGTTATGTGTAAGGGCAGTTGCGAATCCTGACGAATCAGTTTCCGCAATTCTTCCTCGGTGGGTGGGGCAATGTCCTCAATTCCTGTAGCAAGTTCCACGATTCGAGTTGACAGTTGAGCTAGCGTGTTGCAGTCTTTGACGGAATTCATGGAAACTTGTGCCCTGTCCCCTAGTAGAGTCTGTAAGGAATTCTTCAACTCGATCATCATCAATGAATCCAGTCCCATTTCCTGGAAATTTGCAGTATCTCCAATCGGTTCGTCCATCTTCAGAATTGGTCGAATCATTAAGTCCGTGTATTTTCTCGCCGTGTCGTACTTATTCGTAGACGCATC
This sequence comes from Desoria tigrina, assembly GCA_906901685.1. Lineage (NCBI taxonomy): Eukaryota > Metazoa > Arthropoda > Collembola > Entomobryomorpha > Isotomidae > Desoria > Desoria tigrina. The sequence goes on from CAJQTU010000041.1 coordinate 392,734, forward strand.
GTACTCTCTCCAGAATTCTTCACTTCCAACTGTCATTTTCAATGTCTTGGTGTCCTCTTCCAAGTATTTTAGTTCCTCCAGGTACTTCCGGCAGGATGGGAAGAATTCCTTCAGAACTCGCAGATCCGCTTCAAGAACGATCGTTTGAAGTTGTTGAGTTTTGAGGACTCGTTCCAAAGCTGTGATCCCTTGGAGGACTGTGAACGGCTTCAAACCCGTCATTTCGATATTCGCTGCAACTCCGACTTGACCCCATTGACCCCAATTGATAGTTGTAGCTGGAAGACCTATGGAATTTCGGTAGGTGGCCAAAGTGTCGAGGTAGACGTTGGCGGAGGAATGGTTACCCAAACCAATGGGTCCTAGTTTTGCTGTTGCCGAAGAAAACATGATGAAATACTCTAGGGGGTAGTCCAGTGTCAGTTTGTGGAGGTTCCAGCCACCTCTGACTTTTGCATTGAATACCGTTTCATACTTCTCCCAAGTTTGGTTCACGAATGTGGCATCGGATAGAACTCCCGCTGCGTGCATGATCCCTCTTAAGGGAGGAATTCCCATAGACTTTAATTTCTCCAACCCTTCCTGACATTTTTCAAAGTCTCCAACATCCAATTTAATGCTTAGTATTTCTGCTCCCTCCGAGTTTAACTTTTGAATTGCTTGGACCACATGGGGTTTTGGTACCGATCTTCCAGCCAGAACGATGTACTTTGCCCCGGAATTCGTCATCCATTTCGCCACTTCCAGACCAATGCCACCCAAGCCCCCGGTTATCAAGTATGTACTTCGATCGTTAAACAAGGAAGTTTGCATTACAGTTTTATTTTGCGTTGAAGGTTCCGGCATAATGCAAACCACCTTCCCGATGTGTTTGGCTTTCTGTAGATAAGACAGCGCGTCCCGGATGTCAAACGCGTCAAATCCGACGTAAGGTAGCGGCTTGACTGTCGACGCTGCTAGAAGTTTACTTACTTCTTCGAGGAAGACTTTGACCTTTGGCTCGGAAGCTGATGATAGGTCGACAATTTCATAAAATACATCTGGACGAAGTGACTTGACCTCCTCGTTGGTCCATGTGTTTAACTTGCTCATTTCGATAAACCGCGCTTCGGGTTTGCACACAGAAAGGGATGCTTCTTTAAATCCCGGGCTTGTCAAGGAATTTAAAACGACATCGACTTTAGCACCACCAAGTGAGTCCAGAATCGCTTGTCCGTAGTCTGTGTTTCTGGAATTGAAGACGTGTGTAATTCCAAGGTTTCTTAAGAACGCTCGTTTTCTGGAACTCCCAGCCGTTGTGATTATATTGCAATTGAGAGATTGTGCGATTTGAATGGCTGAAATTCCAACTCCACCGGATCCCGTGTGGATCAACACTGTCTCATTTGCCTTCAGCTGTGCAACTTTCAGAAGACATACCGAAGCGGTTGCAGCTACAGTTGGTAACGTTGCGGCTTCGTTGAAAGTCATATTGGTCGGTATAGGGAGGACGAGGTCCGTATTTAGTTGAACATAACTTGGGAGTGCATTTCCATTCAAATTCATCCCAAATACACTGTCTCCAACTTGACGATTGGTGACTCCTGAACCAACTGCAGAAATGATTCCAGCAAAGTCAATGCCTACACTATTTAAATTTTCAAATTGCTTATCCGGTTTCACAACTGCGAAAATGTCCCTGAAATTCAGAGCATAGGACTTGACCCGGATTTCGACTTCCATCTCTCCGAGATTTGTTGCGTCCATGGGACCGAACCTCAAGTCCGAGATTGCATTGCTGGAGGGTAGAATGAGATGGAACCGGTCGGATCTTGGGGAAATCAGTCCATTCGTTGGGATTTTGTATGGATTTAGTCGACAAACGTATCGGGTACTATTCCGGTAAGCAACTTGAACCTCAGAATCTTCGACAAAGAGCTCTGCAACCGATTCTTTCAACATCCGCTCCATCGGTGTCTCCTCCAAATCAAAAACAACGCATTTGCAGCTGTTATTCTGAGATTCGTTCGATAAAGTCTTCGTCATTCCCAGAATTAAGCTTGCAGTTGGTTGGTTCAAATCATGATCTCCAATGCTGATCAGCCCTTTAGTATAAGCAACCAATTTAACCTTATTTTGTGTCACAAGATTTTGACAAAGATGCAGGTAGGGCTGGCAAATAAGGGAATAGTCCGGATCTGAATAATTTAAAGTCCATGCATAAATAACCCCTTCCAGCGTCCATTCCTCTTCAGCTACGCTTGAAAATACGGAACTCATATCATCTGACTCTTTTGCTCGGATTTGAAAGACTGTATTCGACGATTTCTTGAAGCACTCATTGAGTCGATTGACCCGAACAACACGGCGTCCCATATTTTCCAGGCTCTTCGAAAGCAGATTCCCGAATTCGTCATTGTCGTCAAATAAAATCCAAGTTTTCGATTCCTTGTTCAATCTCCAGTCGGGATAGAGCAAGTACTCTTCGTCCTCAGACGCTTGTGCAAAAATCAGGGAACCAAGTCCTTCACAAACATCGTAACTTGCTGTTTTGGAGAAGTTCAGCCTACCCAGCACATCCTCCCATTTTTCTGTACTCATTTCGCAGTTAAATGGTCTTAGGTCTGTGTCCGTGAATCTCCAGTAGCCTTCTAACATCCCGAATATCAAATTAATACCCAAATGCGGCTTTACCGTTTCGACAAGGATGAGTAGTCCCCCGGGTCGAAGAAGATTCCGGAGATGCGAAACCGACTCCCTCGTATCTTTTGTAGCATGGACTACGTAAGCTGCATAAATCACGTCGTAGTGATGAGGAATGAAGCCTTGAGTCAAGGGGTCTATTTCCAAATTCAGGGTTTTGTAAATCACATTGATCTCCGATTCGGCAAAGAGTTTCTGTCCCTTGAGGAAAAACGCAGGAGAAATGTCTGTGTAAGTGTACTCGTAGGATGAGAGGGGTCCCTTCAGATTCGGTAGTAGAGCCTTCGTGAAGGACCCTGTTCCTGCTCCAACTTCCAGAATCCGGTAAACGTTCTTGTTTTTACTTGCATGATTGAGAAATAGCTTTTCAGCGAAGATGTGATTTGCTAATTTCTTGGAACATTTCGACGGGAGGGACTCCTTATAGTAGGCTTCAGCTGGTCCCACTGTGTTGGAATCCTCAGGGAATAAAATCGGCAGAGCGTTGGTCTTTCCGTTTAGAATTGTGCCGAGAACTCGGCCAGTCGAACCGACAGAGTGGATTTCAGCGTTGTTTTCAGCGTCCAGCGAAGAATGAAGTGCATCCATTTTAAGAGTTACTTGTCCCTTGGATGGAACTTCTAAGATGACTTGGAACTCCGTGATGGCCTTATTTGTGATTTCAAGATAACCTTCTACTACCAATTCGGTGAGAATATAGCGAAAAATCCCTTCGTGTTTGGGCAACACTTTGAGATTATTCATGAGATCCTTTAGATTGAATTTTTGTCCAGCTTGAGGGGCCCAGCCCAGTTCGTAGAGTCCGTTCAAAATGTACATGATGCAGAGTTGATTGGATTGATCGTAGAATTTCTTCTCTGCTCCTTCCAGGGAATTGAAATGCAGGGTAGAGTTTTTGTAAGTTTGCGAAAAAATCGTGTCGTCGAAGATATGATGGTTCTGAACCCGTCGTTCCAAGGGCCCTAATCCCTCCCGCCAAACGTCTTGGTACATGTTAGGTAAAGACGTCTTCTGGGCTTCCAGAGTTGACATAATGGAACTGACGGTTGTGTCGATCAAAGCCAGTCCAACCATTTGAGCAATAACTTGTCCATTATTGTCGTAAAGGACCACTGTTCGCTGGCCCCCGTTGTTCCGTTTGTCGACATAAACATAGCAGATTTCGGTTTCTAGTTTGGTGAACCAGATCAACTTGCTGATGGAAACAGGAACCGAAAGGCAGGTGGGGTCTTGGTTGTCAGCAAATACGATCCCTTGGATCATTGCGTCGATTACAATTGGATGGAGGATGTAACCCTCCGAACTTTCAGTCAGAACTATCCGGTTGCAAATCTCCCCATCATCTCCTAGTCTCCGGTCAACTGATGTCTGAAATAGGGTTCCCAATTTGAGGCCGTGGTTTCTAAATTTGGCGTAAATGTCTCCAGTGCATTTGACCAGGCATCTTGACTTGATCGACTCAAGGCTCTCTATTTTGCCATTTCTGTCATCCAACTTAACAGCATAGGGAAGGAAGGACCCGGCGGCGTGACGAACCCACTTGTGCGTCTTCTTGTCGAGAGAAATTTTGCTGAAAATCGTGACTTTAGTATCCTCGCTGTCTTCAGTGGAAACTATAGTTTGGACATGTGTTTTCTCACCCTCGGTTAGGCCTAAGGACCCTTCGATCCCGAAGTTTTGTATTGTTAAAGGGGTGTTTGGCATGAAGTAGTCCCCATCTCCACACTGAATCGCGGAATGCCCTGCGACCAAACACATCTCGAGGAACCCTGCCATCGGGAATATTATTTTGTTGCCGATTTCGTGGTCCCTCATATAACTGACTTTGTTTAATTCAATGCAGTTTTGGAAAACTTTCTGGCTCGACGGGCTCGAGAGAGGCGTTCCGACGAGGCTGTGTATAGGGCTTTGAATCCGGTCCTTCGGTTCGTACCAGTAAGGCTTGTTTTGGAAAGGATAGAAAGGGAGTGTGACCTTGTTTTTCGACGAGAATTGATGGAAATTGTTCCAATTGATTTCGAATCCGTTGAGATACAGCTTTCCTAAACTTGTTAACAGAGTTGACCAGTCATCTGTGTTTTTTCTCAAGGATGGAAGACAGGATAAGGGCTTGTCTGAATTATTCATTGTCATTGCTGAAAGGACGGGATGTGGTCCTAATTCAAGGAATAAGGGGCATTGTGACCCCGTTTCCCTTAAGACAGCCTTGCTCGCTTCAATAAATTGGACCCCTTCTCTAGTATGCCGGACCCAATAATCGGCACTGATTGTTCCGACTTTTCGGCCTTCCATGCCTGAAATGAACGTACATGTTGGAGGACTGTATTTTACTTTTGAGGCGATTTCCCTGTATTCCTGAAGCATGGGATCCATCTGCCGCGAATGGAAAGCATGTGTAGCGTCCAGGATGTGTGTTTTCAAAGCGTTGTTTTTGCAGAATTCGGAGAAGTGACGAATATTGTCCTCAGTACCGGCAAGAACCGTTTGGTCTTGTGAGTTGATTGCTGCGACGTCCAGCCATTTCTTTGTCCCATTGAAAGCCAGTTTTAAGAGTGTCTGAACGTTGCTGGAGTTATCCTTGATAACCAGCATCTTACCCCGAGGAAGGGCATCGATAAGTCGGCTCCGCTCTGCTACTAACTTCAGCGCGTCTTTGAATTCAAGCATTCCCGCTCCAACAGCTGCGGCAAACTCTCCCAAACTGTGGCCCACAACGATGTCCGGTCGAATGCCCCACGACTCCCACAATTTCAAGAGACAGTATTCCACGCAGAATATTGCAGTTTGGCTGTAGATTGTCCGACCGAGTTCAGAAGTCTTGTCGCCCCAGAGGGCATCCTTAATTTCCACTCCGATTTCCTGTTTCAGCAACGCGTCGCAGCTGTCAAAATGCATCCGGAAAGTTGGGCAATGTTGATAGAGTGATTTAGCCATTCCAGGGTACTGAGAACCCTGTCCAGTGAACAGGAAACAGAGCTTAGGAGGTCCTTGAGCTGTCGTATTCATTTCAAATGATTTCTTTGTAATTTTTTGCATAAGATCCAACTTGTCAGAGCCGATGATAGTACAGCGATGGGGGAAATCTGCTCGTCCGGTATTTGCAGTGTAGCAAATGTCTTCCAATGCTTCAGTAGTTTCTCCGATGAGTTGGCCATACAACCTTATCATATCTTCCAAAGACTTTTCACTTTTAGCAGAGAGTTTCAAAAGATTCATCGGCTGGGATGATCGATATTGTAAAGCCGAGGATGGCAAAACATCCGGGGATTCTTGAATGATGACATGAGCATCTGTCCCAGTGATCCCAAAAGAACTGACTCCGGCAATCCTCGGTTGTCCGTTTAGGTTCCTTTTCCAGGGAAATGGAGCTAAAGGAATTTGAGCTGGAAGGAGATCCAGATTGATTTCGGGGTTCAGAGTTTCAAAATTTCGATGAGGCGGGATCACCTCGTTTCGAAGTGCCAGTAGGGTCTTAATGATCCCAGCAATTCCAGCGCAAGACTCAGTATGTCCAATGTTCGTCTTGACTGATCCGATGGTTAAAACATCCTTCCGGTCTTTGGAGTAAACCTCTGTCATAGCGGAAACTTCAATCGGGTCCCCCACCGGTGTTCCGGTCCCATGAGTTTCCACAAAACTGACTTCTTTCGGCTCGACACCTGCATCTTCCAGGGCTAATTTCATAGCAAGGGCTTCACATTTCACCGTCGGTGTCCCAAGACTTCGACTAGGGCCTTCTTGAACCATCGCAGACCCACGGATAAGACCCCAGATCCTATCGTTATCTCTTACGGCATCTGGATATCTCTTGAGCACCAAAACGGCACAGCCTTCAGCTCGACCAAACCCGTCTGCTTGAGAGTCAAATGTTTTGCAATGCCCATCCGGGGCAACAACGGAATGCATCGTTTTGATACAGGAGTTCCGGAAGAGTAAGTTGACTCCGAAAGCTAGGCCCAAGTCGCAGGTTTCATTGCGGAGATTTTTACAGGCCATGTCAACACCGACTATGGAGGTTGAGCAACCGGATTCAGTAGCGATGCATGGTCCAGTCGTGTCCAACATGTGCGAGATTCGACCGGCTAAAGACCCGAGGGCTGTAGCCATGTAGACTCTCAAGAAATCTTCGCCACTGGAATTGTCGAGCCATTGAGTGTAGTCATTTCGCCACCATCCGCCAAATACCCCGGTTGCCGTGTTCTTGAGGGACTGGGGATTTATTCCGGCGTGTTCCAACGCTTCCCAAGTTACTTGGAGGGTTAGTCGCTGCTGTGGGTCCATGTAGGCCAGTTCGGCTGGGCTCAGGCCAAAAAACTTGGAATCGATTTGGTCGACGGGGCATTTCAAGAAACCAGCCTCGTCGTCCTTGCAGCTCTCAACTTTTCCGATGCATTCGTCGTCGGTCCAGCGGTTGTCGGGGAGCTTGATGATCCCGTCCTGACCTTTGATCAAAAGGTCCCAGAATTCATCGAGATTATTTGCTCCTGGAAATCGGAAACTCATCCCAACGATTGCAATGGAATCTTGAAGATTTCGGGGGAACTTGGGATCCTCCGGGGCGTTAGCTGGCTCTTTGGGTTTTCCCATGAATTTCTTCAGAGCTACAAGATCCATCTGGAAAAACTTCATAATTTGGAACTACTTTATTAATTAGGATTTTTCATTCTGTATTTTTATTGTTAATAATTTATTGTAATATTCGGGTACAGGTACCTCCAGCCTCCAACAGAGGATCTTTTCCAGTTCGTCCGGAGAGAATAATTCGAAAGCGAGAGCAGTAGCTTTCTATAAACCCGGAAAAATATTTTAGTTAAAATAAACTACATCACATATTTACTCATCTTTACAATCGGTTATAAATTATAAAAGTACTTCAATTCAAACCTTTTCGAATATTCCGGCATCGCCGAGCCCGGCTTTGCGAACCAAGTCACTCCTAAAGATTTCAATTGGATGTGGAAAATTGAATTGGAGAATGCAGATTTCATCGATATCCCTTTTAAATTAAATTCAGAATCAACAATTAACTTTTAAAAATTAAACTCTGGTTATTGTTGAACTTTTTAATATGAATATATATCGAAATTGGTAAGCTAATTTTACCTGATCAAATGGGGTCCGTCAACAGTTACTTGTACACTGTACTTTTCTTCTATCATCGGATAAGATTCCAAAAATGTTTCCATGTTCCATTTCCCTGTTTTCAATCATTGAATTAACTTACAGGTCTTTGATAATGGAATATGTATGGAAGTTGCGTTTTTTGAACTTTGCATTCGTGATTTTTTCATACAAACTAACTCCTAATTAAAGTCAAGCCGTCCTTTTCCAAGAATTTTTCGAGTTTTCTATATGGTTTTGCCCTACAATCGATATGAATTAAATCTTAATTTGAAAGTCTTGTATATCAACTGCAAAATAACCAAAAATTACTCATAGATTGATATGATATGATTTGACATGGATTGCAAAATATATCAACACGTCGTCTTTACTTATTGTTACGTTCCAAAAGGTAGTGTTCCTTGTTGTATAACTTAAAATTGTTGAATTATCATATACGGAATTGTAGTTGATGCCGAATTCACTAAAAACTTACCTGATGCAACCTCAGACATTATCTTTTTGAAATTCGCCTTGGAAGGGTAATCCGAAACAACAGGCATTCGATTCCCTTCCTGAAAACGCACCCCAACGTTCCTGAAAATCTCGTCACCGTTTTTCACAACCTGAGAGGAGAACGGCTCATTTAATTAAAAATCGTACTACAATACAATAAAAACAATCAATTGACTGTCAATCTACCAAACAGTTGCAGTCCAGAAAAACAAATTTTTTCAAGTGAGTCAAACGCCAGCAGTTCAGAAGCGCAACTTCCCCAAATTTCAACCGCTCCAGTCCGCCCCATTCCGTTCCCATCATACTGACGCATCTTTCAAACTCGTTCTCCAATAAAGGACTAGGGCGTTAAAACAAAATACAAGTTAGTGTACCGTTATTCCTGAATTTAATTCCATTTAATTTATTACAAGCCCACCGTCTCAAGTCATTTGCCTACTCGTTGAATGACCTGGTTTAAAATAATATAATACAACGTCTCGAAACGTATACACTTACATCAGTTCGTCAGATACTCGTGGAGCCAAGAAAATAGTTGCCGGTATCCGCGTCAATACCTTTTTCAAAGAACGGGCCAAAATGATCGCTTTAAAAGCTTCATCGTCATCCCCTGCGTAGGTAATCCAACTTTTCATACCTGTGGACATTTTCAATTAAAAAATACACTTAAAAATGCAATGAATATGTCTCCTCACAATGAATCGGTTTGTATACGGGTGAGGTTGTGTCGTCAAATAATTTTAACAAATTCAGATGCATATCCGATCCACCATTAAATTCCCCCTGGAATAAGTTTCACCCTCAAACAGTACCTATTGAATTTATCGTTTCAATTCAAAATTCAAATGATCCTGTTTGCTTTGGGAGACCACATACATAAGATGCGGAACGGAATTGATTGTGTGTAAAAATGTAATTTAACAGATTCCGATAGATATTGTTCCATTAAAATTACGGCTTTTTAGAATTGAGCCTGTGCTGTGTAGAGACATTAAATATTTTTGTGTATTACCTGGAGGCATTTTATTCTTCACCCTTGATGTTAACCGCTAGCTGTTTATAGATTGGTGAGATGGTACGAGAAGCACGAAACCCAATGTGTCTGTAAATACGTTTAATTATTAGTATAAACAATCTATAATTAACGTATTAATTATTTAATTAAATTCACATCTTAAATAAAAATCAAGGTAAAAATAGCAGATGTAATTGGCACTTCAATTTCTCTACCAACTCAGCTAATGATTTTAAGTTCGATTTTTAGCCATGGATGGATGGGTGCTTGAAATTGTAAAACATATGAAAATGTCTCAAAAACTGCGATTCACGAACGATAATATGAGATTTATAGATATGGGAATAACAATAGGTTTTGAAGTGAAAAATATAGCGTCGTCGTTTATATTGTAAGCTATAGTTGAAAAATTTTAACGTTATTAGTAATTATATTAAAAAGACATATAATGTAAACTTACATTAAAGCTAAACACCGTATCAAATAAATGGTCTGGTTTTGGGATTTTAATTATCTGGGGTTATTGATTGAAGATAAGTTTGCGTCTCTTTCTCGTTCTTACAATATATATGTAATGCAGTAAATGGCTTACTTTTCTGGCTCAAGCTGATTTTTGACCGAGAAATGCAAAACTTTGGATGTAAAAATATTCTGCCGTTTCCAAATTATCGTAAACGACTAGAAATCAAGTTTGAATTCAATATTGGAGAATTGAAGAAGATATTTGATGAAGAATTAAATTGATATATAAGAATTTTCGCCAGAGACTTAATTTCTTGGCTTAAGAATCTCGACTTGGTAGCAGATATCAAAAAATTATGAAGTTCGGGTTTACAGGTTCATAACCGAATGAACACCGAATAAAAAATTGATGTGGACGTATTGTTTTAATTTAACTTTACATCAGCATAATTGAACCTGCTACATACGTGCTAAAAGGATAAGAATCCAGGCTGCCGTATCACACCACCGTCATTCTCGGAAATGCAGGTCCAGGGTTCAATTAGCTGGACCATTTCCAAAACAATCACGTCTTTAAAATTCTTAATGGTTTAATTTTCATTCATTCTTGCTTTTCCTGGTTTATCTCCTTTCACGAACAATGCACGTGTCATATAATTTACCTGCTAGTTTGCCATAACTAAAGCATTGCAATTGACTGCCACATCGACAGTATGGAGCTGGCATTTCCTACAAAAAGACACTTCTTTTCTCTTCAGATGTCAAATTACTATAAATTCCTTTTACAAAATAGAGCCGATGTATCTCTGAATTTTAATGATGATTTGATGATTTTGAATGAATAGAATAAATAAAATATTGAAAAATTAAGCACAGGTTCTATATTACACGATTTAGCATTCGTCGGAGAAATTTAAGTTTTAGGGATTTCAGTTTTAAGTGAAATATTGGATATTCATGCAACTTTAAACTTTTTAAATGTTGATATAAATTTTTTTTAAAATAACCGTCCAGCTATGTTATAACCCTAAATATTATAAAGCTGTGTAATATTCGATGAAAGAGTTATCGCTAAGAACAAAAAAGCAAGCTGAATCAACTCCTAAAATCTCTCATACCAAAAAAATCGCGTGTGAAAATTTAATGACCATTGGATGTAAATTTCACAACCTCAAAGAGTGAATTTAAAAATTTTCTTCGTGAAAAACCCAGCTCTCCATCCCGTTTCCGTTTGTGGAAAGCCCAAAATGCATGATTTCAAGAATAAAAACTCGACTTCTGCGGTTTCTTCAAAACTCCATCGAGCATGAAATTAAACTAAAGCAATGATTAAAAATAATTTAACATCTATTTTTCCATTTGCGAATAACAAAAACCCTATACTTCGTACTTTATTGCTAATCGACTCTGATGGTTTTTAGTGCATTTTTCAGATTGTGGAGGTCTTGAAACGGAGCACTGACCCGCCCCAACGACATTAATACAAGCTGAAGTGATATTGATCCAACTTTATGATAATATTTAATTATCATCCATTCCCTCGTCAAAAGATCCCACGAGCAGAATGCAGAAAATGGATAAGCATGATTACTAACCATTTATTATCTAATTGCTATCAACTGTTTTACTATATATAAGCCACTAGGGAATTGTTAAAAAACCGAAAGTTGTACGTATTCGCCTCTGTCCCTCCCATCCAATTAATTTACCAAAAATCCTGGAATAAATTCCCACCTGGAATACCAACCACCAACTTTGCTTAATTGCATTCCAGTTTAAAGTTAGACGTCTATTTTGTAAATAAATCCTAATTTTCTTGTATTTATAGCAGTTTTTAATAATAAAATAACTATTCTAGCATTTAACAACTCTTGCAAATCAAGAATCAATCATATTAAATTCCCCACTCCTCCAAAATTATTATTAAATCCCTACGGTATTTAAGATCGAATTTACGGTGTGCAAAGTCCAGGCAAGAACTCCATAACTCAAAGCACATTATAAGCTCTCATCATTTGTGAACTTTTAAGAATTAATTCGATAAACTTTAATCACACATACATACACACATATACAAATAATCCAGCACCACAATAGAATAGTGTTTATCCAGCCCGTTGGCCTTGAACCTCTCTGGAAGAGTAGCTATCCAGCAGCATTTTTCCGATCTGTGTCCTCAAGATCGGTTCACAAATATTTCTACAGATTTGTTTTTCAATTTCACAACCGCATAAATTCATTAACTATATGTACTTCACTTAATTTGTAAATAAAAAGCAACTACACGTGCATGTGTATGGACAGTCCAAGGGGTATCTGACTAGCCATGCAACAGCCAACAGCCTAGAGGATTTATAGGAATGAACCATGAACCTGACCTTCTCAACCAGGCTTCAGATAATGAAACCGGTTGCGCAATATTTGCATCCAATTAAAAAATTACAATAGCACTCTTTTATTCGTTTTATAACCATGTCCTAGGGTAAGGAATACATCGTTATGTCATTTATTCCAGGCGAGGCCCCGCCGTGTTATGTTCTACTGCCTTTATTTGACTGGTTAAGTAAACTTTACGGAGCCTAATTACAATAGTCAACTTAACGTTTGATCTCCCAAGTTCCAAATAAAAATTACAATAGTCGAACATCTATTAAGTGAAGTCATTTTTTGCTAAGGTTAAGCATCTAAAAATAGTGACAGAGCATGAGCAGAGGTAGTGTCATTTGTCGTTAAGGGATTTCCGGGATAAAAACAATTAATTTCGGATGGTTACAGACTACGGGAGACAGGGTTGGTAATTCTAATTAGTTACTTTAAGTAGATCTCTAAAAAGCCTGTTTAAAAGTGATAAGTGATTTAGTTTACAAATTTTCGAGTTTATAATTGAAATGCAAACGTTCGCATGCAAGTACACTTACACGCCTACCCACCACAACACCTATGGATATTCAATGGAATCAATCAAACAACGGTTGTCTGTTTAAGTAGTATACTTATTTTTAGTATTTGGTATGTAAATTCTAATGACTCTATTGAGCGCAGATTTTCATGGAATTAAATCACATCAGGAACTGCACAAGTACAACTCTACTTAAATAAAGTGATTGTTTGTTTGTGATTGTGATGGTATTGGGTTTATGGCGAATCTCTTCAGACCTATCTCAATTATATAAGCTTTACGGGTTACTACTTTAATCGAAATTTAAAGTAAAGTTCTAGGTATTGTGCCGGTTCATACGGTTTAATAACTAGTTTAAAAAAAATTCCATGCGTCACTGATTTTTCCGAAAACCAAAAACTGTCTCAATGCGAGAGTTTTTTAACGTAAAGTAAATTGTCCATTTATGGATCGCGTTTATTTTGAGTATCACAAAAAGTCTGATTTAAAAAAAAAATCCAAAAATTCAAATCAACAATCAATTGATGCTCATATGTTATCGTTTTGAGTCATCCATCCAATCCAATCCTAAATTAGTTATCAGTTTCAATTTCGTTTAATTAACCTAATTGATAATAATAATAATAATAAGAGTTTATTAGTCCAAATAATTCATTCATCACATTATAAGAAAGAGTTAATCCCCATCGAGAGACAGGCTTTTCTTAACCCTTTTAACCGATTTCATATTGTTTACATTGTGCATAAAATAATTTAATGACATAATCGTGTCATTTTCCTTAATTAATCTTAGGTTAAATTGTTAATTAATAATACAATAGTAACATGAGTCTTTTCACTATCACTTTTCGTCAATATTCATATAAATTCTTTTATCTTCCGTTTAAATATCAATAAGCTTTCTGCCCTTTTTACATCATCCGGTAAACGGTTCCATAATATGACACCACGGTATATTTAATTGACTTAAAATAAAGTTCACTGTTTCTAACCTACTTGGGGACTTAATTCGGAGGAACTTAATAAATAATTAGCGGTGTTTCGATTCTTTGTAGCAATAGCAAAGGATCATAGAACTTTAAATAATGCAGCAGTCGTTAAAACAACTTAATATTTGCATTACTGTTTGTAAATGTAACAGGACATAGGATTTCCAAGTAGAACAGGCCTTTTTATTTCCAAGTAATATGTAAAACACAATTGTCGTGACTGCAAGAATATAAATAGCATCGACAGATCATAAACCTGTTCAACTATGATTTTATCATCCCTTTATAATCGACTTTAATAGAGCATTCATTACTACCTGAATTTTAGAAAGCTCCTTGAAAACCTTTAAAATTTAAAATCAGAGCAAAATCACATCTGAAATGGAGTCGGGAGGAGCTGAATCCGAAGTGTCTGAGAAGGACTTCTACGTATTTCAAAATATTGGTGCATTGGAAGAAATGCCATTTCAAGGAAGCGTTTTTGAAGAGATGAAGATCCTCCGGGACAAGCTGAAAGATATTGAACAGCATTTGACCCACTATGCCTCCGGAGTTGGTCCAGATCCCAACAATTTGAATCATTCGGGTATGACGCTAAATTATTTCCTCTAGATTAGTTTCAAAATCGCATAGTTTTCAATAAAAAGGGCTTGAACCGTTGTTGTTTCTGAAACAGACCACGATATCTTGGAGCAGTTTCATGGAGTTGAAACGGATGTCGTTGAAAAGGTAAGACATTCCAGGCTTTTTAGAACGTGCATTTTTTTACTTTTCTTGGCATTTCCATGTTTATGTCTGCAATAATAAATGGGATTGCATTTGGATACTAGTAAAATCCAGTAATCCAGTAATAAAACCGGTTAGACTTGGCTCAGACATTTTTATAATGTTACTTTCATATCTTAACCCATATAAGAATTAAATATGTACACTCTTCTCTGACTTCTAACGTTCTAACTATGCTAATTCCTCTGAAATAATATTTACATTAATATTACATCACCAAGTTATAACTATAAGATAAAGTTGTTAAAGTTCAACAATGTACCTGACATGTTACATGACAAACAATGGCTAACACTACGAAGTCGTGCAGTTACAACGTTACTTTTCTTAATACGAAGACATAGATAGTTTAGTCAGATTGTTATCTTATTTCCAAGACATTAACAACAGTGCAGTGGCATTGACTGTGTCTTATTTAAATACACATCTTAGTCAAATTAGCCAAGAGTTCAATTCAACATGTAACTGACTTCCATTTTTGCACGTTGCATTTTTAGCATGGTTTTCACACCTTGTAATGAAGGTGTGAAAGCTCTTTAGAGGATCCAGCTGTCTGTCCGTCCGTCCGGTTGCATAATTTTAATTTTCATAATACATGGTTCATGCCGAATACTTTTGCGTTTTTAAATCCAATATTTCTACTTCCTGGATTGGACCGGTTTCAGGCTTGTGTTTTTTATGACGCTTTAGTATTTCTACATTTCGAAAAAAATAATTTTAATCACAAAAAAAATTCTAAATAGTGGTCCCCCCTTCAAATTTCGATAAAACTGGAAGCAGCCCTCCTCTCCCTCTCAACCCTTCAATCAAAAATACTATCAGAAGAACTCTTTGTTTGGAAACGAGAGCAACAGTTGTCAAAAAACGGGCTGAGTTTCACAAAATCTTTGGAAAATATCCAGAGTCTCCTCTCCCAACTCATGGACCTCCACAACGTCTGTCGTCTTCAAATCAATCAACTGAGCCAAATCTTTGATGCTCTTAAGTTTAGAGATTTCTATACCTCCCTCCTCAATTCCCTTTTAAATTCAGTATTCATCGTGGAACACCAGCCCCCTCAAGTCATCAAGGTCAAAACGAAGTTTGCCAAACCCGTTACCGTCCGTCTTCTGGTGGGTCCGTCTTTGACCATTTTGAATAAGCCAACCGTTGGGGTCTCTATCATTAGCGAAGCTCAGGCTAGGGAGCTCGGGAGTACGGTTGGTGGTGGTAGGGACGTCAGTGGAGTCATTGCTAACCCCAGTTCCAAAATGGACTTGAAGACGCTGAAGACGGAATTCAAGAGTTTGAAACTATTGGACGTTGACAGGAAACCTAAGAAAGGGACTCAACAGGTTAAAAACACGGTCAAACAGCAGATGCAGCTGGGAATCGAGGGGACGTTACCCAACTCTGTGACGGATGAGAAGTTCTGTCTTCGTTTTTGCACGGAGCTTCGGATTCATGCTGTGGATTATAAGGTTTGTCTCATTTTTCCCCTTAGAGATTTTAATTCAAAAGACTAGTTTTGAGCATTTAAAAACGGGTACTTCAAAGTGCAACCAACTAAAACACATTTTAAAATATCTAGAGGAAGTTAGAACCGTTGCGTTAGCTATCACTTATAAAAAACCGCATATTTTTATGGGCATCGGAATTACCTCGAATAGTCTTTCCTAGATTGGAAACAATAATATGAGTCTTTTAACATAACATGAGAATCTCACCATGACCCCAAAACTGCGTCCGTCAAGTATGCCATATATGCTAACAGTTATGAAGTTCAGTTTTTTCGGAAAATAAGCTCAGTCTTTTGTACACTATGAGAACTTTGACCACTGAAATCGATTCCATGATTTACGAGATTAAATCATCCCCAACAGGTCAGTACGATATCTTTACCAGTAGTAGTGGTCACACACGGAGTCCAAGAACCCCAAGCCTGGTCAACAATCACCTGGGACAACGGATTCTCAAGCCCCTCTCGGCCACCTTTCGAAGTGCCCCAAACCGTTACTTGGAACAACTTGTCTCTAACCCTGAGTCAGAAATTCCACGCCTCAACCGGCAAAGGTCTAGAGGCCCGTGAACTGACTGCCCTCGAGTCTAAACTCTTTCATGGGGAAATCCTAGACTACCGGGGTAATGTGAGTCACGTCCGTTTATGCAAAAGGCCCTTGATCCCCTCATCCGGTGGCAACTTTACATTCTGGGACTGGTACTGGAGTGCCCTGAAATTAATCGAGAAGTATGCTATACGGAGTTGGAGAAATGAACGGATTTACGGGTTTATTGGACGAACGGATGCCGAAATCGTCCTGCAGTCAAGTCCACCTGGAACTTTTCTCGTCCGATTTTCGGAAACTGTACTTGGAGGCCTTTCGATTTGCTACGTTTCTTCAAGTATTTATTTTTAATCGGTTTAATTAATTAAATACTTAATTGTAGGTTCCTCTCTCATTAGAATTTTAATTGTCTTTAAATTACAGGCGGTTCCATATTCAGTCTACTTCCATTTACAAGCAAAAACTTAAGTTTCCGAGGTCTATCGGATACGATTTGGGACCTGGAGAATCTGCACACTTTGTACCCTAATACCCCTAAGCATGTCGCGTTTCCACGTACCAGAACCCAGCTTCATACGGGTAAGTAAATTGGCAATCAATTAAATAATTAAAAAATTAAGGCGTTAACTTCTTCTTTTGTAAATTGAAACTTTTACGTAGTAAACCTTCCAAAGCCATTGACATCCTTCTCAACATCCTCCGGAAATCTGGATCGAGCATCCTCATCTTCTTCAAGTCTTGACTCATCCTCACAATACGTTGTCTCCTATCCTAAAATTACAATCCCAACTCAATTTTCTTGACCCTTGTTTCATTAGACCTCTAATGACTTGTTTATTGAACGAAATTCGCACGTCCGTGTCTAACATGAAAAATTACTTATCAGTTTAAAGTGATAACATTTTTAAACCTTAACAATTAAATACTACTAATATTATAACATTATTTTGTTATCAATATTACCAATGGCATAATTCATCAAATGGCATGAAAACGTTGTGACAAAATCCTTGAATCCTGATTTCCACGAAATTTGCATCTCTAACTCTTAAGAGATGAACCTTTAACCCTAAAAATCAGCATTTAAATAAATGAATTAACAACACAGAGTGTTAATTAAATAATATTTTAACTAAGAGGAGACTACCAATAGGTCTCAATTCTTTATAACTCAATCCATTAGTTTCAGTGCGGCTAAAAAAACAAAATCCGCCTTTCGTAGCAGACTTTTAGAACCATTACTTGTCCTAATCTTCTATGGTGTCGATAAGAGACCGAATAATTACGAGAGTTCTTGTGACTTTTGGTTAGTTTCGCTTCTGCTACTTCCGAGACGGGTTGATAGTAAGTGACCACTGCTTAGCAATTAAAAGCAAAATATACAAGCCTCACTTCTGAACTCTAAAGAATTTAATTTTTTACATTAAAATTAAAATTTCATCACAAGTTAGCTTTCTTTCCAAAATACATTAACATGGCTCAATGGGAGAGAATCTTAAACGAACCTGGGGTGTACCCTCAGCTCGTACTGTATTCAGACAGCATATATAACCTTATTGGAGTCCCGATTGAAGTTCGTGAGATATTCGCACCATTAATTGAAGATCATATTCAGTAAGTTTGATCTATTTTTGACACCCTTCGAATTTTTAAATGTAATTATGATTACAAGTCTTGCGAAAAAAATTACTCTACTGAAACATGCAAAAATGTATTTAATGTCCAACTCGGCAGACAAGTCTGTTATCCCTCATCGGAGATCCCAAATCGAGAAGAATTGACTACAAATCCAGAGCACCATCAACGCATCCTAGAATATCTGGCTCAGTTAGGGAAGGAAATGGAAGCCTGGGTCAGTGACAATGAGCATAGTCAATTCAACCACAATTATGTCCAGAAGTTCCGACAAGCTATCCCAGTTTTTAAGGTTCGCATTTAATTTTTTCAACGATTTTTAGTAGGAACTGACTTATATTCATTTTAAAACAGGATCTGTTGGCTCGAGACCCAATCCGTCTATTCATAGGCATTATTGATATGATTCAGTTCGAACGGACGCAATTTAAAAACCCACAAGAGGATTTAAATTTGAATATGGATGGGCCGCAGGACGGTATCAAAGTTAGTCTTGAAGCCCTGGGTCAAAAATTGAGGTCAATTCGAGCCCTGATTTCCAGCTATAGGTTCCAGCCCACGGAGAGGGTTCTGACTGAAATCTATCGTCAGTTTTACGAGCGAATTCGAATGCTTTGCCGGATTCAGTCTCGGTTTACCTTTCTTTTATCGACTTGGAAACTCCAGGAGCAACACAAGGTAGTTGGACTTCGCCCGCAGAACCAGGTTCCAATCGAACTCAAGAAACTTCAGCCAATTGCTGAGTATTTGTACAATTTCATTTGCACGTTTCTCCGGGAACTGTATGGATTTATGCACCCTGGGATGGCGATTAACTTCAATATCTACAGTAATTCTATCTAATAAATTTTATAGTTTTAAATTATTGATGATTCATTCTAGACGAAGCTAATGATTAAGTATTTAGAAGCCATTTGACCGCTTAATTTTTTTTCCATTGTTGTCGTTTCTAATACTCACATTCTATACAATCAGTTAATATCAATCTAGAAAACCTAATCTACTTGTTTTAATCAAAATAACAGTCCAGCAACTCAGAACAATGCTGAAACAACTCGTCCAATCTACCTTCATCGTAATAGAGCAACCCATGTCAAAGTTGAACAATGTTATAAAGATCAGTGATTGCCGATTTCATATGACACTTTGCCAACTCATCGGCAAGTCCTTATTTCCGGACGATCAAGGCGGATCTAAAATCAAGCTGTCGGTGATCAACGAAACGGAGGCTAAACTCCTACATTCCAGAAAAGCTGAAGCCGTTTCCGAAGTTGAGGCTAAAAAAAGAGGAAAATTTTGTCCCCAGGATCAGTTAAAGTACTTTCAATTTGACGAGACGGAGGAACTGATGTTGGTCAAGTACAAGTATGCCAAACTCATAAAGGTTACTCGGACTCCGAAAACTGGACGTGGGACAAGGAATACTGTCATGGAAGAAAAGTACTGCATCCTTTGCAGGACAGAGTTTCAATTATTTGGAGAAATATTTCAGGTTTGTTTTTATCAGCCCATGGAAAGAATCTGACAAGGGAGGTAATGGAGAGAGAACACTTTTAATAACTTGCATTATTTTTGCGATAAACTTTAAACTATGTAGATGAGTTGTATATGCAAACACCTGAATTTTCGATTTTTCAAGGAAAATCAGTTTCTTGATTTCAACCCCATTCCAAAGTGTTAAAAATTAAAAAAAAAAATTTTTTTTTGAAAAACTGAAGGACTCTATATTTTCTTGTCGTCGATTAGCGTTTTAAACTTGCTTTTTCAACCTTGCAACGAATTTTTTAACATGTCAAACATCAATTCGGACACTAACTTTATTCAGTTCTCTCATCTACATATACTAAAGTTGCATTGCAAAAAAAAATCAAGTCAATCGAAGTGTTCTCTCTGCATTACCTCCCTTATTGGTTAAAAACTTACTCCCCTAAACTTCCGTCGGAATTAGAGCCTGAAAAAAAAACATTTAACCTAATTTTTTTCTTCGTTTATGATATTAGAGCTGGACGACGACCCTCCCAATCACGCTCTCATCTCACAAGACCCAGAACATCGTCGGACTCGGCGTCATTATTTGGGATTATGCAACTGGGAAAATCCACCGACCTCCATTCGAAGTGTCTGAATTTCTCCCTTGGAAATCCGTCGAAAGAATCTTATCTTCTGTCTTTCGAACGATTTTAGAACTAAGTCCCACCGATCCGGGCCTCAGCCCCGCTCATCTTCAATGCCTCAAGCGGAAGGCTTATTCCAAGTAAGCTCAGTTGCTAAAACTATTGTTCAAATATAGTTCATTGCTTTAAAAATACAAATTGAGATGCTTTCCGCCAGTTTGAAACCAGATGAGGAGCAACGGTTCCTACAAACTGAAGTGATGAGCATTACTGAGTTGAATCGTCGGAAATTCGGCGTCGAGTCCCCGATTGTGGACAAACACGGCGTGAAGGGCTTCTCGTTCTGGGATTGGTTCTATTTAGCAATTAAACTACTCAACGATAAGCCCGGACATCACAAAAATATGTGGAGGTTGGGATTCTTCCAAGGATTTATAGATAAAACAGCAGCCGAGAGTTTAATTACTAAACTACCCGTAGGAGCCTTCATTCTTAGATTTCCAGACTCCATTACCGGCGCTATATCCATAATTTATAACCATTTGCGTAAATAGACTTCAATATTCTCTTTAGGTTTTTAATCGTCTTGTAAATCATTAGTTCTGATTTTAACAAACTTACAATCCCGTGTATCCAGAAAACGAGGAAAAGAAAGTCCTCCATCTGGATCCATATACGTCAAAGAGGCTGGAAATCAAATCCTTGGTCGATTCCATTAAAGAATTGAAAAGGGTTAAGTATATTTGCACCTTCGATGGTCGTGCAAAGTTACATAGTAAGAACATTGCCTTGAAAGACTACTATAGTATCCCAAAGTTGGACAATCCTTATTATCCTCGATCCATCGCCAATTCACCTTTAAAATCCGACAGTTCTGCGGAAGGAAACGAATCGTAAGTATTTAAAACAAGTATATTGAAGATAGCATTTAGCCTTTTTTCATGTATTACTTGAGGTTTGACTGGACTGGTTGGGGATTAGAACATAAAATGACTGGGTAGAAAAATTAGTGATAAAACGACGGATATTTTGAGCCTAAAAGTTTTACTGCATATTTATGCTTGTTTTTAACTGCTTTCAAACTGCTTTCAAACTGCTAACTAACCAACTCGTATCTTCAAGCAATACAGAATCAGATGAGAAGTCATTAAAAAACATTCAGTTTACAAATTTATTATCCCATAGCAGCCCGGTCCCTGCTGTTGCCGAAGATCAGGAGGAATCTTTTGCCAAATCTCCCGACACCACAGACTATAAGCCAAACGTCGCTTCGTCAAGCAGGTTTGCGACAAATTTAAACCGAGAAATTTCTGCTTCTCATGGGGCTTTTAAAACATTATTTGCATGTTTAAATTAGAATGGAATGCAATGGTTTGGAAAGTTTGGGTAATATTCCGGTCTGTAATGATCGTCTTCCTCCAGTCGAGACACTGCTGCACAATTCCTGGAATAACGGTTCATATTCCGCCCAGGAACATCCCTATCTCAATTACAATGACGGAAGCCTTTCCCAGTTCATTTCCGAACTGGAGCCGCAACTGACTGATGAGCCAGTGTAATTTACATTTACTTTCAATGTAAAAAATAGTGGTTTAACTTTAATTGCGAGTCGAACTATAATTTTATCATTTTAAATGTCTTCTGCAGGAACATGGAGGATTTGGATACATTGCTTGACATATCAAGAACAGTCTCAATGGTTTTAAAAGAGTCGGAAGAACAAGAGAAGCGTTAGAGCTTCTTTTCAATATATTAATTGTAAGATATTTTGCATGTGTTTCAATTTTCCATGTCGCACATGTGATGTGACATGGAAGACAAAAGACAACATAATTTTATTTGTGAATGAAATGAGTTTTATATGCATTTAATAAATATAAGACGTTTTGTATTGAGGTGTAAATAATATTGGGAATTACAAAATTCCGACTCCATGTAAAATGGTTTTTTTGCATGAATCTTTGTATTTGATATCAAACACTGATACTTCCTCAGTGTTGTGCTGTTGTACATGAGGATAGAAGTGGTTCTTGAATGATCATGTTTTTAAGGTGGTTACAGCTCCAGAGAGACGCTTTTCGTAGAGTACAGATCCCGACTTGAAGATTTAATCAAAACCTTGCTCGTCGCGTTAACCCCGTTGTAAAGTGACACGTACTTCACTATTGCTTTGGCACACGTGTTTTGTTAAGCATATTCCTTGGTTCGTTTGGGCATTCAATATTGAAGCAAAACTAACTGCTTCACTGCGTTAACCTTATGATTATATTAAAGTGTAAAGGTTTAATTAATTACAAATTACAACCTCCCGAGTCAACTACATTATCCTGATACATGCAATGTTGTAATTAGATTTCGCTAAGTTTTAAACACCAACTCCACAAGAAAGTAACATAAATGAGTAACAAGGAAAGAACCTCTACCTCTAAAGGTTCTCAATTTTCTATAACTGGCCACCGAGTTTTATTTGAACGTTGAATATGATAATCAAAACAAAACGCTTCAATGCAATCTGAGTTTATAGTATAGTGTATAGTATATCTGATACAAAAATACTACCAGAAATTTAAATAAACTCTAGCACAGCATCGAATGAAATATAGAAATACATGTATAAAATAAGTAAATATATAAACATATTAAATAACAGAAAAATTCCAATTAAATGTTTAATTAACGGTTTGTTTTGTGGAGCAGAATGCCTGTAAAGAGGGTTTGTCATTTTTTATTTCAAACTCCGAAACTATGAACTTTGGGTCGACAAAACTATCATATTTCTCATGTTATTTGGTGGTTTTATCCGCATTGTGCAATAACCTTATTATATTTTTACTATACGTAAAACCTAAATCTAAGGTCATTGAAATAGCATCCTGTTGTTACATACTATATTCACTGAAATTAAAAATGTTAAACTGTAAGTAATTTAATAAAGTTAATACACTTCCTAAATTTTGGAACAGTTTATATCGTTTTTACACGCATAATGTAATTATGATGTTTCGTTTAAAACTGTAAAACTCTGATACTTTTAACAATAACAAAATTGGAAACCAAGTATTTTTCAAATCTACCAGCAAATATAAACACAACTGTTATTTCTCCAAAAAGTTTTTAAATTGATGTTATTTACGATCCGCAAGCAATTAACGAATTATTGGTATTTTTCTCTGCGACCACAATTTTCAAAAGAATCATTCCGAAAAAATTACTCTTTTGACAATAATAAATTGACAGTAATTGTTACATTATCATAAACTTTTACTCACGTCTTCATCACAACCTTTGCGCTATAAACACGCATTGACCTGCAAACGGTTGTTGAGGAGGTTCTGGAAAATTTCTTGATCAAAAATGTTTCTGCTAATAAACATCATCAGTGTATTATTTTATTATTTTCAGCTTCTTCCATCTTTTTCCAAGGCAGATTTTCATTTGCCTCAAGATAATTCAAAACAAGAAGAGACAACGCTATTAATGCTCGTAGATCATCTCTCATCTCACACCATAGCATTCCAATGCAATAATAACCCCCACATTGTAGTAGCAACATCCACAATCGTTAAAACACCGATCAAACTAATTGGAAATGGTTGCAAAAGAAAGGGTAATGCGAGTCAGATTCGTCTAAGCATTTTTTCGAGATTTTCAAAATCTCAATCAGTAACGTGGATCCTAGATAAATTAACCAGCCTTGATAACCTAGCGGTTCATAAAAGTCGAGATTTTGTCGTTCTTTTCGATTTAGACTTCGACAAGTCGAAAAAATCTGCACAGTTTGACATGAAATACTTATTTCTGATAAACTCCGAAAAAATCGAGCAGTTCCAAGGATTCTCGGAACTGATAATCAACAAATGGAAGGTGATTGCCGATCTCAAAAATATGGGTCTCCATATAACTATAAGACACCCGAATTTCAACAAGGCCTGTCTTCTTATCACAGGAGAACCCTTTAGCTTCTACAGCAATACCGATATGAGTCAAAGAGATGATCGATTATCAGGGATTTCCAGCTCAATTTACAATTTCTACACAAACACAATTCATTCCGACGTACTGTATTTAGACGTTGAATCCGATGTCCAGCCCGCAGAACTGATTACAAAATATCTGATCAGCTCCCTTAACCTGAGTGCATCGGCATGTGCCTCCAGCTATTACGAGCGTAAAACTGTCGACGTTGAAAGTCAACTACACAATTTCAACTATTTAATTGAGAAGAATCTAAAGTCGAGGCTGTTCGATACGGAAACCACAATTGAAATCAGATTCATCGCCCCTCTGAATCCCACCGAAAGTAACAGCTTCACTAAACTTCTTGGACCCTTAAATTGGGAAATCATACTGCTTATTTTAGCTAATTCTCTGATTTTAGCTATCATCATCAAATTCATCTTCAGAAGATTTGCAACTACCTCAATTAGCACTTCAGACACAATCGGAGTCATTTTTCGTCCAATTTTGGGTCAATGTCAAGCTAACAGAGTTCCTTCTAATCGACATTGGTTTAGAATTCTCCTCGCCAGTTGGTTCATCTCTTGCCTTGTTATTTCGGAGACTTACCGTGGCCTTCTAACTACCTACTTAATGAAAGGTCCGGAAAAGAGTTGGCTCAAAACCTTTGAAGAACTTGCAGCTTCGGATAAACATTTGACAGTGTTTAATGCGGCTGAAAATTCGGTGCTGGATATCCGAGACGTTTTGAGATCCGAGTTTGAAAAAAGTCAGGTCCTAGAGGGTAATAAATTTCACATTATGCTCAATAAATTGAGCTCCATAGAAGCAGAGGTGGAATCCGGAAGATTCATCGAAAATCTAGTGACTGGGCTGGCTGAGGGCTCCTTAACGGTTGTTGGGGACTCGAAGGTTTTATCCGCATTTTGTTACACTTTGGAAACGGTATATTTTGAAGGGTTTTATAAACTATCCAAAGACTCGATCAAAAATAATCAGTTTTGGGCTATTTCTCACGGTCCTTTTGAACAGGATATCGCAGTAGCATTAATGTGGATAAGGGACTTTGGAATTCATAAAATTCTACAAGAATACTGGATTCTAATCGACAAAGTTTTAATTGGAAAGCAGATTCAACAGGGGCTTCTGAATCACCCTTTAATTGATGGGGGAAACGTTAGTGACGTCAATTGGCGGTTCGAACTTTCAGTTGGACCAAGATCACTCAGATTAACACATGTACTCCCTGTAATCTGGCTTCTTTTCATTGGCTTTGGAACATGTCTCGTTGCTTTCATTGTCGAAATACTTCGAAAAAGTCTCGAAAAGATAAAAATGAAATATTGTTTAGTAATGTACTTTTACTACAATGAATATCTTATATAATTAAATAGCATGCTCCAGTGAGTTCGAAAAATAAAAATATAAAAATATAAAAATAAAAACCCGGTTGTGCTAATAGAGTATCAACATGAATAACCCTTTGCGTGTTATTATCTTGAGTATCTAATGACATAATGCTATCAAACTTTCGCAAAATAATTCATCAATTATATTTAATAGTTTTGTTAACATGGTTTAGATCTAGCAGTAATGGTATTTGGAGTTAAGGGATCGTTAATAAGTTTTAACGACTTTTATTTACTTCGTTTTTTGCTTTCTCTAAAATGTAACATGTTGTAGAAGAGTGATTTGACTTTAATTTACGTATTCCTTTAGTAAAAATTGATAAAAAGTCTAATGATGAGCATTGCTATTACTAAATGTCATTTGCCTTAAATATTGGTGGATTTAGAGAACAGTTTGTCAGTGGTTGCAAATTTCGACTTATTTTTAATACATGTGTCATTTCATTTCAAACACTGATTGCTTCAATGGAGTTGTGCGTAAATGATGTGAGAAGTGGTATTATGAATGAAGGATCAAGTTTTTAAAAGGCGGCTTTTGGTTTCGAGAGGGACGCTTTTATTAGAGTACAGATCCCGACTTGAAGATTTAATCAAAACCTTCCTCCTCGCCATATAGCCCTGATGTTTCAACACACACGTCGTTTTGTAGTAGGTATGATTGTTTATAATTCAATGGATCATTACTTAAAATACCGAAAATAATTAAGTTATAACCCCTTGAGTAACTATATCATTCCGATACTTGTATTGTCCAAAATTATTTTTGGTTTTGTTTGTGCAGTAAATCTACAGGAAAGAGCCCAAGTACGAGTTTACTGGACACAATCTCAAGTTTATAATACTTAAACACATATTGAAGCAACTAGCATCAATTTAAAATACATAAAGTAAATGCATCATTTCATTAATGTTAAACTCTACTATATTTTCCAATTATATGTTTTTAACCATTAAGATAACAATTAATAAATTCATTTGATGGAACTCCAACATATTATTTGCCATTGTCTTGCAAATTCTTAGATTCTAATTTGGAACTTGAATTAGAACCTGCAATCAAAATCCATTAATATAACAAATGTAGGAATAACACAATGATAAAAGTCTTAAAAAGCGCTTAACCCAAAATATACATAGAATAAAATAGTTTTATTTGGTTATTTCACATTCTATGGCGCAGTTTTGGATGTATATAACCTGGTATATTATACAGTTTTGCTGTTTTGCTTTCAATTTTATTGAGAGTTTTAATTCATTAACCAACTTTTTATAGTCTTTTATTATCATTGTAAAATAACCCCTCATATGATATGTAAAATATATTTAAAATACAAGCTAACAGATAAATCATAGCAGCAGTGGTTGTTATTAAACATCCCATTCATTGATAAACAATATAAAGAAAGACATAATGACGGTTAGTAACTTAACAAAGGTAACTACTTCTAGATCCAAACATTGTCAAAGACATGTCAATCTTTCCAAATAAAAGGCTATAAACGTTGGAGATGGCTCGCTAACTGCAAATTTCGTCTAATGCTATTTGGTTCTAAAAAAGCAAGCATAAATTTAGAAAATATGAACAAATAATGAACAATGAACTAACATGCATGCCTTCAAGGTGCTTCCTAGACAGAATTGTTGCAAAATGAATTTCTTTTTAAATTAGCCTGATTACAATGCTTTTACATACAGACAAATAACCTGGTCGAGATTATAAGTTTTAACCCTATTTTTATTAGGCGAGCCGCTAAAATAGTTCTATTGTTACACGTTTGCAAACTCTTCAGAATGAAGTATTCCCAAAATTGCTTTTAATGCTGCATTTTCAGCAGAAACTTTATTTAAATCATTCTGCATTGAATATTGATAAATCAATAGAATATGCCTTTATGCTCTCAATTTTTGTCTCCGAGTTATATTCAACGTCTACAATGATAAATCGGTACTTTTCTCTTCAAATGCAGTTTAAAACAGACCTCATACACTAATTTACGGCCTATAAATTTCCCTATACGGTTTGATCACAACCCACATTGACCTGCCAACAGTTTGGAGCATCTGGAAAAGATCGGTAAATTTAAGTCGATGGAAAATGTCTAGGAGATCACGATTGACTTATCTCGCAATATTCTTTTGTTTTCAATTTTTCTCCTTTAATTCCAATGCGAATTTACATCAAAAACAAGGAGAGGCAATAACAAAACTCATTGCACATCTAATATCTCACACCATAGTCTGTCAATCTAATAAGACCAACATTTTAACCGAAACATTCAGAACAGTTCAAACTCCTTTACAAATAGTTGGAATTGGTCCCAAAAGAAAAGTTACAGCGAAGTATACGCTTTTAAACTTAAAATTCTCTCAATCCCAATCAATAACGTGGTTCCTTAATCGATTGACTAGCATTGATAACCTAGCGGTTCATAAAAGTCGAGATTTTGTGTGCCTTTTCGATTCCGACTTCGAGAACCCTTTCGACGGCCCTCAACAGTTTGCCATAAAATACTTATTTTTGATAACATCGGATAAAGTAGAGCAGTTCCAAGGATTCTCCGAACTCATATTGAACAAATGGAAAATCATTGACGATCCCGAAAGTCAGCTCCTCGGGATTTCAAAATTATCTAATAATAATTTCAACAAAGCGTGCCTCCTTCTAGCAGGAGAGCCATTTACCCTCTATAACGATTCCAAAATGGGTCAGAGGGATGATAGACTATCAGAGATTTCCAGCACAATTTTCAATTACTACACAAACACGATTCATTCCGACGTTTTTTACATATCCGCTGAGTCAGACGTCCATCCCGCTGAACTGATTTCGAAATATCTTGTCAGCTACCTTAACCTAAGTGCGTCCGCATGTGTCTCTAAATATTATGATGGCAAACCGGTGGATTTTGAAAGCAAACTCCAAAATTCAAAGAGCTTGATCGGCAGGAAACCAATGTCGAGGCTGTTTGATACGGGAGCCACAATTGACATCAAGTTCATTGCCCCTCTGAATCCCAGAAAAGGCAACAGCTTCACTAAGCTCCTTGGACCTTTAAATTGGGAAATCATACTATTTATTTTAGCTAATTCTCTGATTTTAGCTATCATCATCAAATTAATCTACAGAAGATTCACCTCTGCCTCAATTAGCACTTCAGTCACAATCGGGCTTATTTGTCGTCCAATTCTGGGTCAATGTCAAGCCGCTAGGGCCCCTACAAATCAGCACTGGTTTCGTATTCTCCTTGCCAGTTGGTTTCTATCCTGCCTTGTACTTTCGGAAACTTACCGCGGCCTCTTAACGACGTACTTGATGAAAGGTCCGGCAAACAGTTGGATCCGAACTTTTGAAGAACTTGCAGCTTCGGATAAACATTTGACTGTGTTTAATACAGCTGAGCATTCACTCAAGGATATTCGGGACAGTTTGAAGTCCGAGTTTCAATTGAGTCCGAACAGGGAGGGTGATAAGTTCCAAATCATTCTGAATAAAATGAGATCCGTAGAAGCGGAAGTGGAATCTGGAATGTACATTGAAAATCTTGTGGGGGGACTTGCCGACGGCTCTCTAACAATTATTGGGGACTCGATTTTATTAGACGCCTTTTGTGAGACTCTGGAAACGATTTATTTTGGAGAGTTTTATAAAGCATCTAAAGACGTAATTAAAAATCTGCAGTTTTGGGAAATTTCTCACGGGCCTTATGAACAGAATATCGCAAAGGCGTTGATGTGGATGAGAGACTTTGGAATACATTTGATTCTTCGAAAATACTGGATTCTTATCCACAAAGTCATAATTGGGAACCAGATTCAACAGGGGATTCTGAATCACCCTCTAATTGCCCAAGGAAACGTCAGTGATGTGAATTGGCGTTTTGAAAACTCAGTCGGACCAATAGCATTACGATTAGTTCATGTACTCCCTGTTGTCTGGCTTCTGATCACTGCCCTCGGAACTTGTCTCGCGGCTTTCATCGTCGAAGTACTTCCTACTTGCACAAAGTTCCTTCAAAATGATATTTCTGATAACCTCCGAAAAACTCGAGCAGTTCCATGTATTCTCGGAACTAATAATCAACAAATGGAAGGTGATTGACGATATAAAAAATGTGGATCTCCATATAACTAATTAGACCCGAATTTCCACAAGGCCTTTGTTTGTTTGGCTTGTATTATTGTGTTATTCCTTGTTTGGTTCATCTAGACCAGTCTTCCACAAGTAACACTTTAGGTGGACTGCCAATGACTTTTATTTACTTCGTTTTTGCTTTCTCTAAAGTGTAGCACGTTCTAGCAGAGTGATTGGACTTTAATTTGCTTATTAATATTAGTAAATATTAATAAAAAGTCGAATGATTAGCATCTTATTACTAAATGTCATTTGCCTTATATTTTGGTGGATTTAGAACAGTTTTAGAGTAGTTACACTTTGTCTTGTGTTTAATACATGTCAAACACTGATTGCCTCTGCTGATGTGCTGATGTGCTCGGAGTTTTGCGTAAATGATGTGAGAAGTGGCTCTTGAATGAATCAAGTTTTAAAAGGATGTTTTTGGATCCGAGAGGGACGCTTTTAGTGGAGTACAGATCCCGACTTGAAGATTTAATCAAAAACTTGCTCGTCGCGTTAACCCCGTTGTAAAGTGACACGTACTTCACTATTGCTTTGGCACACGTGTTTTATTAGGCATATTCACACGTGGTCGTTTAGATATGTTTATAATTTAATCGATAATATTATATATTATACCTAACTTTAAACACCAAAATAATTAAATTATAACCCCTGCAATCAACTATATCATTTCGATACTGCATTGATCCAAAGTATTTTTGCACTAAATGTTCAGGAAAGAGCATTAGTATAAACATAAACATCAACGAAACTTTAGCCTTAATATGTAATATGGTTCTGGTTCGTACAGCATTTTGTGAAGTATATGCACTGAATCTGACACAGTGTCAATTTGAAACACATAAAATACATCATCACTATCATCAGTGTTCCACCATTAAAATAATGTTGAATTAATAAATCTATTCAGCTCAAACACATTACTCATCACTCTCTTGCAAATTCTAAGTAATTTAGAACTCCAATTAGAACCGGTAAATAAAATCCACTAGTATAAGGAACGTTTACGAGATAAACACCTAATATGTAGTATCGTATAAAATTGAGAGTTTTTTTCAGTAGCCTGCTTTTCATACCATTCTATTATCATTGCACTGTATAATTGTAGAAGCGGTGGTTCTTGTAAAATATCACATTCACTGAAATGGAAATTATGTAAAGAAAGATAGAATGACAGTTAGTAACTTAACAAAGGTGACTACTTCTTCCAGCTGCAGAAATAGTATCAGTCATGTCAATGTTTCCAAATAAAAGCTATAAACGTTGGACCGTTGGAGAAAGCTTGATAACTGACAATTTCGCTGAATGATTTTCGTGTCTGAAAAGAACAAGCTGAAACATACAGAATATGATATCAATGCACTTATGCAAAAGTTGAATTTCTTTTGAATTAGTCTGATTGCAATGCTTCTAAAGGGACAAATGCCCTGGTTGAAATTATCTGTTATATAAAGCTATTTTTGCTGGGCGAGCTGATAAAAGAGTTCTATTGTTACACGTTTCTAAGCCCTTCAGATTAAATTATACTAGAATTGCTTTCAGCACTTCTGCATTTTGTAGTTACTGGACAATGTAAATGTAAATAATTAATTGTTGAATATTAATAAATCAATAGAATATAGATTTTGCAAAATTTACTAAAAGTTTTTATATGGCTCCTTTGTGAAACCGGTTGCTCTCAATTTTGCGTGTTGGGCTTTGGAGTAAATATCGTCTTTAGCATGTAAATTCGATACTTCATCTATTTGATTATTTGCGTTTCTGCGAGGTATCTTCAATGTCAAAATTCTAAAACGACGTGTTGGTACTTCTCTCTTCACATTCAGTTTAAGACAGCTCAGGCACTAACTTAACATTCCCACAAACTTGCTTACACGGTTTATGACAACCTTGACAAAAACATACATTGACCAACAGTTTGGAGCATCTGGAAAATTTCGGTAAAGTTAAGTACGTCAAAAATGTCTAGGAAAGCAGGATTGGCTAGTCTCGCATTATTCTTTTATTTTCAATTTTTCCCTTGTTATTCCAATGTGAATTTACATTTAACCCAAAAACAGGTAATGACAAAACTCATCGCACATCTAATATCTCACACCATAGTCTCTCAATCTAAGAAGACCAATATTTTAACTGAAACATTTCGAACAGTTCAAACCCCTTTACAAATATTTGAAATTGGTCGCAAAATAAAAGATACAGCGGGGCAATCGCTATTAAACTCAAGATTTTCTCAATCCCAATCAATAACGTGGCTCCTTGATCGGTTGACCAGCACTGCTAATCTAGAGGTTCATATAAGTAGAGATTTTGTAGTACTTATTGATTCCGACTTCGACAACCGTTTCGACAACCCTCAGCAGTTTGCCATAAAATACTTATTTTTGATATCGTCGGACAAAGTAGAGCAGTTCCAAGGATTCTCCGAACTCGTGTTCAACAAATGGAGGCTGATTGACGATCTCGAAAGTGAGGTCATCGGGATTTCTAAATTCCCCAAGAACTTCAACAAAGCCTGCTTCCTTCTAGCCGGAGAACCCTTCAGCCTCTACAACAATTCTGAAATGGGTCAAAGGGACGACCGACTGTCAGGGATTTCCAGCTCAATTTTCAATTACTACAAACACACGATTCATTTCGGCGTTGGTCACATGTCCGCTGAGGCAGACGTCCATCCCGTAGAACTGATTTCAAAATATCTGATCAGCTACCTTAACCTAAGTGCGTCCGCATGTGTCTCTAAATATTATGATGGCAAACCGGTGGATTTTGAAAGCAAACTACAAAATTCAAAGAGCTTGATCGGCAGGAAACCAATGTCGCGGCTTTTTGATACGGGAGCCACAATTGACATAAGATTCGTTGCCCCTCTGAATCCCTCCGAAAGTAACAGCTTCACTAAACTTTTTGGACCGTTAAATTGGGAAATCATACTGCTTATTTCAGCTAATTCTCTAGTTTTAATAGCCATCATCAAATTCATCTTCAGAAGATTTGCTACATCCGCAGTTAGCACATCAGTCACAATCGGAGTCATTTGTCGTCCAATTCTGAGCCAATCTCAAGCTCGTAGGGCCCCTACAAACCGGCATTGGTTTCGAATTCTCCTCGCCAGTTGGTCCATCTCTTGCCTTGTTATTTCTGAGACGTATCGTGGCCTTCTAACGACGTACTTAATGAAAGGACCGGAAAAGAGTTGGCTACGAACTTTTGGAGAACTGGCAGGATCGGATAAACATTTGACAGTGTTTAATCCGGGTGAGCATTCACTCAAGGATATTCGGGAGGGTTTGAAGTCCGAGTTTCAATTAAGTCCGAACAAGGAGGGTGATAAATTCCAAATTATTCTGAATAAAATGAGATTTGTTGAGGCGGAGGAGGAATCTGGAATGTACGTTCACAATCTTGTAAGGGGACTTGCCGAAGGCTCCGTTACGGTTATTGGGGACTCGGTTTTATTAGACGCCTTTTGTGAGACTCTGGAAACGATTTATTTCGGACAGTTTTATAAAGCATCTAAAGACGCAATAGCGAATCTTCAGTTTTGGGAAATTTCTCATGGTCCTTATGAACAGGATATCGCAGAGGCGTTGATGTGGATGAGGGACTTTGGGATTCAAAAAATTCTTCGAAAATACTGGATTCTTATCGCCAAAGTCATAATTGGGAGCCAGATTGAACAAGGGGTTCTGAATCACCCTTTAATTGCCCAAGGAAACGTTAGTGATGCTAATTGGCGTTTTGAAAACTCAGTCGGACCAATAGCATTACGATTAATTCATGTACTCCCTGTTATCAGGCTTCTGATCACCGCCCTTGGAACATGTCTCGTGGCTTTCATCGTCGAAATAGTTGGACAAAGTTGCTTGAAAATAATAAAAATAAACCCTTGCAAACGCACATCAAGTGTAGAACAACATGTCAGTCGTTCTATACAAGAATATCATATTTCCCCAACAATAGAGTAAACTGTCATGCAATGATGAATAATATTTTACTACGCACGTTTCTAACTGTTTGTCGAAATATGAGAATTGCTATTAAAAAAAAGCCTGACCTTTGAAAGTAGAATGCTTAACCTTTATTCTAGTCAACCCGGTCAACCCTCAAACTGTTTCCGCCAAACTAAACGGTCATAAATGGATTGCTGAAACTACGTAAAATGTATAAGCGTTTGGATAATGGTGGTTTAGGATATTTGGACTGTTTGACTTCGAGTTTGGCGAATATTAAATGAAACGTTGAATCGTCATGCGATAGAATTACATATATTTTTGAAGTTTCAATTGTTATCAAACCCTAACCACGTGTACAACTCATTGTCAGTAATTATTACAACATCTCGAAACTGAAGCTTAGCTTCCCCGTTAACACAAATCATGTACTTGAGTTTCGAGTTGATATCAACACATGGATTTAACGTCCCATAATCGACATACTTAAATAATATAAAAACTGATTATATAATTATACATAATCAGCCGATTAAGCACCAGTGGTACTTCAAACCGTTATATATTGTCAAATTTGTGATAAATACGATTGACAATGAACCAAAGCTCAGTATATTTCCATTCAACCACGAACCTGTGAAATTATTTCCTCTTAATTAATGTAATTCATAGCTTCGAAATGAAGTCAATTGCATTCATTGTTCTAACGCTAAGCATTTTAAATCCTTCCTTTTCGGCCGAAATCTGCAATATATATTGCGATGGCCGAGATCCGGAACTGGGAGCAAATACCCGGATCCCCGTCACAGCTGAAGTAAACGGTCGTCAACTGTCCCTCTACATCTCTGACGAAGATAACATGGGCTTTGCTGAAATCAGCAATGGTCAACCAGGTGACGAGATATGGCTGGACAGGTCGATGACAGGTGGAAGGAGCTACGAAGGGCCTATTGACAGGACACTTATCCCAACCGGGCAATTTACATCCGTCCAAACCCTCATGTTCAACATCGACAATCCGATTGAGAGGGAACTTGGTGCTCTTCGAGCTTGCGGGAAATCGTTCGATAACGATTTGATTCACTGTACAACTTGGGCCAGGTCCACCGTCAACGCCGAAACGGAAGTCGAGGCTGGGGCGACGGCAATGATGCAGTTCTTCAACGGAAAACTATGGTTTGTTTCTTAGATTTTATTCGTTCAAAAATTCAGAATTCGATATAAGACTGCGTTACGCACGCTTGGATGTATGCATTATTCAATATTTTTTAAATAAAATTGAAGAAGAGACTTGCAAATGCATAGATGTAATTTATCTCAAAAATATTATTAGTGTTTCAACGTTCAACCATCTTGATGTACACAAAACCCAATGGATTTTAAGGGACGCAAATATGACATTACCGAACCCTCACAGAAATAATAGTAAAAATATTGAATTGCTTAAATAAATCCCGATTTCACTGCTAATATCAATACATTCAAATTTGAACATTTAGGTCCACGACCGGATGGTGGAACTCAGCCAACGTCCTCACCGCAATGATTGACTACTTCAAAATCACGGGAAATCAGCTCCACCAATACATCATCCCGGAAGTGTTCAACGGGAACATCGGCTCCGAACAGGGTAACTTCACCAACATGTACATCGACGACACGCTCTGGTGGGGCCTCGCCTGGCTCAACGCTTACGAACTGACCGGCAACGAAACTTACCTCGAAATGGCAAAGTTCGACGCTGATTTCGCCTACAATTACACGGACGACGTTTGCGGTGGCGGTATTTACTGGACAACGCGCTACGATCACAAGAACGCGATCCCGAACGAGCTCTTCATCAAACTGACAGCTGGACTCCACAACGTGATCCCGGACGATACCAAGTACCTCAACATGTCCCTTACGGTTTGGAATTGGTTTGAGAACATCGGGGTCATCAATGCCGACAACTTAGTCAACGACGGGATCAATACCAAGTCCGACTGCAAGAATAACGGGGATATCACGTGGTCGTATAACCAGGGGGTGATTATCGGGGGGCTCGTTCATCTCCACAGAGCAACCCACTACGCCCCGTATTTGAACAAAGCGATTGCCATTGCAGATGCCGTCATGAACAGCCCGGATCTGATTTATGATGGGATTCTTTGGGAATATGGTTGTGAAAGTCATGGCGATGAGGGTGGTCCTGGGGACTGTGGCTCGGATGGGGCCTCTTTTAAGGGCGCTTTCGTGCGAAATCTTGCAGAGCTAGATCGGTATTTGGAAAGCAATGGACTCGGCAGACCTTACAAGGCTTGGTTGGAAGTGCAGTCGAAATCGATTTGGGTAAATAATAGGAATTCGCTTAATCAGTTTGGGCTTCATTGGGGAGGTCCTTTTAACGAGGCTAAGGCTGGGGTTCATCATAGTTCATTCGAAGCTATTCTTGCAGCCCTTTAATTAAATCGTTTTCTTGTATAATGAGTATTTTAAGTGAAATAAATGTGCAGATTTTAATTTTTTGGATGGTAATTAGTTTAATGCATGATGAATTTCACTATTTTTAACACTTTGTGACTATCGTAATGGGATCATTGGATTTGGATATATAACAATATTTTATATTTAATAATTTGGTTGAGCTAGATTATTGGATTGTTCTTCGGCATCTTCTATTTTGTCTATAGATTGACAATAAGCTCGGTCACTTTTTTATAAATTAATAATAACTTACTCTAAAAATACACATACTTCAAAATAGGGTTCTTCAATAACTTAGCATTGGTACATGGACTTGTCTAAACTAATCATATAATTGCAAAACGGGTAATGTATGACAGTATGAACAATAATAGTAACAAGGTTCAAGGATCTTTGAAACAAATCATAAATATGCTAATTTGTAATTAGATAACTATGTAATCGAAACTATAAAATGGCTAATATACTGCTTACTGCGTTGCACTTATAATCTAAAGTGTCCTCAACACATCCACTATTCCCAAATTCAATATTTATTACCTTGTTACATATTTAAATATTGGCTTATGGCTTAATAAAGGCTTATTGAGCTTGCATCTGAAAGCCAAAAATGTATCACGGGCAGTCAAGACTGACTTTAGATATTTGTAAACTTCAACCGATCATTATTCTTAACCTTATATTGAACCTCATTTAACATTGCTTGTAATTTTAGTCACACTATTATAAACAGTACGGACTAATCAGGAATTACAAAGGAGAAACACTGAAAAGAACAACTTTTTCATACAAATTTGACCTTTAAACCAAATAAATACCAACGACAAGTACACTTTCCATTCGACTAATGTTTTTACTTCTTTGAGGTTTTTGATTTTGGAATCGTCTCAATCGAGCCCGGAAAGGTTTACACGCATTCATCATGTCCATAATCCTTAGATTCTCAATTATCATGTCCAAAAGACGATATCCAGTCCCTATCAAACATCGGTGGTATGTTCATGGGCCCCGGCCCAGTAGGCGAAACGGGATTAGCCGGGTGATGGTAGCCCGTGTAATTAGCATACGAATGATTCAAATGGGTGGAATGTTGATTCAAGTGATGGACATGTGGATTATGATGATGGTGTGGTGGGGGCACTTGGTGATGAGCCGCCGGTGGGGGCGGATAGCTGGAGGGGTGATGATGCCCCGCCGCGGACATCGCATTCCGATACAGAGTGTAGAATGTATTCACTGCCGACGTCGACGAGTTATTCGGCGAGTTTTCAGGAGGGAAATTCGTCCCGTAAGGCGAGCTTGGGTGTGGATAAGGGGCAGACGATGGTTGATGATTTAGAGGGTGATGTCCAGGACCCGACGGGGGAAACACCGAATTCTGAACGACGACATTAGGAGGGGCAAACTGAGACGGGAGAATTAGCGACGAGTTGGACGAAGGGGTAGATTTACCACTCCGAGATTGCCCCAAATTGATGGATACGGGGCTCCCTGACCTTCGCCCTCCCTCCTGGGGCATGTCGGGGCAAGTTGAGCTGGAATAGGGACTCGTAATCTTCATACTCCTCTCGTTCCTCCGGAACTTGGCTCGTCGGTTTTGAAACCAAACCTAGTGGAATAGAAAGAAACGTTGTTAAGAAATGTAAATTAAGAGGAGCGTTAATGAGGTCAGAGGGCAGGGGATTGGATGCATATCAACTGCAGTTGAGGATTCCAAGCTCCCTGATTTAATTAGTGAAGTCATCGGAGGTGGGAAAAATTTGGCAGAGGCAAATATTTAATTAGCTCTGGATACGCTTGGATTTAACCGTTTCGAGTTCAATGTGCAATGTGCATTTGAACATTCTCTTACGATTTCCCTTGTCCAAATCTAACGCTCCCCTGTCACGGAGAATTCTACTGTGTTTGTGTTTCTTGTGATATGATTGAATTGTACGTGTATCTTGAATTTTAATACAGGTTTAAGATAACATCGGCCTGCTTGTTATGTAATCGGGTTATCGGATATGTTTTGGAATGGTTGTTTACGATCTTTCTGACAAATGGAGATAGGTTGGGCAAATGACAAATAAGTTAGGAAAAGGGTGGAATAGGAGCAGATGTGTGGTTCTTCACGGGCCGTCAAGACGCTCTTCTCGACAACATCAAGCTCCAAGAATTCGAATCACCTTCACAACTATTCCGAATATTTTCAGATCATTCGAGCTTCTGCTATAGAATACCGTGCAGTAGCTTCATATACTTGCTTAGACTCAGACGAATACAGCAAACGTTAAGAAATAGTAAAACTTGAGAGCGAATTTCTGAATTTAGAACCGATTTTCATGCGAAATCTCAAATTAATAAGTTCTAATGTCTACAGTCAAGTGGACTTTCCAGTTTAACACGCCTAGAAATTTTTCCGCTAATTTTTTAAACCGTTAATTAAGGAAGCTTATTAAATTACCCGGCCTATTGCCTGTAGTCATTTTAACTAATCAACCAATTTGGCAATCCACAGAGAAATTCTGGAGCTATATTTCGATTTATTTGTCTGTTTATGCTCCGTATAAAAAAATCCAGCATCTGAATCTCATCGTCTATAACTCTGGCGCCTAACAGTTCATATGCTGTAAAGACTTTAATAAGTCCTCCTGGGGAGTTATTTAGATAAAACCTCAGAAATTTAAAAGCAGGAAGAGAGGCAGTTATTCCGGTTGTTTTATTTCCTTAAATACGGTATAATTTTTAAATCTAACAAAATCCAACTGAACTAAAAAAATACAATGTCCTTCCAGTCAAAGAACCCTCCGATTCCGGGTGTGACTTGATGGCTAAAGGAGGGACACTAAAATCTAAGAAACTGAGAACAGTCGTGACCTTGTCACGCGGGTCGCAGCGTCCTTAATTGAAATGACACGTCGGAAGGCACACCCGCCTACTGACAGGCTTCCGAATTCTGTAGAATTCGCCCCGAACTATACAACAACTGTCTGCTTGTTTCTCCTACTCGATCCGATACACTTGGCTCAACATAGAAATGACAAGTGTCAAGTC
Organism: Desoria tigrina; assembly: GCA_906901685.1. Taxonomy (NCBI): domain Eukaryota; kingdom Metazoa; phylum Arthropoda; class Collembola; order Entomobryomorpha; family Isotomidae; genus Desoria; species Desoria tigrina. The sequence goes on from CAJQTU010000041.1 coordinate 431,939, forward strand.
AACCTGTCACAATTCTATGAAATCCGACACTGACATCCTCAACTACACACCGACACCACTATATGTTTTTTATCTATATCGCTCTATCCCATCCCCATGTCAGAATGTTGGGAAAACACATGTTGTTTGCGGAGTCTTTGATATTTTACAATTTTAAAGCTCTCCCGATTTAATGTATTTCGATTTTAAAACCCGGATATTTATAACTCGTTGGTTTAGTTCGTAAATGGTATTTGAGGTCGTGACATACCTGAACTCGGACTTCGGTCAGACTGACTTTTCTAGCTAGTTCCTCCCTTGCGAAAGCATCGGGGTAATGTGTCCGTTCGAAAACTCGTTCCAGAGCGGCTAATTGAGCGGGTGAGAATTGTGTCCGATTTCGACGACCCCGACCTCCAACTAGAGAGGAGCATTTGACATCAGAACTGGAGGAGATTAATTGTTGACCTCTTGACACGCCGTTCTCGGACCGACCGATTGGGTTACCTCCCATTATACTTTCGTCCATCAGCTTACTGTCCTCCTCATCTAAATTTATAAGATAAAATGGCACTGTCATCAATTCAAGGAGACGAATTATCATAATTTCCGAAATCCGATCGTTTTTACATTAAAGCTGTTTTTGTCATAAAATTGGAAAATTTGTAAGCATTTTCGGATATAAGATCAATTCGGCAATTAAAATTCGACAATGGGAACGAAATCGTCTGTTTTTCACCAGCGCATTAAATTCATTTGCGTTTCAGAAAAATTTAAGACAAGTATCAATGAAAATGCATTTATACGAAATTATGTATTTCCGTAATTGACGTCTCACATTTCCCGAAGGGTGTGCTTTCACTATTAAACTATTTTCATAGATTCGCGATACGACCGTCATGTTGTATAATACAATGTCCAATTCTCAATTTCGATTATCTTTTTTCAGTGAATTAAATGCATCGAATTTTCGATCTGATTAAATAGAAATTAGTAGTAGAATAATATTTTTTAAACTGTTACCTTCATCGTCAAGACTAGCACTACAATGACTGTAGCAGCTAACCTTATCATCACAGTCATGTAGACTCGTTGAGCTTATCCGGCCACTCACCCCCCGGTCCACACCCCCTCCAACAATCCCAACCCCAACAATGTCCCCACCACCATTGTTACAACAGATGTGATCCTCCTCCTCTTCATTGTTCTCCTCATTGTTGTTATGATGAGACTGCGGGGGTGAATGGTTCTCATACTCCAGAATAGAATTGACCGTAAATCGGGAATAAGGGTGTTTGGCACTCCCTCCCGAGTTGACCTCACCCCCTGGGGACGACGGATTTCCCCCACAATCATTCGACAAGTAGTTCCCGTTGAACAAATCACACTCCATTTCGACGAGTTTCGATGGGTCTTGTCGATGTGGCAGAAAGTTATGAGCGTTTGTAGTTTAATTTCTAATGCCTCATGCCAGATTCTAGCGTCCAAATCGATCCCTCACTGTCACTTGAATTGCCGTCTCTTCCTTCTTAATCTTAATTGTTGACGCTACTTTAACTTTTCAGCAAGATTATGAATCAATTCTTTTAAAATAAAACCAAGTCAATTTTTTTTAATCAAAGAACGAACAGAAACCAACGTCGGAGATGAGAGAGAGGGTCTTTGCAACTAAATCTTATTCGGGTTGACTTTTCTTCGGACTTTTAAGTTTTAAGTTTCGGGGTTCCTCCTCCTTCTTCTTCCTCTCCTGAATTCGTACAATGTTCAATAAGTCCTAGCCTCTTGTAGACAAGACAGTTAGTTATATCTCTCTTATTTCCTTATCTATTGCTAACGAGGCACAAATACATATAAAATCTATCCCTTTACGAACCAACCTTCTTTAAAATTCCTCACAATCTATCCAACTTCCTAAATTCTAGACTTATCTTTTGAAAGTTGACAAAAAATGCTAGACTTGAAAGGGGAGGGTCAGGTCAAATTGACTATGACCCACCGGTCCAGCCTATATTAAATAAGAATTGCTGATGATATTTGGAAAATATACAAAAAAAGCCTTTTTCTAATAATATTATTAAATTAGTGTATTACTTAACCCTAGAAAGGAAGGACTATATAGGCCCTGTTGTCCCACTTTCTCAATAATATTGAATATCTGGAATTACTTCTTATTTTATGTACGCGATCCTCCTTTGTTCAATCGATAAGGAGAGGAACGTCGGAATTAAATTTTTCCACCGCATTTCTTTACCTTAGAACGATGAGGATTCATGAACTGGAATTTACATATTAAATGTATCGAATGTTGAAGTAGGTTGAGCCATATCCTTGATGTTTGTTCTTGGGGTCCAAATAGAAAAATTACCAACGTTCTGTGTTGATACAGAGCTGGAATTTCTGGGGTAGGAAATTTTCGAGACTGGTATAAGTTTTACACGTTTTTGAACTCTTTAAAATCAAGATCCTGCAGGAAATTTCGACAAAAACCTCGAAAAAATTTCGAAAACTTGAAATAGACGGGATTAAACCGAACCCCAACTGCCAATAACACGCAATTGGCAATTTCCAACCCTCCGTTTTACGTATGCTTCATGTTATTTTGCTGAGATGATTTAATATTAATCAATCCCTAGCCCCTCTTTACATTATGTAGTAAGTAGGAGGTAAGTAAACGGAAACCCATTTTTATTTCATCGATCCCTATTCAAATTAACTGTTCGTCTTGAACCATTTTCCTGTGTCAATCTACATAGATAATATATACCTGTTTTGATTATTTCTTATTTTCCAAATTAAGGAACGTGCATAATTCATAGTTTAGTCGTATGTATTTCACGACAGTTTTAACTGGAAATTCAAAGACCCTTATTTTTCTCGTAGTTTTATTACGTTTTGTTTCCTAACATTCACTGTCTTAGAAATGAGATTTTAAATTTCTAAAACTCAGTAATATTTTTTCGTTTATAAAACCGGCTGTAAACCCACGCCAAATAAGTTGACCAAATAGTTCTAGACTCGAAACTCAATAAAATTAAGGACTTTCATTCCAGCCTAATCAAGTAATGAATTGGAACATATGCAAATATCCATCCTCAATTGATTGCTTGCCGACTTCCTCATCTCCTCGTCTCTGAATACATGAATATGTTAATCCCTCTAATCCTTAATACCGTCGAAGGGATATTTTCAATCAACCCAGACAAAGACAGTATAATTAAATTAAATTAGTAAGTTTGTAGGAAATTGAACTTGCAACCATTTATTAGCACCCGTCAAATGTGTAATGAAACATTAATTACGGCTTAATTATAATTAACGAGATCAACAACAAATACATAATTTAAATTCACTCAAAACTCGTCAATATTGGAATTAATTAGAAAGTCTCCTATTGCCCCAGCCGTCTTAAAACCTCCGTTCTTGCTGACAAAATGCTTAGACATTGAAACGGTAAGGCTTTTCTAGGCAAAGGAAACATTACAAAACATTATATAAACTAATTATCGGTAAGTGACCATTAAAAAGCAACCTTTTCCGTTTTGACGACTCGAAAAAAAACGTCTGAGAAAGTGAGACAAGTTCATTTAAGAGGTTTGCAAAAAGGCATGACCATTCACAAGATCTTACTCCTTACGCGTTCAGACCATTCAAAGTTTCGAAAAGGAAATAGAGAACGAGCCAAAAAACCCTGATGGGAATTAAGTTACAGAGCCGATAATAATAGTGATACTTCGGTCTGTACTTAACCGCGTTACAATATACAAGAGTACATGTTACATAATAATAATAATAATATTACCTATATTGGTAATAGATATTGAAATTTTGAAAACTTGTAACTTCTGCGGAAACTACAGTATATCGACTACTGAGCTGAGATAAATATTTCCGGAAATGGTTGTATAGTTATGTCGAATTATGTTTGTCATTATTTGTACGACGTCGTCATGCCCTGTCGGCTTCCTCGACTTGTTCAACAACCACAGAAGAGGTTCACAAAAACCTCACATCCTTTTCTCTTTTTCCTTTAACCTCCATCTGATACTGATAATAAACCTCTGAAAACGATATGTAACCAAGTGGTGAAACCAAGTAAGCATACGGTTTAAAGAACAAGGATTTTCCTAACTTTAGAAAAAAATGCTACAAGAATCTCAAAAATCGTAGTTTAAAACGATTCGTAACTCGGTTTTTTTAAATTAGCAGGACATTCAGCAGTTGAAATGTAAACGATAGGACGGACGGACAGACAGAATAGTACCATTAAGTTTTTCATCCCTTAATAGTAAACGTAGCAAAGCATCACACTAGTGTAAATGTAATAGTATTAACCACTATATCGGTTTCATACATTTGAAATCTTATTAAAATCGGTGCTTCGAACGATCGACGACCCTTTCACTATGTACGAGCCATTAACCCAGTATTCGGGAGAATCACTTTAACTAAACAGTTGGGAAAGTGGTTTTAATTAAATTTGGAATTTGGAAGGAATTAGATAATTGAGCAATTTTAACTTTCCTAAGATGGGGCTCTAATTCGAAAATTAAATTATCCAGTTGAAGTGTTGAGAGGAGCGTTGGGATTCGGAATATTATATTATGTTATTAGTTCGGTTTGGGAATGGTTATCGCTTTTGATGGCTTTCATGTTTATAGGGCTATGGGTTAGTTGAGATTTGAAGGTTAATTAAATTAGTGGGGATTTATTTCGGCTACTAAGACATCAACTAACATCAAGTTTAGTTGACGTGATCGTGTAGGCAAACGGAATTTCCGTATGGTTTTTTTATATTTCAGGGTTCGAGTACCACACAGACGGTTTTGATTGACAGCACTGACATAATTATCCTCCAACATGTCAATAGACTTCAAGTCAATTGGGATGGGGTCTGGAGGACCAAAACAAGTCTGTTGTTTTGGGACACCCAACTATCATAAATTGTAACGAGGTTTTGCCAGATTTTTTGGTTTCTTTGGGTCAGTCTTTGTTGGTTTTATGAAATAAATAAATTATGTTGAGTCTTAAATTTACTTGAATTAAATTCCTTCGTTTATAGATACATTATAGCCTTGAAACGTGTAATTCGGCATTCGGAGCCCTTATTTATTTAATTGCATTGTTCACTTGATCAATTTTGATGAAAAACCTGAATAAATCCAGTAGTCTAATCTTTCAATAAATTGTCTGAAATCATTGATGAGCTCTACGTTCTACATACTACACAACATTACTAATAAAATTAATCAATCAGTGTCAGACTTATATAAACATTTGAATTTAAAATGCACATATTTTTATTTGCCAATTTGAGCTCAATTACGCAACGATAGTATTAAAAAACTACCCGAATCCGATATTTAACTCTATAAAAGACCTAACTAATGAAATTTTCATATTAAAAACGTAAATTGGTTTAAAAAACGAGTTGTTGATTTGAAGCTATTTAAATAAATTCATAAGTAACTAGTCCTTTTTAATCATCCGACTTTAACTAAATTACTAAAGACAAACTTTCAACCTAGATTATTGGTTTCAACCAATTCTAAATTTAAATTGCTATCATGTCAAAACGTCAAAATCCTAATTAAATCTGCCTAGTAATAATCCTTAAAGAAATCACCCAAAACAGAAGCTAAAATAGGGAGACAAAGTCAGTCTTGGGTCCCAAAACCAAAACCTGTCCCAAATGAGTTGGTGACAAGGGGCCACCCTCGAAATGATAAATGTGGGTCCAACTTGTTATGAAATGAGCCGAGAAGTCGCCAACGAAAACTCAACCAATTCACAGAGAATCGAATTTCAACAAAGTTTCTTAACATTAACATTTTCCAGCTCTTTCTTCTACAAAATTACAGCCAAAAGCCACATTACAAGACCCCAGAAACCTCATCCGGATTTCAAAGTCCTCTAACTAAAGCCCTATAATGTGTTTTTAATGCCCTAATCTAATAAACTACGATCTGCCCAACAAGGCACTAATTGTGAATTCTCACCCTCATTCACAATAACCTACCCTCCTCCTCGTCATGGAGTTTTACAAGAGCACAAAGCCACACGATCTAACCATAAGTACCACATAATAAAAACCAGAAAATCATAACCATTCCTTATGTGTATATATATCTCATTCAAAATTCATTCACTCTATTCGCTGAAGCGTCTCAAAAAACGCTTAAAAATCGAACAACTTCTCTCCGGAGTTACTACGTCAAGTGCCCGGAACTGAACACGTATACAATTTAAGACTCAGTCGAGCTGTAAATTATCCTGAAATTAAAAACACATTCAACTAGTGACAGTCTACAAGTTCAAGCCCGATGATTTGCAATCCAAGCCAACTTGCTTCATCGTTTCCTCAGTACAGTACTTTGTTACTCAAAAATACAGTCAAATCAAAGAAAGGCAAACATTTTATTCCGATCTAGGTTAAAAATCATGTTAAATTTTCAAAATTCGCGTGGAAATATTACAAACTTAAATTTAGACCCTGTTTACGCTTTCCAGCCCTAACTTTCGTAGTTAAACGGTATAACTCCACAGCCCTAGTCCCTACGGGGCATACCGATGCAAATGATAATGCCCGGGTGATGGCCCAACTAATTCCATAACATGGAGATAATCATACATGTTATGATTCCAAGCCTCCTCAATCCCATCTCAATGAGTTTGTCAATACAGGATCTTGGGATAATTCCACAGGGAGGAGGCCTCTTCTGAAACAGTAAATAAATTTTTACGCAGAAATAGTATAGCCCGGCCTAAAGTCATAAAATCGGGGGAAAGTTCCCTCTCCCAGCCTTGTAAGTTCTAAACCTCGTAATTTTTACAGAAAATCGGGATATTTTATTATCATATCCCTATAGCAAAATACATTGGGAGAATACCCGGGTGTTTCCGTGGATTTAGAAGCATGAGATGGATTTGTAGGAGGTGTGCTTAACTTCTGTCCGGGATAAGTGGGAGTTCATTGAATTTCGAGGGATTTGTCGGAAGGATTCCATTAGATTTTTATTGGTCCCTCGGGAACCTCCTAATTGCATCTTCCTTTACTCCCACTTAACACTTAAATCTTCTACTGCTTCTGTTGAGACTCTTACTCTTTTAAAATATTTCCACAGTTTTAAACTTTAAAATCCTATTACTTCCTTAGTTCTTAAAGAGTAAAGAGTTTAAGACGGAATAAGAACTTTGTGGTTGTAAAATGTAAAAGCACAAAGCAGTTCTTCATGTTCATGCTCGGTACAATGATGCAAAATTTAGCAGAGAAAGGTAGTGATTTGCCATTTTCATTGTCAGAAAAATCAAAAAAATTCGGAATTTGTTTCACGATTTTCAATACAAAACCCGAGTCCTCTATCTTTAGAAAAAGAACTGAAATAATCTGAATGACATAGACAGTTCATTTGAAGATTATAAGCAAGAATTGGATGGTTTTGAAAGAACTGAGAAGGATTGATTGATGATTATGGTCAGACAGTGTAAGTGGATATTGAGTGAAAAGGATGTAAACACGAGGTAAAACAAGGCTGTAGTTCCGACTTAATTGTGTTTAATGCCAATTGAGAAAACAAAACACATCTTCCCTTAAAACACACGTCACTTTGACACCAGATCCACATTCAACTTACCCTACTAATGCATTCACCCACTCCCATCCGATATTCAAAATAAAGCAAATTAAATCTTCATTTAACTAAATCAACTTACCCTACTGTGTCCCTGTATGCAGTCTAAAACATCCCTATAGGAATATAAAACCTGGTTTATCCCTAAATAATTCCCCAAAGGGACCTTATTCCGGGCACTCTACTAAACTTCATATTATATGACTCTAAATATAATCGGGTATGGGTCTTAAATGCAAGCTCGAGTTGATTTAACAGAATTTCGGTTTGAGATTTGAAGATCTCTGGTGCATTTCCGACCGTCTTTTGGCAAGAGAAAAAAGTCTTTAATCTTCAAATAGAATCTACTATCGTCTTCTACTGTTTTTCCTCCTTGATTTGTGTTCCGAGAAGTTTGATGAGACGGAGGCAGAAATGTACTTTCAAATGAGCACTCTCCTTCCTCCCTTTTGTTGATCCAAAGAGACTTTTTAATTAACCTTTTTAACCCCGGAGCATAACATACAATTGAACACAGATTTTTATGGCCCGAGGTAGTAAAAGTAAATATGTGGGAATGAACTTGGACTTGGTTTTAGGGCTTTGTAGAACCTTTTAGGCTAAAGGCATTGGTTTTCTGGAAGTTTTTGTCATTTATGGGGCTAGTAAATGATTTTTTTGGATGATTGTGGTTTGGCTAACGTGGTATTTTTTGTAAAGTAAACCGGAGATTTTAGACGATTTTACAAAGTCGGGTTAATTATTTTGAAAATTATCAGGATTTCTAGGGATATTTATTCAAGTTCATATATCATGTTAGGTACTGCAGGGTTTGTGGCTAAGAAACGCTGGAAAGAATAGCAACAATTTGTTGGGGAATGTCAATTAAAAGCTGAGGGGAAGAAATGCATCAAGTTGTCTTTTTCGTGGAAGTGTCAGCTTAAATCATTTCCTGATTTAATGCTTCCTTCTTTCTCCTCTCTTCATTTACTTTGAAATATTGCTTGAGTCGGGTTTGAATTTTAAATGCGTTTGCAGATTGCTAATTTTACGTCCAGTTATATGTACATGACAAGTGGAGGAATTAAAATCCGCCAAATACTATTTTAAGGCTTACAATACGATTCTTACAGATTAAACTACTTAAAATATTTTCATAATTTCGTGTGGGGTATTTATTAAGATGTCAATATAAAATCAAAGCATAGTTTTTAACTGCCAGTCACCGGTGTCGATTTGTCGATACGGAAGTTTTAACTTGCAATTAAAACATTATGTGTTATTCATTAGATCGATCAAGGTTCGTTAACCCGAAATAGCAATTGGCGATTGGTCAATGCCAAAATCAAACTTAAACACTATTATGATATTCTATAACAACAATATGAACTTGGGGAGTTTCTAAGTTCTTAGTCATCACATATTAATTTATTGATTTCGAACATATTTAATAAATTAGCATGATGGATCTCCGATTCATTTTTGCATGTTTTCCGGTATTTATTATTCTTCTGGCAACCGGACCAGGTAATTTCTTTGCGATTTTTTTGCACCGTTTCACTGTAAAAGTTAAAACCATACACAAATATTACACAATTTTGGTGATTAACCTATATTCCAAAATTTCCAGAAACCATTTCCGCAAGGAAACATCATGAGCTACATCATCATGTCGATGCCTTGGATAGTGAAGGTATGAAAGTGACTGTATTTAAATTATAATTATATTAAAACATCATCCGTTTTATTTATATTTGTTAGAAGACCATGTCTACCGGAGATCTCCGGAAGCCACTGCTAACGCAACTGGTATAAACCTTTTAGTTTGAGCACATATAACAATAAGAATTCCAATTGATTTACTTTCATCTATTTATAGCGACAATTTCTTCGCCAAAATTATTTTAACACATTTTTCAGTGGCGATTTTTGTTTAAAAATATTAAACACTCTATTTTTTACAAGATAACTCCAGGCAGATCATTCGAGCCCTGTTGAGTAGAAATGCCTTAGCGGGTGTTGTAAAAAGACTGACGGACATTAAAAGTCCTAATGCCACTCAAGCTCAGGCCGAGTATGACAAGTTGATTGCAAACCAGAAGACAACCGGACTCTTTGATGTCATTGAGAAGCTCAAAGGCCAAGAATCCAACACAGGTTGGGTATATTGCTCTAAGAAAATTCTAATCTTCTTTACCGAAATAATTAGTGAATTTTAATTTCAATACGTAGATGTCGAGAAGCTGAAAGTTGACGTTGTGCTGGAAGACTACGGAGGTGCTGGAAAAGATGTTGGCAAGATTGCCAAACAAATTGTAAGGATCGAGACGGTGGAGTCCCAATTGGACAAAGTACCGTATAACATGGCACTGGAATACTTGGTAGCCACGCTGAAGGACATTAAACCTCTTTTGATAAAATACCAGTTGTGGGATGTTATCATGAAGGCAAAGGAGAGCCTTAAGATTACCACAAGAACTGGATGAAGCAAAAACAATTTTCTGCTGGAGTTTATTACTTTTGAAATTAAAATAAATTATTGTAAAACGACAAGTGATGCGCATATAATAGAACAATATTATTTTGAACTATCTAAAAGTACGATTTGATTAATTTTTGTCAAAATACCTCATTTACATCTCTTAAAATGTTTGACACCCGACTATTCCAAGATAAAGTCCCTACTCTCGTTGACTGGCCCGGTAAAACCATTCTTTGTCCACTGTAGTTCCATGTTAAAGCAATGGGTAATTGTAATTATATATGCTTCTATGCATATAGACAAAACGAGTTTTACCCGGTGCGTCAAATGGCTCAAGGACTTTAACAATAGCAAATTAATGGTTCTAATACACCACAATTTAAGTAGATTTTGCTCTCCATACTCACGATCTTCCATAAGAATACATCACATCCGTTCGAACCGTATATTTGACACCGGATCGGAGTAAAGACCCCTCATGCATTAAGTCCTGATCGAAAACCAAAATCATCCCCGTTTTCGGAACGACGGAAACGCGGGCGTTCTTATCGACATTATCCTCGTCTGCCAGGAACGTCGTCTCTCCTCCTTCGAATCCCTCATTTAGGTAAATCTGTAAGGTTATGAGACTAACTTCCAGGGGATTCCCTTCTCTGGCATAAGTCCCATCCGAATGTGGTGCGAATACACCACCTTTTTCGTACCGTAAAAACCGGAGTCTCTCATTCAATCCCACCACGACTGCACCTTTCAAAGCCTTAGGAACATGAGAAGATATCCTGTTCCAAAGGCAGGATGTGAACTTCTCGTCATCTAAGAGGAATCTGGAACAGATTCAGAATTGACATAATGAATTGAATTGAATTCTGAGACAACATGCTTATTAATATATTTTGGCATGTCCGTTGTGCTGTTGTGTATAAGATCAACACAAATCAGTAGCTACAGCGGTTAATATTATATAACTTGGACATAAAAACTGTTGAAAGCAAGCATTTCAGACGACAGATTTAACAAATAAAATCTCCTCGGACACTGACAACTGTCAAATCTGATTCCCAATATTCATTATTTTATGGACGACAAGAAAATAACAAAATAAAATTAACCTTGAACAGCTTCGCAAGCCTTCATTCAAAGTGTCCCTTCCCCCCTGATTTACTGGGGCTTTAGAAAACCCAGTAGACTCCGCAAAAGATATTAACGCCTCGCATTCCGACGGTGTTAGTACATTGTTGAGAATAAAAGCTGGGCATTTAGACGTAAGGTGTTTAAGTTGGAGCGATGACAGATCTAGTGGCTCTTTCACGATGAGATGAGGATTAAAATTTGATGTCAGGAGATGAAATGCAGAAAGTTCGCTTTCCTCCAACATTTTTTAGGTTTTTAAAACTAATTTTGTATTTTTAATGAACGCAGTTACTGTGTCTGTAGTTTAATTTGTCGTAAATTACGTTTTACATCTATTGTATCAAGTAAAACCTTACTAAACAAGTAGAGGATCAGAGGATGAAAGTGGAAAGACAATTTCCAAATATACAATAGATTTTAAGAGTTTATCTTAATTCGTGGAATTCGTTGATATTACTAGGAAGGATGTAGCTAGTTTATCCTGATTGGAATAAAAATTTGACTTGTTAATGCTCACAATTAGATTTATAGCTTACTCAGTAAAAGGAGAGGACAGGTTGACAGCTGTGAATGAAACGTGCAAAAAAAAAGTGGCCAAAAACACGAAATGAAGATTCGACCAGGTAGGGTTTGCACCGTCGTCACACGTGACTAAATCTGCTTACTACTATTATTTACTAACACACTATTAGTGTATAAAATATGATTGTATTTAATTTGCATATCATTGCGCAAGGTTTCCAGTCCCAATCTTCGGCAGTATGCAGTATAGTATGTCGATCCATTTACACATTTTACACGTTTCAAGCTACAAGCTTTTGTAGCCCGAAAGATCAGAACAGGATTTTTGGCTGTTTCAAGCTACCATGTATTACATATTATCACGTATACATGCAGTTTCATTCATGTCTTCGGCTTTTCTCTTTGTAAAGAATAAATGTCAGATCAGAGGTAGGGTAATTATTATCGGTGGAAGTAAGTTATTGGCTTTATTTTGCCGAATTATGAGCAAAAACGCAATTAATTGTTCTTATCTCAAGTCGCTTAAAATTGCATAAAATTCCTAAAAACGAGTTTCTTTTAAATGGAGTTATCTTAACTACGCATCGAATTCAAAATTATATCGGTTTTAAGTTTTTTTCTTATTTTGTAAATGAATTTTACTTATTATGTAGGATATGAAGTTTTTACTGAAAAATAAACAAGGATCTGCTTCCATACCGTTTTTATATTTATTTAGGGCCTATTTAAAATAATTAATCTAAAAAAGCGCAAAGCACTAGTAAGGATTTATATTTTTCTATACAATCCGTTTACCGAAAAACATCCAAATATACATCGTTGCGTACAAAGAAAATATTTATAATGCAAATAATGTAAAGGTTCACTGTGTTTTTGTTATGTCTGTTTAAAACAATAAAAAAGTTCATAAAGCTGGAAGCAAAAAGTTTCCGACAAATAATCCCATGTAGAAATAATCGCAAAACAACTTATAATTTATAATTCAAACTTTAGGAAACATGCTTTTTAGCCCAATTTCATTTTCAGGATTACAATTAAAATAAAACAATATAACCCGGATGGTGATATTATTTTGTCGATTATGCTCAGATTTCGTAATTTGGTAAAATCCCATCAATATTATCTTCCTCTTCATTCTGACAGAACTTTAGACAAAGTCAAGAGAAACAATACTCAGGAGGACTTCTGCATCTGTGTTCCTGTAAACTGTAAAATCAGTAACCTCTGCAATAATATGAGTTACAAAAGCTGTTTTCGTAAAAAAAACTGTACAGAATACCAAGGCCGGAGCAATTTCCAAGTTGTGAACTGCATTGTGCCTTGTGTCTGCTAAATTTGCACCTCGTAGAGCCATTACCAAGTAGGCAAATGTAGCCACCGTCTCTGAACAACGACATAATAAATAATATGTATACCTATATATTTATCTATAAATGTGCATTCACTAGACCCATCCTTGTAGAACCCAAATATTATATGGCCCTTCTGATTCTACCTTTCTATCAAGTTCAAGATCAGGTTTTGCATTCCAGATAGACAATTTCATACATTCACAATCTGTCAGACTTGAGAAAAAAAAAGAAATTCTTACGGGGAAATGAAACTTGCCCTCTTGCAATTATTTAAGCCTTGCAATTTTTATCGAGTTTTCTAAGTTGTTGGAAAAGCCCCTCGTTAAAATCTGTACTGTTTGTAAGGAGCTGGAAAAGATGTTATCGGGCTGAAATCTAAACGTATAAATGCCGATCGGATTTTAAATCCAATTCAGTAAACATTCAGCAGCGGAAACCAACAGATCAAGAATCTCTCAACCCTAACAATAATAACAAGTCCTGAATAGCCAAAACAATTTTAAACTCAAAACTGAATATCTTGCGAATCCCTATACATTTATTTACAAACAAAAATGGATTCATTATCCTTCGCCAAGTTCATATTACTAGTTTGTTTATTCCATCAAACTTGTCCCAGCGTTGACGGGAAGAACTTCATAGACGACTTGACAATTTCTAAAGAACAGAAATTTCGTCTCGATAGGGTAAATATCATTTTAAATACATCATTCAATCCCAAATTTTTCCATGTCGGTAATTTTAATCAAATTTTCCAAAATATTTTTCAATAGTTCCGGAATATGGTTGAAGATCGGTTGCCTCATGATTGGATGAAGAAGGAGGTTTTTCTTATCAGATGGCTCAGAGGTTTGTATTTTTACCATTTCGATAACCATGTACACTTGATTGTAAGACTAATCCAGTGGAAATTTTTAATCAAAATTTTATTTTTAAACAGCGAGAAACTATAATTTGAAGGAAGCTGAAAGCATGCTGATGACTGTAAGTTTAAACACTGATATTGCAATCATAGATCTGTTTGATTAAAGTTTAAACTAAATGATCATTCTAAATTTGCATTTATTAATTTTTATAGTACGTTCACTGGAGGGAAGAAAACAAAATGGACCACGTCCGTGACGAGAATTGGTCCGAATACAAAGATGAATATAAATACTACCTCGATTCAAAGGATAAGGAAGGCCGACCAAGTAAGAAACGTTTTGTTGAATAGTTTTAATTTAGTCAATGGTTAGCTAATTAGTAGATCTTCAGAAATTAGCTTTCAAAAAATATTAAATCCAGACATCTTTTAGCAGTCTTATTATTTAAAAAAAATTCAAAATGTTTTGGAAAATTTGTCTTAAGTTTTACTAAGATAATTCAAAATTGTCATTAACTAATTAAAATTAATCAATCCAGTTCTGTACATTCCTGCCGGAGATTGGGACATTCGAAGGGCCATCGTTTCCGGAAAAGGACCCCGTCTCTTGCGATACATTGACATGGCCCTTGACGAGGCTTGCGGTAAGGTCCGGGAGTTTGGAGTCAAATACAAGAACGTCTCACAAGGAGTCGCCATTATCAACGTCGATGGCTTTAATGCCGTTCAACATGCCTGTCTTCGATGTAAGTGTTCATTTTTATGTTCGAATTTCCCATATTGTCAGTAATTAAAGTAGCCAAGCCTTAATTCATGCCTATTTTATTAGGTGTGCCATTCATCCTGCGGATAGTTGTAGCTTTGGAGACACACCACCCTGGGTGTTCCGAAAAAATCATCCTTGTGAACAGTAAGTTCATCTTTGTCTTTTCGAAATCGAACATATCCGACGGTTTTTCGAATGGAAATTTCATGACATTTTACTATTTTAACAGTGCCAAGCATCGCAGAACCACTGTTAAACGCAGCCCGTGGTGTATTTTCTCCGGTTACAAATGAAGCACTACAAGTGCTGGGAACAAATAAGGGAGCCATTAAGAGTCACCTCCTTCAATATATCGACAAGGATCAGTTGCCGACAGAAATCGGCGGTTCCAAATTCAACGACTACGATCTGAATTAAGAGAGCAAGATTCGACACTCAGTCGAAAACACTAGAGTACAATTGCAACTTGCCATGTGTGTCGTAAGCGTAACTTGTAATTAGCCCCTCGTACGATTTTAAACCAACTTAAGTATTATAAGACTTATACACTGTATATACATATATAATTATTATTGTCATAAATTATACAAAAACGGAAAATAAAACCATCTTGGATTGAGAAATGACCTGTGATTTGTTGGAGGATTGCGAGTTATTGAGCAATTTTAAAATAGTTTGCATGTAATTAGCAAAAAATAGAGCATTTTTAGTAAGGAACCGACAACTAAAAACTACGAAAGTTTAACAGAAAAACCAGGATTTTTATTGTTTCCTAATGTGTTATGGGCTGGAAAACCCCGTCCAGCAGAGATAGGCATCTCTGATTTTTGATAATGGGATTTTTAAGGAGTTATATAGCTCTAGTAAACATTTAACTCGATTATAATAATGCGTAAAGTTTAACAAAAAATAGGAGCAATGTTGAGTGTGTTTCATGGTACAACTTATTTGATTGCCTGTACTTGCTCTGAAGTAATGAGGTAGGGCATGTAGCAAAAACTAATGTGTAATGAATTATAGAAAAATTGTGTTGGCAGAAACTTATGGGATTTTTGGTTAAATACAGCGATAACTATTTTAATGATCGTAGAGATATCAAATATTATACTGCTAGAGATGAGGAGATTAACGAAATTGTTCCTTTAATAAAATATTGTGGGTTACGAAATATGCAGTAACAGTCTGGGACATAGAATTGGATATAATAGACCTGGGATCATGAAAACATTTTACAAGGAGATTCTTGAACAGACCACCGAAATAAGTCCTCACTCTTTTATAGTATTTCGAAACTAGACCATTTCTTTTGCTACTCTAAAAAGTCCAAATTGTATTTTAACCCGGGTTGTTGAATCAGGAAGGCCAATTAGTATTTTAATTGCACAAAATAACAGATGAATAAATGCATTTCATAAAATATCATTCTAATTTTAATTTTAATGACTAAAAAAAACTAGAGATCCACTGTTTCCGTACAATAAGTTCAATTAAAACCACAGCGCTGGTGTTCACTTATGGATTTAATATTCGATAGAAAGAACTCAAAGATAGTCTTTATATATCTGTCTGTACTAACCAAACTGGCAATAAAAGCGTACAACATGCACAAAATAGCCACTACCTTTTTTACGATATGGACTGTCTTACAATGCAAACGGTTATCCCAAGAGTTGTGAGGTTGGTTTTAGCGTGTCTCACAGTGCCCTTACTGCTTACGACAGACGGATAGACAGTAGCATCATTATCAACATTGAACATAAAGTTTTTAAGCACTTCATTAATTACAAAAGTGATTAAAATGCCACCTCAGTCATTTCAATTTAATCAAATCAAACCCCATTGAAACGAATTGACCCAATTCCAGTCCAACTTTATAAACATGGATCCAATTCCTGTTTATTTTTTGTTACAGCTAAAGGATTGGTAAAGACATTGCGTTGCAATGGGGTGCTTTTTAAATATAATTCGCATTATAGCCATATTGGCCCTTGTGTCAGAGGTCAAGCCCCAAGTTGGTGACCTTATGAAAAGCATCCTACAGAATGAAGTGACGTCGGACGGAGACAAGGGTCAAGTTGGACGTGGATTCGATTATAGTAAGGACTTCATTTTGCGAAAATAATCAAGTTACATAAACATTTAACACTGTTAACGTAACATTCAATACTTACCTCTGTCATTATCTAGAACAATTACAAGGAAACGATGGACAGGGTGTGCATCAATTATAAAGTTACAGACTAAATGATATTCCTCTATGCTAAACTTATGTAAATGCATGCATATTTCAGGGCCAAATAATAATTACGGGGCTGGAAGACCGGATGGGGCACAAAACGGCCAAGGGTTCCGTCCCCCTGTCGAGGTGACAACTGAAAAATCAAAAAGTTTCGAAGACGCTATATTAAGTTCACATCCGGCAATCAGCAAAAACATCTTTGAAACTGCCTTGGGACCAATCAAAACAGAAAATCCAAGTCCTAGCGTGTCCCCACCAAATATTCCTCCCCAATACAATAACCAAGAACAAAATAGACCGCAACAATACGGTAACCAAGGACAAAATGTACCACGTCCATACAACAACCAGAGAACCGATGTACCACCACCATACAACAACCAGAGAACTGATGTACCACCCCCATACAACAACCAGAGAACCGATGTACCACCCCCATACAACAACCAGAGAACCGATGTACCACCACCATACAACAACCAGAGAACCGATGTACCACCCCCATACAACAACCAGAGAACCGATGTACCACCCCCATACAACAACCAGAGAACCGATGTACCACCACCATACAACAACCAGAGAACCGATGTACCACCGCCATACAACAACCAGAGAACCGATGTACCACCACCATACAACAACCAGAGAACCGATGTACCACCACCATACAACAACCAGAGAACCGATGTACCACCCCCATACAACAACCAGAGAACCGATGTACCACCGCCATACAACAACCAGAGAACCGATGTACCACCACCATATAACAACCAGAGAACCGATGTACCACCACAATACAACAATCAGAGAATCGATGTACCACCACCATATAACAACCAGAGAACCGATGTACCACCACCATACAACAACCAGAGAACCAATGTACCACCTCAATACGGGACTCAAGGACCATATCGACCACCGCAAAATGGGAATCTAGGGTCCAACGGACCATCAAATTTCAATAATCAAAATCAATATCCACCTACAGGTTTGTATCCTCTTACCTTTAAAACCCATTCGGAAAATCTATTGGGTTTGAATGTTTTCAAGATGACTTCATTGCAAAACTCGATTTCAAAATGAAACCATGTTGCTTCATTTGGTTTAAATTCAACTGGAAATGCATGACGTTTGTTCGAAACTCGTATTGTGATCGTATGAAATATTTTTTTTTTAATCCAGGGGATCAGAACGCAATCCATCAGTTCACCTCCCGAAAATTCCCCCCAGCACAGCAAAAACCAGTTCCAAAGAAACCGGGAACGGTTGTTGCAAACGCTAAGGGAGAAAAGGGGAACGTTGCTGCCAATGCTATTTCGTCCGTCGGTAAGGTCTATACTATTTTTAAAAACAAATCAAAGGCTTCAAACACAATAGTTCATTTTTACTCATCCAACACAATTTCAGGTGGAGACGTCATTGCAAATGCAATTAACGGAACCAGAGCTTCAACAATTGCTTTTGCAGCAAAGGGTGGCAACTCGCAGGCAAACAGCTTCTCTTCTGGTTCGGGTGGTTCCAAATCCAACTCCGTTTCAAAAGGGGGTGGGGTTTCCATTAGTAATGCGTCGAACGATGCGGACGGAAATGCAAGTGCTAATGCCATTGCAGAATGAGATTACCAAATGGATGATGTTATTATTAATCAGGAAGCAGAGTAGTTTTAACAATTGCAATAATTTATTTAAAAGTTAAATTTTTCATTCTACGAATAAACTCCAGTTTTTAAAGTAAAAGACCTTAAGGTAGTACCTTAAATTGCATTTTAGATCTGGCTAAAGCGAAGTTTTAAAATGCGACATAAGAAATAAATCTGATCGCTTGTCTGATTTGTATTGAAAAAAGAGACGACCAACTTGATTAGGTTATTAAACAATCAGACGAATTTGGCGACATATTATAAGCTAAAAAACCCGAGTCTTACCTCTTACATAAGGTTGAGCTACTAGTTGCATTTGCTCCAGCTCGACAACTCACGTAACATTAACTTCCCCACAATTGCAAAATAATGTTCAAAGCATTTAAATTCGTGAATTTTACTGAACTATTGAATTATTAATTCATATAATATTGAAAAATTGACCAACTAACTGGTAAGATTGGATAATTCGCCAGCGTCCAGTCCAAGCACCGTATAATATCATCGTTTCATGATTTTTGATCATCCTGTTAATGTCGCCAGTTTACTCTCGTCTCATAATTTTTTATTTGCAGTCGTCTTTAAACCTTCTTTCCTGACAGAAATAATTTGTTCAAAAAGCAATTCATTTTCAACTTTCAACCGATCCAATCGAATATAATATCTGTACATAGTTCAGCGTTACAATGCCTACAGAACTAATGTTCAAGGCCATCGACATCTGGCAAACTGTCTTCAATTCCATATTGTTTCCTTACCCAATCACCTGGTGTATTTCAAAAAGGAAACTGATACATCATAAATTCGAATTTAAATACATCTTTTGGTATCTCACCGATGTCATTGGTCTGACTTCCGGTTTTATATACCTAATTCTAGTTCAATTGGGAAATGTATTTTTCGACTACCCCCCACTATCGCTTTCCCAAGTGATCGTGATGGTAGTTACAACTGCACTAATGAGCTTCGCAGTGACCGCTTCCATTGGAATTATTGTCAACGGTGACGAAATGGTTACTGGTTTTAACGGGGTTTTGGCTCTGGAAAAAGAAGTAATTTCGGGTGAGTATGCTTTTATTCGAGAATTAACTGAAGCCTGATATAAACAACCTTAATTCAAGTAATTAATAAGTAAATATAACAGATATAAATGCAAGCATGACCGATGGTATGGATTTTGTCAACAAATAATTCAGTTTTGCGACATGATATTTGTCCAAATTAAAGATACGTGTCAAAATTAAAAAATCGGACATAATCAAAGCCTGTCTCAGATTAAACTACCAATTAGTATATATCAATTGATCACATTAGCAATTTGACCATACGACCCTTACAAATTTCAAATTTTGAAATCCCCAGAGGTCCAAAAGAATTCTAAGTACATTTTAAGCCAATTTTTTTCAAATCATGGACGTATTACCACATAATTTATACGTTTTAATTAGTATTCATTTAAATTCTAGTTACCGGATACAAGAAGGTCGTAAAGCGCGGTTCCCGCGACTGGATGGGAATATTCATAAATATCTTCGTCATCACCCATTTCACGGTCTGTCCTATTGCAATGCAATCCGCCATATATAGCGGAATTGACCCTGGCTACTACATCGAGGAACCAATCATGTATTTCTCTGGGCTATTCATAAGTAACTCATTTTACTTAGGAATGATCAGGTTTCTAGTAATAGTCGGACGATTCATGGCCGTCAACGTCGTTGGTCTGACGGTTTTCAGAATAATTCCGGCATCCATCATTTACCTTCTGATATTAGCTAATGTTCTAGGCGAGCTAACTGCTGCTCTCAGATTCTACTCATCCAAACTGCTTTTAAACAAAATGGGGACACAGTTTAAGTATAACTTAATTTTGAAATACTACATCCGAACAACGCTGTCTCATGACCTGAGCCGCAAAGCCTTGGAATGGGCAACAACGTCGATAATGTTTACGGCCTTGATTTGCCTGACAGTATACAACTTTGTTATCATCAAAATGATGAATCATCTGAGCCTTTCACTTTACATTTGCGTAACCTGCGCTGGGATTGTCAATTTTACGGGAGTAACTTTAGCCTTACCGTTAGGAATTAAGGTTTATGAGAATTCCAAGGTGACAATGGAGAATTGTAGAGCAGTTTTGAAAGATCTGCCAATAAATCAAAGGAAAAGTGTCCGAAAAATGATCAGGTCCATGAAAATTATTCTTCATTACGGAAGCCTGGATCAGTATCGGCTGTACAGCTTTACACCGTCAATTAAAACCAGGTATTATGGGACTATTTTAGGTTACACTATTGACTCAACACTTGCAATAGAAGTTCCAGCACTCCCAAACAAATTCTAGTATTGAAAGCAGTGGTTTTTGAAACCTGGAGATCTAAAGCGTAGGCTAATGGTAGTTTAAATTTACCCTGATCTAGACGTTACTTTAATTATTCTACTTCATGTTAATATTTTCCTAAAAAAATTTGGTAAGCTGGAATAACTTTTCGGATATTTTTATTTTTAGATTTGACAAAGTTATAGAAAATTAAATTCTAGTGCATTTTCATATTACATCATAGTTAACGGATCCCGTAAATGACGGATTTAGATATAATTTAGGTCGTTTAATGCAAAATTATATTCAACATAACCAATTCTTAAATGGATGCATTGTATTAAGCGTGTTATAAAGGATAATTTAATGTTTGATGTCAAAGGTTCACGGTTGTATGCATTGTGCATTGAATAAATTATGTTAAAAGGACCGTTGATATTCTGTATAACTATAGTTTTTGATGACTGGCTTTTATTACATGTGATAATGCATCTTTAATGGTAATAAATTGTATAAAAAAGGCATATTTATATAAAGCCAGACTCAACTTACATAAAATCATCGTTGCATAATTTGACCCTTTTTCCGTCGCTAGTTACGGTATAAAGAACAATTGCATTTAGGGTACATCGGATTGTCTTGAATTGGCTTAAGCGAATTTTAAAACTAAGGCCAAAGAAATTCGGCCGAATTGGTTGTCGAAATTCTAGGAGAGAAATAATATGAAAATTTTATTATTATAGTATTCGCAATGCTTAATCATCTGACTCTTTTAAGTTATCTTTGCATTACTTGCGTATCTATAGTTCAATAAATGATACACTTCTGAGCAAAAGCAAAAAATCTAAATTAAGAGAAAATGCATTTAAAGCTATATTTGATCAATATTTAGTCCAGCACCAACATGTCTTAACAACGCCTAGGAATAGCTACAAAGTTCAATGCAAAACAAAACTATTAACATCTCTTCAAGAATAAATTTACTGCCAAATAAGAAGACATAAAACCGTTTAATTTTTTCAAACAATAAAGCACACTATCAAATTCTAGACGACACCATCAACATAATTAAATCCCCACCCTTTGGGCTCATCAAAGGACCTGTCCATTTGCACTTGCAATAAATTTACATAAATAACCTTAACAAGGATGACTGATATTATTCTGCATTGTTGAGGAATAACGGACGCGCGTCTCTCGTTCGTATTTCATATCTCGAATCTATTAACAAGCTCCATGTATCCAAGCCCGTGTCTAATTCAATTCCAACGCATTTGAAATATTATTATCCTCATTCATTGTCCCATTATAATTTACAATATTACATGAAGCGAATGAGGGATTTCCTGTCGTGTCCTTCCGTTTCTCACAGGCAATTTCAGGTCGGAAATTTGTTAGTGAAACCTAACAACACGGCAAGACTGGGTCTATCTCATATTATTAATAACTTGGCAATAATTTATGTAGTTCAGATTCCTCGTATAAAGAACGACACATAATATATTTGATATTTTTATCCGTAAGGCGGAAAAGGGCACAAGGGGGCTATTGTTGGGGCTATTTCATATGAAAATATAAGCATGTCACACTCACTATTGTTAATCCAACCATTATTTTAGGGTATATAGAACTTATCAGACTAAAAAACATTGCTGAAGAGGTCTCGTCTCAATGACCATTTCTAGTTTTGTTTCCGTCGAAGTTAAAACTCTAAACAAATGAACCGTCGTCTTTCAAGAGTAAACAAGTGACAAAAAGCTCTATTCATCGTTTAGCTTAGGGATAATCTGTTGGTCAGTCAAGAAGTTCTTCTAACTAGACAAGAGCTGTGGACACAGTGGATCTTCTTATAAGAAGAGCAGATTAAGGAAATTCTGGTTGTGGTTTGGTTTAGTAGAAGAATTATAAGCTGTTTGGTTAAATTCGAAGAAATATGGAAAGGATATAATCCAGATTATCAATATAAATCGGACCATACTTGGGATTTAAGCCTGAAACCAAATTCATAGATTATTTTTATCGTGCCGAGGTCAGTGTGATATTGAACCTCGATACGTCGTGAGATTGTCATCCTTCCAGTTTTTCTTAATCTCTTGTTTGTTGGAGTTCATGGGACTTTAGTATATTTAATTTGTGATTTGAAAATTTAAACAACTGCATCCTCATTTTCATTTACATATCGATTGTTTGATGTTCCGGAATCCTAATTAAATAGAATCAATTAGTAGTTGTAATTTGTCGACATATGGGTCTCAGTTGGTAGCCGGAATAAAGCAAGACCATTTGATATGTAAACCAGAAATTATTTTATTCTGTGTTCCTTAAGTTTGGGATAAGTGGTTCTGTTTGAAACTTAAGCCTGTGGTTAGAATTAGAAAAACGATACTGAAAGCAGTAAAAAGTGAAAAAATTGAATAAAATTATTCGGATCGATTATAAATTAAAATGGAACAAAGTACGAAGCTTTTACCCATTTTGGGGATCCTCATAACAATCCTTGGAACAAAACTGGAGGTGGCTAATGGGCTCTGTGGTTATCCGGTAAGTTGAGACAAAAAATCAATTATTTCATGTTTTATATTGTTACAATAACAGGAATTAGAGTTTTTGCTTTCAAAAATCAAGACTCAAGAAGCTAATTGCAATAAGTTTTGTGTTTAGACATCATAGTTCTTGCATTTCCTTACGAAATTGCAAAATTAAAAATTTGCATATAAAAGTGAAACCCTCATTCTATAGTTGCAGAATGTGTGTGTAGGTGCTTTTATCAATTGCTTTACAGGATTTGATTAAAAAACGAATGTCCATCTCTACATATGTATTTTAACACACGTGTATTAAATAAAATAAGCCTCGTATATTGAACTATCAGTATTCGCACATCGAAGTTATTTAACTGACTCAAAACTGTATCATCGTATACGTTAGCAGTACGGGAACTTCTTTAAAATCTCAAAACTCTCGAAAAGCAAAGGAAAACGGAAACGCACTCTGATAACAAATGTAATGTAATTTATTAGAAAAGAAAATGTGCAATCAGGAATTGTGATAATACTTGCATTCATTGCAGTGCAAGAATTCCCACGAATGCCTTCTACTTTTAGCAGCATCCCATATATGTTTCCATTTTCCATCCCTGATTCACTTTCTTTAACATGTTCGATTAAACCAATGCAGACACGTGACAAAACTATATGCTAATTAAGAGCAATTTATATAATATAGACAATCGTAAAATTGTAATGAATGATAGCGAATTTTCTAATCCCTTTTATAAAGGAAGGTGTGAAAATTGGAGATTTTCGAAATATGAATAAGAATTTGATTTTATTTGAATTATTTGAAGTTTATCAAAAAATATTATTCCGCAGAGTTGTCCCGTTTCCAAACAAGATCATATCAATATCCATTTAGTTCCTCATTCCC
Organism: Desoria tigrina; assembly: GCA_906901685.1. NCBI lineage: Eukaryota > Metazoa > Arthropoda > Collembola > Entomobryomorpha > Isotomidae > Desoria > Desoria tigrina. The sequence goes on from CAJQTU010000041.1 coordinate 456,279, forward strand.
ATGATGATGCTGGATGGCTCAAAACTGTCGATCAATACTATTACGGAGGTAATTTTTGCCGAATCTTTCGCTTTTTACAATAAAAATTACAACAATATAATTAGAGATTTACTCTTAATCTGCTTTTGTATTGTTCTGCGTACAGACAAGACACACATCCAGCTAGCCGCAGTACAATATACTTTAGACTCCGTCGTAGAACAACTTCAGAAATCCCCATCCAGGCGATTCATCTATGTTGAGACGGCGTTCTTCTGGAGGTGGTGGACAAACCAGGATAAGGACACACAGGAAATCGTTCGAAACCTAATCAACTCAGGACAACTGGAATTTATTAGCGGAGGTTGGGTCATGAATGACGAGGCGACGACTCATTACAATGCAATAATTGACCAAATGACGTTGGGACTGCGGTATAATCACCAGTTTAAATTCAACCAATGAATTGTTTAAACGTCGCACAGATTTCATTAAATATTGCTTACAAATAGGTACTTAAACGACACTTTCGGTGAATGTGCCCTCCCAAAAGTAGCATGGCAAATCGACCCCTTCGGGCATTCTCGAGAGCAAGCGTCTCTTTTTGCACAAATGGGATTCGATGGACTGTTCTTCGGACGACTGGACTATCAAGACAAGTATCACCGACGGGTGAACAAGAATATGGAAACTATCTGGAGTGGTAGTCCCAATAATCTGGGTAATTCTATCAAAATTTAAACTAAAAAAGCGTAGAAATATGCAAGTTACAAAGCTAAAACACGTTTTAAAACATTAAATTTAGGCAAATCCTCGTCCCTGTTCACTGGAGCTTTATACAATGGCTATAATCCACCCGCAGGATACTGCTTTGACATATTCTGTGAAGACGAACCCATCAATGACGATCCAAAACTTTACGATTACAATGTCGACACGAAAGTTCAGAATTTTATTAAAATTGCTCACGAATGGGCGACTCCTTATAAAACCCCTAATGTGCTTATGACAATGGGATCGGACTTTCAATACATGGCTGCCCATACTTGGTACAAGAACTTGGACAAACTGATCAAGTAAAAAAAGTTTTTGAAAATATATATTGGATTCTCTCCATGATATGAATGTATTGATTCGATTTTTTTAAATATACCTGTACAATAAAATCATGAACACATTACATAATCTATCAGATACGTAAATGACTATGAAGAAAAGAGACCTTTCAATGCAAGTCAACCCCGACTGAACCTTATCTACTCAACTCCATCTTGTTATCTTCAAGAAGTTCACAAAGCAGCTCCCAAATTGACAACTAAAACGGATGACTTTTTCCCCTATGCAAGTGACCCTCATGCCTTCTGGACGGGATACTTTACATCACGACCTACACTTAAATACTACGTTCATAACAGCAATAATTTCCTTCAAGTCTGCAAACAATTGGCTTTGGCTTCAAACGGAGGCAACACGCCTCAAGCAGTTATCGACAAAGTATTTAAGCTTTCGGAAGCCGTTGGGATTCTCCAGCATCACGATGCCGTGGCTGGAACTGCGAAACAACATGTTACTGATGATTATAGTGCCCGGTTGGCAGTGGGGACGCAGCAGTGTGACCAAGTTCTGGACGCCGCTTTTCGGTAACTTTTTTGTACCCAAAGTCTCAATTTCCGTGTCGTTTTTTGGATCATCTTAAAAATGTCATACCGTACAATTACATTGCCGAATGCTAAACATAAACGATTTTGAAATTTCGACAACAGACAAGGGCGTCGTTTATGTAAATAAAGCGACAATTTTTAAAGCTTTACTCATATTGAATTTCAGAAAGATTTTACGAGTCCAAGAATCGTCTTCAGAAAAACAATCTCAATCCAACGATGTTCCAAGAAGGTCGAAAAGCATTACAACAAGCGCAAGCGGTCCAACATTTACTTTCTGTCACCAATTGAACATCTCCTCATGTCCAGCATCTGAATCGATGGGAGATTTCGTCATCTCAGTTTACAATCCGTTATCTCGAGACCTCAAAAACGAGTACATTCGAGTACCCGTTCCCACACCGTCCTGGACTGTCCGAGGAGACGAAGGGCTCCTATCGCCCCAATCCATGATAATCCCAAAATCCGTGACATCAATTCCTGGGAGAGTTAGTGCTGCTCAGTACGAATTGATTTTCAAAGCTAGCCTCTTGCCAGGCTTATCAATTACCAACTTTCACTTGACAAGGATTGAGGAAAGAAACGACACAGTGGCTTTGAGACTGCAGCTAAAACCCGTTAAACGGGGTGGACTGAATGACTTGGAAAGTTCGAGTCGGAAAAAGAATGGAGATTTCTGGATTCAGAATTCCCTTGTAAGTTTATACGAACAATAATTTAAATGTGACAGGGGATTTTAAAAAAATCAATGAATTTACCTGATTTTAATATTAACAAACATATTCAAATTACAGGGTCTTGGAATTCTATTTGATGGCCTAACAGGTTTAACGAAAAAGTTGAAACGAGGGGACACGGAAATTGATTTTTCTCAGAACTTCTATTTCTACGAGGGAATGACCGGAAATAATTCGAAGTTCGAATTCCGAGCATCGGGAGCTTATATCTTTAGGCCGAATACCACAAATGATTATCAACCCACTGTTGTCACTGAACGTGTTTTCAGTTATTTCGTTTACGAAGGTGCTTTACACATCTTCAATAAAGTTTGAAATGCAAATATAGATTTGATTCCATTATGAATTACTCATGCGATTTTTGTGCTTTCTTGTCCTGCAGGTGAACATGTAACGGAAGTGCATCAAGTATACAACGAGTGGCTGAGTCAAGTAATTCGACTGTATGATACGGCAGAATCGGTTGAATTCGAATGGCTCGTTGGACCAGTTCCCGTAGAGTAAAAAGCCATTTATTTAATTTTTTAACTTCAATAAAAACAGTTTTCATATTTTCTGTCTTTAAAATAATAAATAATTTTTTTTTACAATTGCTAGCGATTTAATAGGAAAAGAAATCGTGGCCCGATACACCTCAAATCTGCAAACGAATGGGGCCTTCTTCACGGATTCTAACGGGAGGGAGATTCTCAAAAGACAACGGGATAACCGATCAACTTGGCCTTACAAAGTTAGCAAAAATCCACAGATTCTAATGGGGCAATATGACTAAAAATAATTACGTACGAGGCTTATAATTTCGATATCTTTGTATGTAGGTTTATGAAAAGGTTGCAGGGAACTATTATCCTGTCAATTCCAGAATGATTCTTACCGAAAATGCGGAATTGAACGAAGGAAACGGGAAAACGCTGATTCTCCTTAATGATAGGGCTCAAGGAGGAACCTCGATGAATGACGGAGAGATTGAAATGATGGTGCGCTTTGTTTGCAATTTTAAACTTTTAAAATTTTACTAAACTATATTTAAATCTAATTAAGACTTTTTTTTTTAAATTATATTTGGTTTTTTAAAACTCAAGGTCCATCGACGGCTGCTACATGATGACGCTTTCGGTGTCGGTGAGGCATTGAATGAGGAAGCTTATGGAACTGGGCTCGTTGCAAGAGGAAGGCATTGGATTGTCCTTGCTGGGGATAAGACAGGTATTTAAATGCATTTAAGTATACAATTTTATATTTTTTTACGTTTTGACAGATCTTCATTATCAATTTTGTTGATTTTAGACGTGCCAATTTCAATCCATCGTCCTTTGGCTCAAAAGGTGTTCATGGGCAAAGTGTTGGGATTTGCTGATTCGGGTTGGGAAGCATCTGAAACACATTCATTTATGAGTAATTCCGTCAACAAGTTGCCAGCGTTAGGACTCAAACGGACCTTGGTACATGTCTAGATTAATTAATTATTTGAAACCTGATATCTGAATTTGCGGTTTTATCAATTTTAATAATCCAACAACTCTATCAAATGCATAGTTTTCAAAGCTGGGACGGGTTCTTCCAGAAAATGTCCATCTCCTGACTCTGGAACCCGTATCTCCAACGCAGTTCATTCTCAGGTTGGAACATTTCTATGAGAATGGTGAAAGTGAGAGTCTCTCTAAGCATGTCCAGATCTCAATCAAGGTTTGTCAAATTAATTCGCCAATCATACTTTATTTTTTATTTAAATAAAATAACTAGTTTATTTAGTTTCAATAATTCACATTGTATAATTATATTTAGACTTTGAAAGAGACAATTCCATTCATATCCGACATGAAGGAAACGACACTTGGAGCTAATCAATGGAAAGATGATACACAGCGATTTGATTGGACTACAACCGACCCCAATCTTGTAAACGACGACAGTCAAACTTGCGCCGATGGAATTTGTCAATATCACTCCACAAATGGGGACAAAATCACGTTGACTCCGATGCAAATCCGTACATTTATTATCACCATTTCCTAAATCAATCCAATTTATAGGGTGCACACAAATATGCACTCTAGTTAGAATCTTAGAATAGTCGAGACTTCTGATATTGCCATTTAAATAACAGTTTAAAATATATAGACATAGGTTTCCATTTAAGAATTAAAGTAAGTGTAATGTTATGGTTTTACTCTTTAGTTTAAAATAAAAATACCTATTGACAGTTTGCGTGTTACATTTTCTTGCATTCTGTAACTTTTGACGGTCGGGACGGTACTGCAAATATGACACGCTCTGCATGTACTTTCATTAGCAGACTTTAATACACACAATATGCGAAATTTTTTAGAAGTTCAACATAAACATGAATGTGATCATTCAGGTACAATACTATCCGATCGCAATTTTTAGAAACAATCCGGTTTTAAGATATAATACACCAATTATTTTGTAATAATTTTTACAATATATATCATTTGCTCATTGCATTATCACTTATCAGTTATCACATTAACAAATACCGGTAATATCAGAGTTTTCAATTCCAACCTCTAACTTACTCATATACCTTCTAAACCGACTCATTAAGTTCAATAACCTTGTATTTCGCATTTAGATATTTAGTTGCAAAAATATTAGGGCGTACGTCGAAATTAAACTAAACGCAGCGAGTAACGTCCCCCTAGTAATCGGGAAATATCCCCAAGCAGTATAGCAAACAGGATTGGCCGAGAAAACCGTCAAATGAGCCAGTACAGACGCTTGAGCTACGGAACTAAGATTCTGCGAGCTCAAGGACTTCGCCAAAGCTACATTGACATCCTGCCCCTTCGTATAAACGTTTCCCAAGCACATAAACAGCAGGACCAGTCTCGAAAGAATTGGAATCAAATTCCCCACAAATACAATGATAGAAACGGTATCAACTTTTCGGGCAAATCCAATCGGTATAAAAACTAGGGCACAAGTCATCAGTATCAGTTGCCCAAAGTCCAAGAGAAGCAACGGTCCCAGAACCGAATTTATTTGCGATTGTTGTGCCGAGAATCTCTGTAAATTTCGGATCGCAAACATCAAGTACTCTTCTTTTTCCATTGATGATGCAGCTATCCTCCCTTTGCTTTCTCGGACCCTTTGGAAAATGCTATTTAACCTCGTAGAGTTGGCATCCTTTGCTTTCACGATTTCGCAAGGTTTATACTGATTTTCTACGTCCCCATCATCAGTAAAATTATCGTCTTCAGATTTCTAGACAAAATTTGGGAAAAGAAGTTTTATGTGGTGAAACGGGAATGTTTTAATTCACCATGTTTTTTTTACCTTTGAAATGAGATTCTGTAAAGCATTTATAAACAATTATAAATTATAACTCACCTTCGCTGTTCTCGAAATAAATTCCAGTCCATTGATAACGGATTCCATACATTGTGTAAATACTGACGCAAAAAGGCAACACATTCCCTCCATAACAACCCAACCCGCCCATATCCATCCGTGAATAAGCATTTGCACGAGACTTTGAAAATAAACCAGAGCAATAGGAATACCGCAATTCCCCTCCAACTTCTCATCATTCCCAAACAAGTAATGTGCCAAATAAATCGGATTTCTCGGTTCCATTAATGCGTGATAACCAATCAAGGAAATGGAAACGGTCGCAAGTGTTGAGTACATCATCCGAAAATTCCGAATGTTTTTCTCCGTTTTCAAATGACAGAAGAGGGCTTCGAGCTCAATCTCCAATTCGAACCACACGTCAAAAATCCTTTGAATCTTATCGGCACAAAAGAACATGAAAATACTGACAAAATACGGCACGAGTGCGGCATTAAACCACATACTCTGGGCGATAACTTTGACAACTGAACGATCTCGACTTATTGACAATAGGACTGACACGGCCTGAAATCCGATGTAAACCGATGTAAATAACCAGATTCCAACACTATGCAAAAGCCAATGGCTTTTGTTCGCTTTTATAACCAAATCGTCCTTGCAACCATTTTTTTCAGCAACTTCAAAGGGAAAAACTCCAAAAATACGGCAGATCCTGATGCAGGGACTTAAATATTGTAGGATTTGATTTTTGGTTCGGAAATCTGGATGTCGTTCTGGAGGAGTTGCGTCTATTTTGGTAAATTCAAAGAAGGATGATCGGATTTTGCAAATGCCCATGTTCAAGTATCGATATATCGGAGGGAGTACGGTATTCCAAGTCCCCGACATCATACCCGACTGTGAGGATTTGGGTAGGAAACACTAAACACACCTCTCGATAATAGCTCTTTGGGGAAAGTTCTGAAACTCGAAGAGAAAGTTTTCACTTCGAACTCGGATTCTGTCAAATCGGTTTTCCCAGCAGCAGAAGGGAAAATAAAGGGCGGTGTGGTATCAGGGTTTAAGACTAAGGCTTTTTGAAACCTCAGAATTTCAGGTTTAAGAAATCGGATGTTTTCGTTTAAAATACATGAAATATCGAAAATCTCAATTCGCCCCAGTCATAGAGTAAAACTACACACGTCATTCGAAAGCACTTGATCATAGCTTTCGAATGACGTATCACACATATGTTTATGATTTGACCTCTTTGACCCCACCCCACCGGTCAGGGAGTGACCCCACCCCAAAGCACATGCACCGTTGAATAGCCCTTGACAATAGCTTTCCATCGATGTATCACAGTTGGAGGGTTGCTATTTGAAAAAATGTTGACCTTTGACCTACAGGGCCGCCAAACGAACTTGACCTCCGTTTGAATGCCTTAAATGAATAACCGAAAAAAATTCATAAAGTTAAGCCGTTTTCGAGTTATCGTGTTTACGGACGGACAGACAGACAGACAGACGGACGGACAGAAGGGGATAAAGAAATTCCACTCTAGTTACTCTAGTAGTGGTACCTGGTTGTGAGGGGTACCTGAGACGTAACATGTTCATTAAGTTGGACAGGTCTTCAGAGTAAAAATAAACCGTTGCAAACGCGCGTACGAAAGGAGTGAAACCACATGACAAATTTTCAATTAATAACGTTAAAATTTTCACGTAAAATTGCACATGTATAGACATATTCGCCCCGTAGTGTTCCTTGGCATTAGGGAGGCGTTTAGTTTTAAAATATCAATTTCATAATATATATGACATAATATATATAGTAGATAGCACATCTCGTTCAGATCCATATATGAGTGATGCTCCTCCGCTCCGGGTCTATATAGATCAAGTTCCGATTGCCCCGTGGCCTGTGGGTCGTCAAGAACCAGCACTTGAATTAACATTAGAGGCTTTCTATGGTTTTTAGCGTTACATTATATCGTGCCCAAGTCGATCTATATCCGGAAGAGCATCGCTTATACATAGTTCGGATCCACTTATAGGGCTGGACAACAGACGCAGTCCTCACAGATTACTTTAAGTATAGCCTCTTACAGCACCCCAGCACAGCCAGCACTCATCACAATTCAATGAAGAATCATGTGGCATGCAATTAAGGAACTTTTTATGATTGTGAAGATGAGTTGTTAGGAAAAATCCGATCCGGTGATGACAACTTAAGAGTTTTGCACTTTACCCTCTGCCTGGCTGTAACAATAAAGGAAATCACTCATCCCATCCAGAACAGACAGTCGGACAAAAGAGAAGGTGCAGCTGTTGTAGATCGCCCCGGTTTTAATTAGAAGAATTTTGGACAGTCTAAAAATTCGGATCATAACCTTCATTCTTTCAACATAAATAACCTTTTACAGGCAGAAGATTAATCAAGAGGAGTTTTTATAAAGGTGGTCGAAATGATATTAAAGGAAGGACAAATGGCCATCATAGAAAATATTAGAGATGGGAACAACGGAAAGAAATGGACTAAAATGGAAAAAATGCAATACATATTGATTCATATTCATTTTAATTTATGTGGTTTTAGGGATCAGAAGAGATGTGAGTAATAGTTGTAAACGTATACAACATAAAGAATGAAAAATAGTCACTTTGGAATGAATTACAAAAATAAATAAATTTGTTTTCCAACCCATATCGAAAAGGAATTCAATTTAAAATCAATTTCCATTATTTTCGGCCATTAAGCCCTTATGCCCTTTAACTCGCTGGTTATAAGATCTTTTCGCCGTGTAACAGCATATATTTTATATTCTATTTCATTTAATTCGGACTGGCTATATAGAGGATGAAACGAGTTTTTCGCGGCGAGTCAAAGCACACTAGGACTTTCATCGATGTCACTTTTCCTTTCCAACTAAACTTCTCATAAGCTCTAAATTTAGACTTGAGAGATCCCATGGTTTCCTCTTGTGCATTCTTCGTTCCAGAATCAATTTATTAAGCCGGTGGGTGAACTGCTTTAGACACCATCAATCAGGTTTAACAGAAAAGCCAACTGTGAACTGTGCCTTATGGGACAAATTGTACGGAAGCCTAGGCTTTTCCCCTGCCAACTTCAAGAAAGCTAAACTTTTGCCTGTCAGATTATATTGAGTAAGTTTTCAAGAGTATTAATTAACATCAAAATCAAACAAACTTATCGGCCAAGAACACCATTAAAAACTCTTTCACACTTCATTTACATTTTCCCAGAATCAATGCGTTATCCTTCATTTCATATATGAAGGCATGTTTTGACAGCACAGGATCTATTGAGAACCCACTTCGTATGAAAAATCAAATGGAATTTAGTTCATAAGCAGTTTAAATCTTAATAAAACGTTGTAAACGTTAACGACAGCTCGCACAATTCATATAGATTGTCGTTCAATATTACTCATCGTGTTTGTCGATTGTATAAAATCAAAATATCATAATTTACGTTCACCTAGACGACTGCGTTTTAATCCCGACGCTTTAGTAATTGTTCTATCATGAATTGATTTACATCCAAAAGAATATGCTATAAGTCGATAAAGATAGTTTCCATAACAAATATGTGAAGAAACCGAATATTTGAGAATTGTTTCAAAAAACATTGCCTTATATTCTATATTACTGTTTCCCAATCTGTAAATCCATGGTGCTATTTAAACCTGTACAATTTCGTTAAAAATTATTTTATTGTTTCACAATTGCAGTTGAAATCAATTTTATCAATTTGTTTAAATCCAAATTACTGTTTTTAAATGATAGATTCGATTTTTGGATCAATTTGAACAGATCATGAAACAATGTTATGAAATGCCCCAATTGCGGCTTTTACGAAATCTGGATTGTTGTTTTGTATATAAAATATGATACCATCTTCAAAATATGATTATTGTTTCAAAACGTACTGCTTTATATAGATATATCATTAATGTTGTTTTGATTACCTATTTAAAGCAATAGAATTAAAAAAAAAACAGTTGGTATATAAACCAATACGATTTCCTCGAAAACCATTTTCATGTTTCGCAATTCATATCAAACCTCAAAATTTCTCAAATTGTTTTAAATTTAGAAAAGGGGCATCCAGGTCATATATATAAATTTGGTATATAAACCAATACGATTTCCTCGAAAACCATTTTCATGTTTCGCAATTCATATCAAACCTCAAAAGCCTGCTTCCATTTGCTTCTGGCACTTTGCAATTTGTCTTGATTTACATTGAAAATCTGCTTCCATCTGCTTCTGGCTGCTCCTATTTGTCTTAACTTTGATCCACAAAAAGGCCCGACAGACAGACAGACAGACAGACAGACGGACAGGTTGACTTCATTAGCTCTAAACCTATTTTTAATAGGCGAGCTAATAAATTAAGCATCTATTATATTATTTTACTTTTGTTTGCAGACTTTCATCAAAGCCGATCATTGATACGTATTAAACTCTAGACATTCTGTAATTAAGGATTGGAAACTTTGCAATTTGATACCTCTGAAAAATATATAAACTTAATATGCACAAATCTTCCATAGAACCTAAATTTAGAGTCAATACATTTCCTTTTAAGTTCTGGTAACAAAGAGTATAAAGTGTAGAAAGATTAACGTTGTCGATTGTAGGTGGATATATAAATCCGATTGAACACGGCTTATACTCAAATTATAATTTCAAGTAATACAGTTCTAATTGAGCTTTTAATTTAGTTGAGGGACAAAATACTTCCTTCCGTAACTTGCTGAAAATGACGAATGGAAGACATATATGTGGGAGTTAAATATATTTAAGCAGTCGCCGTAAATGCCAAATGGTGGAAATTAATAAAGAATTTTTGATATATACTTCATTTGTTTAGTAATATCGCAATCTAGACAAATGATTTTAGACATACTATATGAAGTTGTGAAAAATTGTTAAATAATTTATCTAATTTTGGATTAAATAAGAAATGCGAACGAGTATTGACGAATACGTATATTCACTCATGTCACATTTCAAAAGTATGATATTAGGTTTCTTGAGATTTAGACGCGATAGAAGTAGGGGTTTTCAAACCACTTCAAACATTGAACATCATATTTTATGGATTTTAAAGAAACAAATATAACTCTTTACTTCATTTCCTTAAGTGCACCTTCAGCCTGAAGATCTGTAATACTTCTGTTCGTAGGACCAAAGGATTACGAATCGATATTAGGATCTGCATGAGATATCTCTGACAATCTCATATTGTGCTGAAATTCACTTGGTTAACGAAACTTATTTTCACTAGACTTTTATATAGAAACCTCAAATCTGACTTTAAGATCTTTAAACAAAAAAAAATTAAATTTACAGTTTGATAAGAAGCAACGCTTTAGCTTACATGTCAAACGTAAATATATTTAGGGATTTATGTATACAGGTTAACAGTAAAGGTGCACTGAATCGTTTCATTTAAATCTATCCTCCATGTGCATTGTTTGTCGATTTTTATATTCGTGTATGTAATTTCTTTTACCCAAAGAATACGAAATTCAGCCAATATCTATGAGCCCGGAGTAGGTCATGATTGTTTTCCATTAGATCAAAATCGAATACAATTGCACGTAAAGATCTGAATTTGAATAAAAATATTCCAGTATCCAAAAAAATTGAGTCAGAATTTCACAACCTTTTTAGATGAACGATCAAACACTTGGCCAGGCAGACGGATCTTGCATATAAGGGGTTTTATATCCATTATTTATTACATCCAAAAACTAAGATTCGAGAACCGGATCTGAACCGGAAATAATGAGAACCACAATCATGCGGACAAGTTTTGGGATACTTCTATTAGTAATCTTGGGAAGTAAAATACAGGTATCTGATGGACTCTGTGGCTACCTTGTAAGTAAATGATTTATATTTTGCTTTCAATTTCCTTATTATTCAAAATTTTAAATAGTTATTATCAAATTTTCTATCGGCCATTCAGAAGCACTCAATATTTAGTTAGTTTATTTCGCAATACATTTTCATGCATGCACATGCAATTTATCTCTACCACAAACCATGTGAGAAGGGCTTTGCTCGGTAAGAGAAGTTGACTTGAGAAAGGACTGATAGAAATGAAGTTAGACGTACTACGCTTAACCTGATGACGATACATATTACGAAAACTAGACAGGAATGAAACGTGACATTTAACGAGATTAAAAACTTATCAACGGAGATGGATGGATTATGTTTAAGTTTGATGGAACGATGGAGAATTATTTTTCGAACATTTTAAATTCATAGAGTTGCCCTATTTCAAAACTCGATCATCTCAACATCCATTTAGTTCCACATTCCCATGATGATGCTGGATGGCTCAAAACTGTCGACCAGTATTACTATGGTGGTAAATGCTCAGCAAATTTTTATGCGATCCTTTATTATAGGCTATATTTCTTTAGGTAAGAAGTTCCGATAATAAGTGTTTCTGTGCATTAGACAAAAACTATCTTGGAATCGGCGCGGTACAGTATATCTTAGATTCCGTCGTAGAACAACTACAGAAATCTCCGTCCCGCAGGTTCATTTATGTCGAAACGGCATTCTTCTGGAGGTGGTGGACAAACCAGGATAAGGACACACAAGAAATTGTCAGAAATTTGGTCAACTCGGGACAATTGGAGTTTATCGGTGGCGGTTGGGTCATGAATGACGAGGCGACCACACATTACAATGCTATAATTGACCAAATGACGTTGGGACTGCGGTACAACAAAAATCCATATTTTGGTTTTTGATAATCTCTGCAAATTTATTGGAGACACATTTGGTGAGTATATCCCTATAGGTATTTAAACGACACTTTCGGTGAATGTGCCATCCCAAAAGTAGCATGGCAAATCGATCCATTCGGGCATTCCCGAGAACAAGCCTCTCTCTTTGCTCAAATGGGATTTGACGGGCTCTTTTTTGGTCGATTGGACTATCAAGACAAGTTCTATCGGCAGATTAACAAGGACATGGAAACTGTTTGGATTGGAAGTCCCAATAATCTTGGTACCAACAACTAATTTTAGGTTCAGTGGCGATGTATACAATAATTTGTAAAATATAATTCTAGAAATAATATATTTTTTAGGCAAATCCTCGTCACTGTTCTCAGGCGTCTTGTACAATCTCTACCAGGCTCCGACTGGCTACTGCTTTGACGTTTTCTGCGGAGATGATGCCATCAACGACGATCCTAAACTTTACGATTATAATGTTGATACCAAAGTGGCTAATTTTATTAAGATTGCTCATGAATGGGCAGCTCCTTATAAAACTCCTAATGTACTTATGACTATGGGGTCAGATTTTCATTACATGGCTGCTCACACTTGGTACAAGAACTTGGACAAGCTTATCAAGTGAGGCCTGTTTCATTGTATTGTGCAAGATTTACTAGTAAAACAAAACTACCCTTAAGATTTAAAACTTTCAGATATGTCAACGCTTACGAAGAAAAGCGACCCTTCAATGCAAGTCAACTACGCCTCAATCTGATCTATTCAACTCCATCCTGTTACCTTCAAGAAGTTCATAAATCAGCACCTAAATTGACAACTAAAAGAGATGATTTCCTTCCATATGCAAGTGATGCTGATTCGTTCTGGTCTGGCTACTTTACGTCAAGACCTACACTGAAATACTATGTTCAGATTAGCAACAACTTCCTTCAAGTCTGCAAACAATTGGCTTTAGCTTCAAACGAAGGTAAGACACCACAAGTAATTCTTGACAAAGTTTTTAAGTTTTCGGAAGCCGTTGGGATTCTTCAGCATCATGATGCCGTTTCCGGGACTGCTAAACAGCATGTTACTGACGATTATAGCGCCCGGTTGGCAGAGGGGACCCAGCAGTGTGACCAAGTGCTGGATATCGCTTTTCGGTATGCTAATTTATACCGTTCGGACCTAAACTCGAAGAATCGTGAATATTTCTCACTACACTCCATTTAGTGCATATATAACAGAAATGGTACATTTTCACAAAAAATTTAACAGGAAGATTCAGAAAACTGGAAGATCGACCGCAGAAGCAGAGTTCCATTCCAACAATTTGTCGGAACGATCAAAACCCGCTACAACCGGTCCAACATTTACATTCTGTCACCAATTAAACATCTCCTCATGTCCAGCAACCGAATCGATGGGAGATTTCGTCATCTCAGTTTACAATCCGTTATCTCGGGATCTCAAAAACGACTATATTCGAGTACCCGTTTCCACACCGTCTTGGACTGTCCGAGGAGACGATGGGCTCCTATCGCCCCAATCGATGATAATCCCAAAATCCGTGACATCGATTCCTGGTAGAGTCAGTGCTGCTCAGTATGAATTGATTTTCAAAGCTGGCCGCTTGCCAGGCTTATCAATTACAAACTTTCGCTTGACGAGAATCAATGATCAGAATAGTACGATGGCCACCCGGCGTCGTCAATTGAAACCGGTTAAAAAGGGTGGACGAAAGGTGGTGAACTGTTCGGATGGAACAGATTTCTGGATTCGAAATTCTGTCGTACGTTTATGAACCAAATTCCACTTTTGAAATCGTTGATTTTATAAGAAAAGTACTTGGGAAGATTACTAGAAAATTGAGGTTACAAAAATGTATTAACTTTTGATTAATGTCTCATAAAGGGACTTGCCATCCAATTCAACGGCCTAACCGGCTTCACAAAAAAATTGAAACGTGGGAACACAACCATTGACCTCTCCCAAAATTTCTATTTCTACCAAGCAATGAGAGGAAATAACGTTGCAACTCAATTCCGAGCTTCAGGAGCATACATCTTTAGACCCAATACCACCGACGACAATCAACCAACCAAAATCGTTGAACGACTTAAGAGCTATTCCGTTTATCAAGGTATCTACAATCATGAATAGCAATCATTTTAGTTGGTCAAGATGTAAATGCTTTCTTGATATTATTTCGATTTGCAATTTTTGTGACACAGGTGAACATGTAACGGAAGTGCATCAAGTCTACAACGAGTGGCTGAGTCAAGTAATTCGACTGTATGATACGTCAGACTCGGTTGAATTCGAATGGCTCGTTGGACCAGTTCCCGTAGAGTAAAAAGCCATTTATTTAATTTTTTAACTTTAATAAAAACAGTTTCCGCATTTTCTGTCTTTAAAATAATAAATAATTGATTTTTTTTACAATTGCTAGCGATTTAATAGGAAAAGAAATCGTGACCCGATACACCTCAAATTTGCAAACGAATGGGGCCTTCTTCACAGATTCAAACGGGAGAGAGGTTCTTAAAAGGCAGCGAGATCACCGATCAACTTGGCCTTACGAAGTTCGCAAAAATCCACAGATTCTAACGAATCGGAGTAACCCATAGAATTGTATAGTATAGTAGTAGCCTGACTCAAAGAATCACGATATGAGCTTTAAATTTTAATATTCTTGTATGTAGGTTTATGAAAAGGTTTCAGGGAACTATTATCCCGTCAATTCCAGATTGATTCTCACCGAAAATGCGGAATTAAGTGAAGGGAAAGGGAAGACACTGATTCTTTTAAATGATAGATCCCAGGGAGGGACCTCAATGAATGACGGAGAGATCGAAATTATGGTGAATTTTTTCAGCGAAATGTTCATAAGGATTTGCAATTAAAAGCTACGCATCATGTAATATATAACACTTTGCTCATTGAATGATTCAATTTGAATCTGTAACTTAAGGTCCACCGAAGGCTGTTATATGATGACGCTTTGGGCGTCGGGGAGGCACTGTATGAAATTGCCTACGGAACTGGACTCGTAGTAAGAGGAAGACATTGGATCGTCCTTGCTGGTGATAAAACGGGTAAAATTAAATTGTTTCAAACCCAATTTAAAAAATAAAATAAAATCGTTTTAATTAATAATTTTTTCCTGCAGAAGTGCCCATTTCAATCCACCGTCCTTTGGCTCAAGAGATATTTATGCACAAAGTTATGGGGTACGCTGACTCGAGTTGGACTTCGGATCTAGCAATTAAGCAGACTTTGGTAGAGTTTAATAATTTGTTATCAAATGTCATGTTCGTTTTTCGAATTAATCAAACGCATCAATTATCAATAGTTTTCAAAACTGAGGAAAATTCTTCCCGAGAATATCCATCTCCTGACACTGGAACCCGTATCCCCAAACCAATTCATTCTCAGGTTGGAGCATTACTATGAAACGGGAGAAAGTGAGAGTCTCTCCAAACCCGTTCAGATGTCGATCAAGGTTTCTCAAATATAATGCTTGAATTTTAGTCATGATTAAGGAAGTTAATTAAACTATAAAATTAAATATTTTACACTTGTATTTCAGTCTTTAAAAGAAAATCTGCCATTCATAACGGACATGAAGGAAACGACACTTGGAGGTAACCAATGGAAGGAAGATGCAGAACGCTTCGACTGGACCACCACGGACCTCCACCTTGTCAATGACGAGACTCAAACCTGTTCTTATGGCATTTGTCACGATAACCCTAGGATGGGGGATATAATTTCGTTGACTCCGATGCAAATTCGGACTTTTATTGTTTCTGTTTCCTAAATTACAATGCATAGAGTGTATAAATTAAATGAGGCTTCAATTAGTAATAAAAACAATTTAACGATAATATCAAAAGCTCGGACAAAAGTAAATTAAAACCCTCTCCTCCGAGCCGAGTTATCATTTACTCAACCACTTTCGTGTTTTTAGTTTATTTTTTATATCAAAACCATTTAAAACATAATTTCGAAAAAGCATCGCAAATGGAACACTCCAATTAATTTCAACAGCTATATAACTAATTGTCCAAAAATAGATGCAAAAAGTTGCAAAAAATATCGTGCATCAGCCGGGAATCGAACCCGGGTCGCCCGCGTGGCAGGCGAGCATTCTACCACTGAACCACTGATGCTTCCGTTGAGAGTAGGGCTTTGGTAAACCCTACTTACTATACGAGTAGAGAGTATTAAGACAGGTTTAACTTCACCAAAAGTCTTTCGCATTGTATTCTGCACATTGACTAAACAATTTTGAAGAAAAGTACAAAATCTACATTGTTGTAGTAAGTAGGTTTATATACTTTACTTTATTTAGGGCATAACTGACTGATTTAATGTTGCTACGTATTGAAACCAAAGTCGTTAAATCGTCATCAACCTGTACAAAATGAAAATATTTTAGATATTATTGTGTAAATGTTATAGTCATACTATAATAGAAACCTTGTTCCTTAGAAGTTCCCTTGTCCCGTCTGTTACTACATTGCATTGATTATCTATTGAATGTGCATATTTTTTGAGGTTGACTTCAATAAAAACTGATTGAGTTGTATTGATGCAGAACAAAGGCGTTTTTGACAGTTCTAATACCTAATTGAATACCTAACAATGCCAAAACTGTTTGAAAATGCATGGTTTCGAGCTCTAGTCACTTGAAACTACAGAAAATAATTAGCTATCATTTTTTACAATTTTTAAGCTTTTATTCCTACGATCGTGTGAACCAATGTCAATTATATCAAGCCATTCCATCATTTCCATCTTCTTTTATTAATAAACTGTCACTTTTACGTGATTTTAACTTTTAACGAAGGTCAAAACGCCGAGACGACCCTCAAATATATGTGTTTCTAAGTTAAAAAGCCCCAATAATAATTCATTACTGGGAGAAGTATGAATATAGTTAGCATCATTGAGTTTTTGTTAAGGAATTTGACTGTCATTGTATTGCTTAATGTCATATTATTATATAAAATTCCGTTAGACAATTTTTTGAACTATATTTGTGATATGCTGAAAAGAGTCAAAATTAAAGTAAAATTTACTACGTGTTTTATTTTTACAATAATTTGCATATGCATGCTGGGTTAACCCTTTTGAACCAAATCCTTTTGTTAATTTAAAAATTGGATTCTTCACCTGCGAATATCCTAGCCTATTCTACATTTAATCACCCATTTCCGATCAATCCAGTAAAAATAGCTGAAGTCACGGAACGACGTAATGTTTTTCAATTTCATATAGAACTCTATTTTAGTTTCGGATTCTGATGTCCAGTTATCAACATAGCGTCACAAAGCGATGCTCTTCGTAGGTCTCTAAAAATTATAAATTCAAGATTATCAAGATTCTTGAATTAATAAAAACTCCTGTTCTACGGAACGGCATTTAAACTTGAGTTATGACATCCAAGGAGGAACTAACCAAAGAGATATTCGAATCGGATGCCAATAATAATGAAGAGAATAAGTTATGTGGTTTTAAGTGGATGCGGTCAAATCCCTGCCTCCGAACCCTGCTTCCAAAGACCCGAATCCGACAACTTTTCGTACTTACATTTTCAATGTTGGCTATCATTCAAGGGATGTCGTTCACGTATTTTTCCGCAACGCTGACGACTATGGAAAAACGCTTGAAAATCAGCTCCAAGACTGCCAGTAAGATTTCATATACTTAATTTCCACGGTTATAAAATATATCTGACCCGCCTGGGTGTTGAATTCTTACAAAACTGTTAAACTAAAACTCTAGTATGAATTGAAAATAAATAACTGTCCCTGGATGAAATAATAATTATAGTGGCAGTGTTGCAGTTGTGGGACAAAATTTCACACTTGTTCATTGTTACGAGAATTTACTTTTTATCCATAACGCCGTCTTTTAAAATCCATATCTGGGAAATAAACTACTATATATATGTAAAACGATCTTGTCCTTAAACTAAACCTCAAAATACTTAAAATAGTATTTTTGATTCATTAAAAATGTATATAGCGATCGTAATGTCCGGAAACGAAGTCAGTCAGATCCTGCTCTCAATTCCATTGTCGTACTTGGGGGGCGGAAGCCACAGACCAAGATGGATGAGCGTTGGTGTCTTTCTCTCTGCAATATCCTGTTTTGTTCTCGCTTCGCCCCATTTACTCTATGGTCCTGGAGAAGAAGCCTTAAGCCTGACATATGAGTATCAAGATCGCTTTGAACCACACCCATTAAGTCCTCCTCCTACTCTATCAAATAGCTACAATAACAATACGAATACATCTCGGAAAAATGGTTTGGTCTTATAGCAATGTCTTTAAATATGAATTAAATTTTGAGCCAGTTTAGTATTATATTCTTGTTGCTTAATAACGTGTGAAGGAATGAGAGTAGCTGAACTTTGCGACGGGGAAATCGAGAAACTGGAGATGAACTGTGATCATGCCGAAAGTTCTCTCGCCCCTTTGATACTCATTTTTCTGTCCCAGTTTGTCGCAGGGATTGGATCCATACTATTTTTCACCCTTGGAGGACCCTATATGGATGACAATATGAAACAGACTCAGATGCCCTTCATTATGGGTTATTAAACTAATTAGTTTGTTTTATTGATTTTTAAACTTTTACAGTTTAGTCATAATAGGTTGTGAAAAACGTTTGAAACATAAATTCAGGTTTAACAATGTCCTTCCGTCTTATCGGTCCTGTCATTGGATACTTATTTGCTGCTGCATGTCTTAAGGTTTTTATAAGTCCTAGTCTCACTCCATTAATTGACTCTGAGGACTCAAGATGGCTTGGGGCTTGGTGGTTAGGTAAGATTAAGACCCGATTAAAAAATAATAATTTTAATCGCAAACATTTTAAATGCATTAGAAAATTTACAAGCTCGTTAACTTTAACCTGTTTGAAACCATAGTATGTCTTGCATATGTTCTTTTAAAGGCTGGATTGTTATGGGCTCATTGACGATGCTTTTATCATTCCTTACCGGCTTGTTTCCTAAAGATCTCCCAAACGACAGCAATAAATTAAAGGATAGAGCCAACAGTGTAGAAAATAAGAAACATAATTTAAACCAGGATGAGAAACCAAAACCAATAAACCATATCAATGGATATAGGAAAGTATCGGAGATGAATAACAAAAATATTATCCAGAAATGTGAAATCAATTATGAAAACATACCCCTGCGATAGTGTTGATATTCGATTGAAATCAGAATTTGACATTTAGAGTCATTTAACAAGATCGCTGGGGGAAGTTAGATTGGTCACACACATGCCAATCTAATTGCCGTTGCGATAGTGTTCATATACCATTGAAATTAGAATGTGACCTTTAGAGTCATTGAATATGACCCCTGGGGAAGTTGGAGTGGTCACACACATGTCAATCTAATTGGCTTTGCAATAGTGTTCATATACCATTGAAATCAGAATTTGACATTTAGAGTCATTTAACAAGATCGCTGGGGGAAGTTAGAGTGGTCACACACATGCCCATCTAATTGCCGTTGCGATAGTGTTCATATACCATTGAAATTAGAATGTGACCTTTAGAGTCATTGAATATGACCCCTGGGGAAGTTGGAGTGGTCACACACATGTCAATCTAATTGGCTTTGCAATAGTGTTCATATACCATTGAAATTAGAATGTGACCTTGAGAGTCATTTTAAATGACCCCTGGGGGAAGTTGGAGTGGTCACACACATGCCAATCTAATTGGCGTTGCAATAGTGTTCATATACCATTGAAATTATAATGTGACCTTGAGAGTCATTTAATATGACCCCTGGGGGAAGTTGAAGTGGTCACACACATGTCAATCTAATTGGCGTTGCAATAGTGTTCATATACCATTGAAATTAGAATGTGACCTTGAGAGTCATTTGAAATGACCCCTGGGGGAAGTTGGAGTGGTCACACACATGCCAATCTAATTGGCGTTGCAATAGTGTTCATATACCATTGAAATTAGAATGTGACCTTGAGAGTCATTTAATATGACCCCTGGGGGAAGTTGGGTGGTCACACACATGTCAATGTTAGAGCCTATCCGATAGCTACGAGATAGCGTTGGAATCTCAATTTGCTCTAAAATGCACCCCGGGGTGAGTGGGCGTCGTCCCATATGTGTCTACAACATCGTACGTTATGTGGTTACAACATAGCGTTGGAATCTCAATTTGCCCCAAAATGCGACACGGGAAGCGCCCCGGGGTGAGTGGGCCTCGTCCCGTATGTGTCTACAACATCGTACGTTATGTGGTTACAACATAGCGTTGTAATCTCAATTTGCCCCACAATGCGCCCCGGGGCGCACCCCGGGGTGAGTGGGCGTCGTCCCGCATGTGTCTACAACATCGTACGTTATGTGGCTACAACATAGCGTTGTAATCTCAATTTGCCCCAAAATGCGCCCCGGGGCGCGCTCCGGGGTGAGTGGGCGTCGTCCCGTATGTGTCTACCTCTACAACATCGTACGTTAAGTGGCTACAACATAGCGTTGGAATCTCAATTTGCCCCAAAATGCGCCCCGGGGCGCGCCCCGGGGTGAGTGGGCGTCGTCCCGTATATGTGTACAGCGTTAGACGGTGACGGTATAGATATATATTCATGAATATGGCATGAAGGTATTGTCTATAGGGACATGTAATACCATAGTATAGTAGTGCATATACGGTGGTGGTGGTTTTTAACATTGGGGTAGATGGGCAAACCCCAGGGGGTGTGGTCGATTTCGCCCATCTTCGAACTTAACCTGTGTTACGATCCATAGGACCAACATCCGAAAAAAAAATTTGAAAAAGTTGAAGCGTTCGAAAGTTAGAGCGCCAACAATGAAAATCGGACGGACGGACGGACGGACGGACGGACGGACGGACGGACGGACGGACGGTCACCAAACGTTCGCATAAAGTATCTCCGATACTTAATAAAGAACATTACTTTAACCTTCGCAGGTAATGTTTTGCCCAGTCAAAATATAATCTCTAGAACATTGAAAAATAATACATAGCAGTTAAATTGAAATAAAGTATAATTATTTCAATCCCAATTTTAGATTTGTCCAAATCTTTAAAGAGTTTGGTCGCAAACCGAGTGAATTTGTTCAACAACCTTGCAGGGATATTTTATCTATTTGGTGCACTCGGATTCGGATTCTTCATGCCAAAGTACATTGAAACCGTTTACAGGATGAATCCGGCCGAGGCATCGTCTATTTCCGGTGAGAGGTATTTCATATCTAGGTTTTAATCGAGGAAGTTGTTAAATATTTTTAGAATGAATAATAAACTACTACGATCTTCTTACTAAAAGCTTGACTCATTAATACCAAAAATCAAGCAAAACTCAGGGTTTTGCGTTTTTAAATGAAATGTTTATCCACAACATAACAGGGACAACTGGAATCGCATTCCAAGCAATCGGGCTAATAGCAAGTGGAGCACTGATTTCGAAATACCAACCCAACGCTAGAAAACTAGCCGGTTTCAACGTTTTAACGGGACTGATATTCCTCGGAACTCTTGTCACATTTACTCAATTAAAATGTCACCAAGGGCATCTTGACATCCGACCCGGAGTTCCTTCTTGGAGCCTGAATTTAACCCAAGATTGCAATGCCGGCTGTCACTGCAATAGTGAAATCTTCGACCCCGTTTGCAGTCTCGAACAAGACATCGTCTTCTACTCTCCTTGTCATGCTGGATGTCAAGATTTTGATGACGATGGGACCACCTTGTCCAACTGCTCTTGTGTCCATTCAAATAAAACCGTCGTCAGGGGCACTTGCACTGACAAAGCCAAGTGTTCGAACATGTTTTACGGGATGATAGGACTTGCGGCTTTTGTGAGGCTGTTTGACAGTTTTGGGAGGGTTGGGAATATCCTTATAGGTTACAGGTAAGATCCTTCGGCATTACCTAAATAATTATCCTCCCTAAATAAAATTTCGTTTCCTAAATTCCTAGTATGAAGACGAATAGTTCTTTCAAGGCTGTAATTAATTTGAAACATGATTCAGGTGCGTGGACCCCTCTCACAAGTCATTAGCAATTGGACTCTCCGTCTTTGCAATTAGTCTCCTCTCTAGTCTTCCAAGTCCAATACTCTTTGGTGCCATTATAGGTAATTGGGTTTACTTAAGAAACTTATAAGATTAACCATAATTGGGTTTTCCGACTTCAATCCTCCCCTTATTGATGGGTGATAGTTTTAAGGGTTTCAAGCTGACATTTTCTGCTATTTTAATACAATACTTAACTAGTCATGTCATGTATATTTGGGAAAGCTTAGAATTTAATTTTTTAGCTGAACCTCCCTCACCAAAATTACTCGTGTCCCTTACAAACTTTCAGACCATTTGAACGGGATTAACTGGCTCTGATGCAGGCGGTCTAATTGAGGCTGTAAAAGGGACTATATACGC
Source organism: Desoria tigrina (assembly GCA_906901685.1). NCBI lineage: Eukaryota > Metazoa > Arthropoda > Collembola > Entomobryomorpha > Isotomidae > Desoria > Desoria tigrina. The sequence goes on from CAJQTU010000041.1 coordinate 479,186, forward strand.
TTATTTATCTACTATTATATTAAAGACGAGTGTTAGTAACGTTTTATGATTCGTCAGAATTTGGTCACATGTAAGCTTTGGCGGTAACTTTAAATCTATTTTATTTTTCGTGAAAGTGGAAACTTAGATTCGCAAATACATGGATAAATTCTTTGTTGTCTTACTGACGCTATGTAAAGTATGAATTGAGGTTTCTACAAAATCATGAAGAATCTTTTTATTTTTAACAACTGCTATAAATAGGATTTTGTTTTGAATATACATTGGATATACATGTTAAAGCATTGGAAATACATGTTAGAGCATTGGAAATAGATGTTAGAGCATTGCCAATATATGTTAGAGCATTGCCAATACATGTTAGAGCATTGTCAATACATGTTAGAGCATTAGAAACACATGTTAGAGCATTGCCAATTGCCAATACATATTAGAGCATTGCCAATACATGTTAGAGCATTAGAAATACATGTTAGAGCATTGGAAATACATGTTAGAGCATTAGAAACACATGTTAGAGCATTGCCAATTGCCAATACATGTTAGACCATTGCTAATACATGTTAGAGCATTGCCAATACATGTTAGAGCATTGCCAATACATGTTAGAGCATTGGAAATACATATTAGAGCATTGTAAATACATGTTAGTGAATTGAAAATACATGCTAAAGCATTTAAGAATTCTAAAGAATGGATTTAGAATTTGGAAAAACCAAAATTCATTGCTTATAAGGCGAATAAATGCATAAAGCATTACAAATACATGTTAAACAATTGCAAATACATGTTAAAGTATAGCAATGCATGTTAGAGAATCACAAATGCAGGTTTGAGCCATGAAAATACATGTTAACGCTGCGGAAATACATGTCAGAGCATTGGTAGAGCTTTGGACATGCATGTTAAAGCAATTGAGCAATATAAAAGTGTTAAAATTGCATGTTAAAGCATTGTAGTAAATACATTATAATTGACAACGTTGATGGCATTAGAAGATTGGTAAGGTCGTGGCATTGAACAGAGTACCGTCTTGGCATTAGGAGCGTGGAAAACCTCAGGAATATAAATCGATCCTCTAGAATGTAACAAAGACGTCCAGCGTGCTAATTTTATCGTCAAAACCTAGATGTGCGATGGCCGCGCGAAGCGCGGCCGAGTACAGCTAGTATTACATAATTTATTTGTAGAGGAAATTGATCTTCAACACTTAACATTTTCTCTGCTTCAAAGCGGTGTGATTTCACAACAAGGTCAATAAAATATTATGTTTTTGGCAACTATTCCAGATTCCGTATGCCTCGTTTGGGGAAGCAGGTGCGGGGAGAGAGGAAACTGTCTCTTGTACGACAGTCAACAATTCGTTTACGCGTTTAATATCACGGCTTTAGTATTCTTTTCCATAGCCGTCGTTTTCGACACCTTCGTCTACTACTATGTTAAGGACCTAGATCTGTACGATGAAAGCAATAATTTCCCCTCCAGAGATAAAGCTTCTGATGCTGCCGACAGTCAAACTAAAACTTAAGTCTTTAAATTAGGCATAAAAGGAGTTTTGAAACAGTTTAAGATGATAATAAACTGCAAATTGTTTAACACTTCAAAATTAACTTGTTCATTTAATATAAATGGACGGCATTTTATTATGCAGACTTAAGATTTAAGGTAAATATATTACATATCTAAAAACATTCATTGTCAAGTACAGCACGTGTGTTTTTGGATTTTTGACCAAATATATATGGTTTAAATTTGTACAATACTAATCCTCCTTAAGCTCTTTTCCCGATCCTGAGCGTGATATAATATTTACATAAACCTGATAAAAGCCGACTTTTGCATGGTGATTCGCGAATCCTTTTTTGTAAACTGTAAATGCAAACCACACGATCTGGTAAATAGACTAATAATGACGATAAACTATTGTCGTACAGTTTTTCGGTTGGATCCAATAAAAAATCATGGCTAGAGGTCATCAAATTCAGAAGTATTTTATGTAGAGAGGAGAATGGGAAAACATTAAATAAAAAATATTTGAGCTTTTGAGCAAACAAATTATTTTTATTTTCTTTATATATGTGATGTATTCTATAATATATGATCCTGTAATTCTTTGCAAAATTTTATAACGTAGTTCGTGTTAATTATTCATAATAAAAGTTCAATACATTTACCACTTCTCGTGATAAACTTTTTTCCATATAAACATGAAGTTTTTTTAAATTGATAACTTAAATCTGGGAAGGACGAAATTTTTTGTAGTTTTGAATCGATTCAATTTCTGCATTGTTAATTGTAGTTTAGTCTTGACACAGTTGCAATCATGCAGTTCTCGTTAGCCCTGGGGATTTTAACCTTCCTCCAGGTGGGAACTGGTGTTCTGGGCCTGACAGAACGGGACTTGACGGTAAATATCCCGGACTTGGGGACGGTCAGAGGGGCAAAAACTACAACAGTAAAGTACGGCCGTGAAATCGCAGCATTTACTGGGATTCCGTATGGAACGATCCCAATCAGGTTTTCCCCCGCTGTGCTTAAGGAGTCATTGACTTCCGATGGTTCTGATTTTGATGCCACAAAGCCACAAGCGAATTGCATGCAGGTTCCGGTTCCAGGTCTCGTGAATGGAGATCTCACTGAAGACTGCCTTTCCTTAAATATTTACACCCCTTCGGTATGTCGAAATATTCGATGTTAGTATCTTAAAATTAAATTTGATTTTGGAAGTTTTTGCTTTCCGATATTTCTGGACAAATTAATCAAGAACTGAAATCACACTTCAATCAATCAACGTTTTGCCTTCTAATTTTGACTTTTCAGTACTTAAAACCTTGAAAAGAATCTCATGAATTCAGCAAAATAATAATTAGGAAGCAAAAACGTTTGAATTTTGAAGAAAAAGTTGTCTGAAAATGCATTGACCTTCCGTTTTCGAACTGTTTCACTTTTTAATTTGTGGACGGAAGCTTAACCTTTTGAACTTACTATGAATGAATTATGATTTATTTTAGACTGCAAGTGATAAGCTACTCCCCGTCATCTTTTTCATACATGGTACAAAATATACTAATATAAAATATTTATGTGCTTGGATTTAAAAAATCAACGAACTTAAATTTCCTATCTTGAATGCAGGTGGATCGTTCATTAGATGGTCTGGAAATCTCTTCACTGGAAGAAGGCTTTTAGACCGGGACGCCGTCGTTGTAACAATTAATTACAGACTTAATATTTTTGGTAAGCTTTTTCCTCAGAAATTCTTTATTTTACAAGCTTATTTGGTATACAGCAATAACAGCGTCAGTAATTTACAAAATCGAGGGGTAATTTAATGAATCGGAGCTGTTAAATGAATAATATATATCCGCTTTTTAAGGCTTCTTCTGTTTGGAAAATGACGATGCTCCAGGAAACTTGGGTCTCTATGATCAGGTCTTGGCTCTTCAATGGGTCCACAATTACATTCAAAGGTTCGGTGGTGACCCCAACCGGGTCACAATTGCCGGTCAAAGTGCTGGTGGGGCTTCCGTGACGTATTTATTGAATAGCCCAATGGCACATGGCCTCTTTCATGGAGCAATCTCTTCCAGTGGTAAATTAACTAATTAAATACAAATAGGCCATTACATTCTGGACTTCAAGCACAATAAGCTCTGTATGTAGGTGATAATTTATCGGGATGGACGCTGAAATCCACTCCACTTCCGGATGCCTTGATTGCAGCGGAATATTGTAAATGCACCAACGTTACACAGCCGACCCAAGATCTTAAGATCGTCCTTGAATGTATGCGAAAGGTTCCGGCTGCAACCTTATTGGAGTCTTCTGCACTTTTCTATGTAAAATCCTATATTTTACAAAAAAATTATACATTTTGAAATGGGTTTTTATTTAATTTAAATGATTTTAAACTTTGAAATTGCAGTCGGCTCCAGTTGTGCAAAGCTTCCCCCTACGGATTCCCAAAGTGGTACCAACAAATCCGTACACGACTTTAGTGACAGGATACGTGAGTCAAGTTCCGCTTATGATCGGCACGAATAAAAACGACGGCTCGTTCCTACTGTCGCGAACCTATACGGGTCTTGCCCCCACGGGTCTTCTCAACAACTCTGATTTTCTCCAAAACCAATTGATGAATAAACTACTGACATCCGCATCTTTTGGTGAGTAAAAATTTCAAAAATATCTTGGGTCATAAATAATTAGAATCGATCGCAATTATAATTATTTTAATTTTTCTTGTTGAATTTTTAGGGATTGTAGACACTCCACTTGGGATTATCGACTCGATCACGAACGAGTACTTAGGGAAAGCAAAAAGTTCAGGGAATTTCTCTCTTATGGCACCTGGCATCATTGATGTAAGAGATTTACAAGGATTTAAAATCTTAATATAATATTTATTTTGGCATTTACATTCTTTCGAATTCTTATTGTAAATCTCTATTGTTAATTTCAATAGATTTTCAGCGTATTTTACTTTAAAGCGGCAGCCTATCTCACTGCAAAGACGTTTTCGTCCGTTAATCCGGTCTACCTATACTCCTTTGATTATCACGGGTAAGAATTTATTCATAGAACATATTGGACTTGCAATTGCGAAAAACATCATTGTATTTATCAAATGCTCTTAAATCTCTGTAAAGCACGCAGACTTTGTACCCATTCACCGGCGGAGTTCCACAAGTTCCAAGAGGTTTGTTATCCGTTTTTTTTTCATTTTTCTAGGAGCTATTAGATAATCGATGTTTCATCCTTAAACTCTGGTTAGGCAATATAAAAATCAAGCCTTTGATAAGGAACACATGGTAAAAATAGGTAGTGTTTTTGTGAAATTGAATGCTTGACATTGATTTTTACGAAAAAGGACGTATAATGTTTTTCGGGGGATAGGAATCAAAAACAATCCGCATTAAAAATCTTATTGTTTAAGCTATTTATTTACTCCAACAGTGGCATTTAAATACTCTACAACTCAAAAAACCATTTTTGAATCTGGATTTGTCATTTTTTAAATATTTTTTTTCAGGTGTCGCTCACGTGGATGACCTGTTGTACCTCTTCTACTTCGCTGACTTTACCACTACTGGGGATAAGTTAGTAAGCAACCTAATGGTTGACAATTGGGTTAACTTTGCCACTACTGGGTAAGCCTCTTCTGTTAATAGCATTTACTTGTTAAATAAAATTTTCAATTAATACCAACAATGTTTATATATTTTCCATTTTCAGAAACCCAAACCAACGAGAACTGAACAAACCACCGACCTTCGAACTTTGGCCCAAGTTTACCGTTAAGGATCAACGATTCCTGAAAATTAATCTCATTCCAACAGTTGGAAACAATGTGGTTTCTTATTGGGTTGATGCCTCCAAAAACATAAAATAAGCATTTCAAGAAGAATTTGGAACCGGAAAAAAATTCCTACCTTTTTAAGGTTTCGAGTCTGGAGGTTACAAAAATATTAAAGGAATTGTAAATGAAACTGTAAATAAACTTATTTCTATTCCGATTTTAAATTAATGACTTCCTATAATGTTATTACCCTGAAATAAATATGAATTATGCAATTATTTGTTCGTTAGTCGTAACTCCTGAATAGTCAACCCCTGAACTACAAATACTTTAAATATGAGTCATTTCAGTCATTTATTTTAAATGAATCACAGTATCTGTCGCCGTTTTGAATCTTCGTCTGTGACAAATAACTGGTTATCCTCCTATCCTGTGGCTTTCCGCTTCCTCAAAGTTGTCACTTATTATACGTCGTATACTTCACATGCGGCAGAACACCTAAGATCGGTATTTAATGGCAAGTCTCCAATAAGCTTTTGATGTTTACCCTTTTTGTATTACAATCAAGATTGCAACTAATAATAGATCAACGCATCCGTTGATACAGAGTCATTAACAAAGAAATGTATGGGAAATCAAGGTCATAGGTTAATTTTTAAGACTATTTATATTGTATTTCCTTTCGACTTGAAGCTGCCAAATAACAAAGGTATTTTTTTCTGAATCTCCTTATAGCTAGAACCTTCCTAGCCTTCATTGCTCATTAATTTCCTACTCGTCGCTCAATGAAGTGAGAACCAGGTTTCGTTGACAGTTACATTTGCACAGCTATCGGAAACGAGCTGCAAGTTTAGCCTGTTCTGGATTGATCGAATAATAAAACATCGGATTTTGTAGCCGATTTCAAGCCATGGATCCGGATACCGAATCCCAACACGGGTTAACGTTAAGATTCCTTGAAGGTTTCCTTCCATGTTGGGACAAAATAAAATCTTTTAAAGTCAGTCCAAAAAAAGTTGAATCTGTCAAGTCCGAATCTAACGGAATTTTGCCAAGAGTGACAGAATTATTCGTCAAGGTTTTGTTCGAAAATCCAAAGAAACGACCAATGAACTTGGTGATTAAAACCCCATCCGAATTATCTCTGGCTAATTGCAGGAGGTTTAAATGGTTCGAGAAGGAGATTTTTTTCCACGATACGCTCCTCATCGAATTCCGAGCTATTTTAAGTAATTGTGACCCGTCCGAAAAAAGCAGCCTAAAATTGAACACTGAAGGATTTATTGCTGGGTCGATTTGCAATGGTTAGTTTTAAAAAAAATTCTGCCAGTTCTGTAATTTACTGAAGTTTTAAATTAATTAATTATTCCTTAATTAAAAGTTACGGAAGAGCCTCTGGAGAACTTCGTCGCAACGACAAATCTCAGGCTCACAAGAGCATTTCAAAGTCCGAAGCAACTCGACCTGGATTCCGCACATTGTCAACTGGTTGTCAAAGAACTGGCTAAACTCCACGCTCTCAGTTGGACTTACAAAAAAACCAAGGCTGTTCTATATTTAGAGAAACTTCATCCCATCATCCAAGAAACATTTTTCCATGAAGACAACAAAGAACGGCTACAGACCTTGTTGAACGGTATTGACATTCTGAGTTCCGTACAGCAGGTTTATGGGAACGAGTCGGAAGAATTAAAAACGATAGAGTTTTTGGTGCAAAACGGAGCGGATTTTGCGGAAATTCTCATAAAATTCCTTAACTATCAAGGACTAAATGAGAACGAGATTGAGAAGCAGCTCGGTCTACAACTCACTTCCGGTGATAATGAGGATTTCGTTGAAGGTGAGCTAATTGATTTTTTTTTGTGTATAAAATTAAGTTTCGCATTGTTGCGGATATTTAATGCAGGGACGCTTATATTCTCATTGTGACGTTCTTACAGTTGATTTGCTCGATCCCTAAACGTATTGATCTGTTTAAAACCTTATTAAATATAGCATTTAATTGATACACATTTAATTAAAGAACCATAACTTTCTTAGATTCCTGGGCAGTCGGAAGTCACGGAGACGTTCGAAAATCCAACCTCCTCTTCAAATACGACCCTAAAAACCCTGAAGAACCGCTGGAAGCTGCTCTCCTGAATTTCCATTCATTTCGGGAATGTTGCCCAACGATGGACCTGGCTTACTTCCTCTACACCAGCACAAGCAGATCAATGAGGGAATCGGAACTGGGAAATCTGCTCCAATTATATCACGACAGTTTCATCGGCTTCTGCAACATCTTAAAAAAGGATCCGTGTCCGGGCTTTAGTATCCATTCCTTACAACGGAGATATCAACGGGCCAAAATATTCGGACTCTTATTAACCATGTTATTGAATGGACGGGATACTACAGACAGTAGTGGAGTTAACTCCCAAGGCGAGGCGACAATTAATGAAGTCTTCAATGGTGACTCTACCGATAAATTCTCGGGCTTTGTGGCATCTGCCAAAAACGAGGAAACAAGTTTCGAAGCTCTACACACCCGACTTACGACTGATATTCATGGCGATGATGGCAAAGAGGTGGAACACCAGAGGAGTTTTTAATGGGGCTAAATAAAATCAAAATTATCTGAGATACACTTTCAAACGTATTTTTTTCTTCCAGTTATTGCTTTAATTTTTTTAAATTGTTAGGCTACGTTAGACCATATCAAACCGATAGTCAGTACAAGCATGGCATTTTAGCGTTACCGGGTTAGACTGTAATATAGACACAATTTAAGTAAAGTCCCTGTGCTAATTGACTCGCCGGGTAAAACTCATATATACAAAAGGGTAGTCAAACAGAATATAGAGGACGAAACGAGTTTTACCCGGCGAGTCAAGAACTTTAAGGACTTTACAACAATGACAAAACAAATGTAGTTGACAACAGTGGATGGTAAAAACATTGCTGTGGCTCCAACACATCTTCTGAATATCAGATATGCGGGACGCTGGAACTGAATAACTCCGACGTATAGGGATCTGGTGAATCTCTTTACAACCGTGTCGTGTGACATGTGAACGCAGAAACGCTTATCTCTAATATGTTTAGTTAGTTAGCTAAAACGTTATATTTAACTATTTAACAAAACAGCCGATTTAACACTTCAAAAATCGTTAGTATAAATTCGATATAAAATATGGAATTTGTATTGGGAACAAGATAATTTAGGACACACGACAAACAAGTTCATAGTTTTTTGTGTATGTAATTGTCGATTGGAATTCTCAATGTCAGGCCAGTAATGGATTATTTTAAAAAGTATTCGTGTCGTAGATCAGTTTCTGGTTGAATAACGGTATGAATGAATGGAACTATGCATTTTAATCAATTATCAATTACTGTCACGTTGTTGTCTTTTATCTTCACATGTTTGCTAATTGTTAAATGATAATGGCCCTGTAACAAGACCAAAGAGTAACAACTTCTGATGTAAAACGTAACCTCATGTGAGGCTTGTGATGATTAGAATCACATTACATGTAGTATATAAGCTTGTACGGCTTTAAAAAAATCCGTCAATCTGCAAATTGAATTGGTAT